>CM053788.1:352685212-353285212 GCA_028749045.1 Cupressus sempervirens
ATGAAGAGCTAATCCCAATCATTATTTCTGCTAAGGCATATAGGGCAATATGACAAACTGGTTTCTTGCCATTTGTCATTCTTTTGAGGAGATGAACCGATTAGACTTCTATTGTAACAGTCATCTCAAAATCCTATATGTATGAAATTGAAAGATTAATAAAAGGTCGGCTAATTTTTGGTGTGAAGTACTTGATGTTGCAGAGTCAATTGAATGGTATTTTGTATCAATTATTTTCTATTCCATTTCTATTAGTTTTTAATTACATGTTTTCTGTTTAATCTGAGTTGAAGTAAGGAACAAACAAAGTTTCATTCCCTTGTTTTGAAGTAGTGAACGAATGTGATTAGTGTCATGGCATGTTCAAAGAGAAACCTCTTAGATGTATTTCCCTCTAGTTAATCTTTCTTTACTTGTAGCTTAGATTCTAGTTGAATCAGATAGTATTAGATGTTACGCCATTTTCAATCATTAAGCTTTGTGAGTTCATAAGATGTGTGGGTTCACAAACTTAACCAATTTTTTAGAAATTACTTCTTGCTTGAGTTAGATCCTGTTTAGGCCTAGCTTAGTTTTACCTTTTCTATTCTCGAGTCAACTACACACCCCATATAATTTTTAGGAACAAAACATAATTCATTGAAAATCCATAATAGGGAGTTGTACCTATTAATTCAGAGAAAAGTTAGCCTTTTCAAAAGCAACTTTTCAACTATTAGTAATCAAATATTGTTCATAGTTTGGGTATTTAAGAGTCAAAATCAGAAAGAACAAATATGTTTACCAACACAGCTCTCACAAAAAATAGAAACACGATCCTCCAGAAGAGGATTCTCAAAAAAAGCTCTCAAATTTGTATTTTGCAAAAGTGAGAAGTGAGAAAACAAATCCCTTTTTCAATACTTATTCACTTTTCGAGTGAATAATCAATTAGGACAAATAGCCAGTTAGACTAGCTAAACTCTGAATCAACCCAAATGAAAATAGGTTATCCCTTGCAATAGGAATTTACCTAAAGCAAAGCTACCAAAAATTAAATTCAATAAATTTAAAACTCAAAAACCCAAAATCACAACAATCTCCTTAACAACTTTAGTGACAATGCGAACCTCTAAATACACAAACACACTCACTAGTCTAATCACATAATGCAAATGAGTTTAGATTTAATAATCATTGAAAGGTTTAATTTAAACAATTAAATAAGGAAACGTCAACCATACAGGGACGACAACTCCATGTGTCATTACCAGGAATATAAATCCTACACACTAAAACACACGATCAAGTGCAATTGCATATAATATCATAGCCATAGCAATAAACACATTAAATGACTAATTTAACCATTCATTCAATTTATACCTAAATAATCCATTTACATCACTCATGTTTGCACAAAACATAATGAAACAAGAATGAAGTAAATCACCATAGCATAAAATCTAGCATATAACAGAATTAGAGATATATTCAAAATACCAGATAACCATATATCATCATAGACCTACTATCATCTCAAAATGGCATCAACATGCAAATATGATAAACTGAACAACATAGTAGTATAACATCTATGATACTGGAATCAAATTATAACATCCGACCCTCAAGTCATCTCAAAATGAAACATAACAAGAGTACAAGTATCTCTTGAATCAAAATACAACAAGGTACAAACTACAAACACAGGAGACACTACAGGGTTGATGTTTTGCCTTTCTTTTCCATCTTCCTTTGTCAATGAGTATTCCATCCATGATATTAGCCTCACAATGTGTTTAAGATTGATCACCTCAGTACATCTTGATCATGGTTCCTTGACATGTAGTTATTTTGGCCTACTTTTCTAGTTGCCTGTCACCTCATCCTTTTCTGCATTAGGGGGGTTCTTCTATTATTTCTTATACTTCCTTGGTTTGATGGAGTGAGCTATGTATTCAATATTTGTTCCTATGCACTAGGTGGATGCAATGGTTGGGTAGCTATGCATTTCAATGAGATGGATCATTTACCATATAGATACTCTTCTTTTCATTCCTAATTTCATTGCAGCTTTCCATGTTTGATTGATCAACTCTTCAAGCTTTGATGTTTCATGCCACTTGTATCTTTGAGTTCATTTGTTTGCCTTTGTGTGCCTCCTGATTCGAGTAGTGTCTTTTGAGAGCACTCATGTAGATTATAGTCTTCTCTACCTAGTGAGGTTCTATTTCAGTGGAGTTTCTTCAGATCAACAATTATTTTTTTCAGAGCTTTGCAACTTCTGCATGCTTCAATGGTGTTATACATGATCATGTTTTGTTCCTATCTTTTGGGACATGCTCTAGTTTGGAGGCTTATGTAGTCCTTCACTAGTTCTTTCAACATTATTTCCATCTCTTTTTGGAGTAGGGTTTTTCCCATGTGCTTTTCTCTAGTTCTCCTCTTTATAGAGACTTGGTTATGCTTGGGTACTTGATCATGCCTTTGTTGTTGGGACCTATTTGTTTTAACTTTCAGCAGTAGTTTCTAGGTTTGTAGATCTGCTCTCTAAGTTTATCTTAAGGGGGGTATTAGAGTAATTATATATTTTCTAATTATCCCTATTTTTCTTAAGCTAGACTTTAGGCATATAATAATTAAATCTTTTATTAATTATTATCATGCAACCTATGATATTTCCCTTTAGGGTTTCTACCTTTTAGGTTTTACCATTATCTTTTATAAGGATGGTAATTGTAAATCTATTCATTCATTCAATACATTTTGTAATTCTTTTTTGCTTATCAAGAATGTCTCATCTTTTGTGGATCTCTAAATTCGAGCCTCCATAGCTTTGCTCCTCTCTTTTTGTGATAGGTGTTTGCATGCAATGATTCTTGAGAGTTGTAGGGTTGATCTTTCATCAACTTCAACAAATGCAAAATTAGTTAGAGATACACTAAAAACATCACTGCAACATGCAATAGCAAGAGGGAGATTACTAGGATAGTATGACAAATTGTAGTTGCAATGTATAAAGTAGACTCTTCAACTTTCTCTCAATGGATAGCTTGGGTAACCATGAGGAGTATTATCTTATTATTTTTCTCTACATTATGCACGATCCCATTGCAATGAAATTGATAATGGAGATCACAAATAATAGTGAGAGATAGAGGGTTGCCAAAGACCCTTCTCATTTAACACATAGTAATAATTAACTATCACATTCATGAAACACATGCAAATGAGTACATGGATTTAATATGATCTTATAACAAAAGCTCTGATGCATTAGTGATGATAAGAGGATCACCTTTCTATTTTACAGATTACTCACTCATATTGTGTCATCAATTTTTCTACTATGATATCATTTTATTATGGTTTTCTAAGCATCTTTAAGTCTATCTATTGATGACTTGGTATGGTTTTATCGATGTATTCCGGTGTTGTTGGAAGGCTAACAATGTTAACTTACTTGTTTAAATGACTTTATCAATAAAAACTTGATTTCTTTTTCATGATGTAGGTCTTTCTAAAAGAGTTTTTTCCATAGAGGGAAAATGATCTAATACCTACAACTATTGGTTTAATGTCCAATATTTTTGACAACATTACACCAATGGTTGTAACTTTAAAGTTGTTATTGCTATGATGACTACCCATTATTGAATGAGATGTGTCTTTGCCACATCAAGTGCACACTTATGGGTCCATTTTTTGCACAACCATTGGCCTCACCTTTTCTTAGGGTGTTTTGGACACCTCGATTAAAAGTGCATTGATGTATGTTGTTGTGCTATCATATTTGATGACGTGGCCTTGAAACCTTAGTTATAAGCAACAAACTTGCTAAGTAAGTTGGTGTAAAAAATTAGGAGTGATTTGAAATTCTCACATCAGATATTGAGAAGTGTGAAGTTAGGGTGCTCAACTGCTGAGTCTTCTTTTCTACGTGTTTGCCAATTTTACTAGTATTATATAAATTTATCTGCACTCTATTTATATTTAATAGTTAATCATGTCTATTAAATATGAGTTTATACTCTTTTTTCTTGGTTTACGTAGGGGGTATCCCCACAACCTCGCCCAATGCCTAATAACTCGTATCTTTGGTACTTAAGACAGGTTGGGGCGAGACTAATTTCCCTAGGGATGCATTAACACACAACACAAGGGCATTACTTTAATCTAGATATTAGATTTGAACCTAAGACCTTGGGAGCATACCCAAGACTTAAGCCTCCTCCGCTTACCATTTGAGCTCAAGCCAGAACTCAAGTTTATACTTATATTGCTATTTTCACCAATTTTCTCAAGAACATTTTCTATCATATCATCTTTACATGACACATATATTTTCATAAATCGGTATGACTAATTAATTACATAATAAACAATGATAATCCAAAATTACTCATCAAACTAAAACAAACAATTGTACAATACAAATTATCCCAAAACAAAATAAATATTATTTATCCATAAACATTTATTTTAGCTCTCTTCCCCATCCTATGATCTCCACAAAATTATTTGCTTGTCTTTAATTGCCATCATGTTTAATGTTCACAATAAAAGTGCGTCACTTTAAGCCGAACTTCAACTTCCAACCCAAGACCTTGGAGCATACCCAAGACTTAAGCATCCTCTACTTTCCATGTAGACTAAAGCCATACCAATACTCAGTATTTACAATACCATTTTCATCAATTTTTTCAAGATCATATATTTTTTTACATATTACATATCATTGTCATTCATCAATAGACCAATAGAAACTTGCTTATATATATATATATATATATATATATATATATATATATATATATATATATATATAAAATAAGTCGAGAGATATCCTTCTCGAGGTGCCTATTTTCATAATTCCATAATTTTCATCATCGCATATTTATTTGAGTCTAAGAGGCGTGAGGAAATGATTCGAGAGTCTTGATCTTCCTCATTTTTACTTCCATTTCCTCTCTGTAATTTTCACGATTTTAATTATATTTAGTCTATTTCTATTTCGTTTTTCTGACATGTAAATGAACGTCAAATTTTTTAAAATTATATTTAGTTTATTTCTATTTTATTTTTCTGATATGTAAATGAACGTCAATTTTTTTGAAAATGAAAAATGTTTACATGTAAAAAGACTTAATTACATAATACACAACATTGATTCATAATTGATACATGAAACAAAACCATACAATTGTCAAATACCAATTATTCCAAAACAATATTAACATTATTTATCCATAAACATTTATGTCAGCTATATTCTCTATCCTATGATCTCCACAAAATTATTTGGGCCTCTTTAATCTGCCCCATACTAAAAGCATTCATTTTCTGTCCTTGGAACTCCCAAGTAATATAAACAATCCTCTGCAGAAACAAAAGCACATCTCTAAAGTGGGCGTGGTGAGAAAAATCTAAGGGACTCGATCGATAACATCAGTGAATATATTCTCATTTTAACCTGAATAGTATTAACTTCTCTTGGCTTTGCATTCTTCCGCTCCTCATTTCTCTGCAGCAACCCATGATCGGGAAACACACAAAGAAGAAAAACACAGGAAACATTTGTTGGTGATCCAGAGATCGGGGCCTGCGGATCGGTGTTACACGGTTGGGCGATCTGAATGGCACGAATTAATAACAAGTTTGCCACGCAGAATCTGAATGACATCTTTGGGAAAAGAGAGCGCAAACCCCAAGCGGCTTCAGATAGCTCCACTGCTGCTGGGGGCCGAAGCAAAGGCGGCTCTGCCCATGGCGGCGGCATGCTGGTGCTCCGTCCGCCCGTTAAACAGCCGCCGACGCTGCTCAAAGACCTCAAAAGCACCGCCACTCCTGGATTGAGAAGGGACGCCCCGCCGCCGCCATTGCCGCAGGCTGAAACCCCTCCGGTAAGTTCGACGGACCATCCTAGTAGCTTAAACAGTAATGAGAATAGCAATACAATCGAGACGCCCGCGCCATCGCCCTTAGTTGAAATTTCGAGCTCAGCCGCAACGAATTTAACGGTTGCCGCAGTCGAAATTTCGAAAGGGGAACCGTCGGATTCCATTTCTCTGAGACCCAACCAGAATCACCGGCCTGAAATTTACATACCTCCAGCGGCCCGAAATTTGGCTGCCCTAGAGAAAACCAATGAAATTTTGCCTCCGAAGCGAAGTTTAACCCCTCCTTCAACAGAACCCGTTGTGAACAAGCCCGAGCCCGGCCTAGAAAAACCTCTCGAAACGGTTAAAGATGAACCTCCTGGAGCTGTCGTTACTCCTGCTCCTGAGATTGTGAAACCCTCGCGGCCGGAGCCCTTTCGGCCGCCTCAACTTAGGGGCGATGCGGCCAGGAGAGTGGAGCCCTCGACCGCCCCTTTGCCGCCCCTGGATGATTCCAATTCTAATTCCAACCCTGGCCGTGGTGGCTGGGATAGGGATAATCACCGTCCTAACAATTTTCAGCAGAGGAGTAGAAGAGACGAGGAAGGGAGATTTTCTAGGGATGTGCTACAGCAACGGCAGAGGTTTGAACGGGACCGGCGAGGCGCTGGAAATGGTGGTGGATACTATAACAGAGATGGGAATTCTCATCCATCGTCTTACGCGTACTCACGCTCTGCTCCGGAAGCAAGAAATTATGATATTGAGGTCATTAGGCCTGATTCTGGAGGCAGCGATCGATTCAATAGTGGGAACAATAGAGATTTTGCATATGGAGGCAGGCAGGTTTTGGATAGGCAAGTACCGAGCCCTCCATCGTATTCATACTGGGGAGAGGGACAAGGACAGGGACAAGGGCATGCTAATTATGAATTGTATGAACACAGGCAAGACTTTAACAGGCGCAATTATAACAATAGCCAGTTCAAGTCAGGCGGGATGAATCATCGAGATTTTCAGAACAGAGATGGCGGCTACATGCCTGGTAGAGATGGTGGGGTGCAGCAAAGAAGGGATCAATCATATGGGAGATCTGGTCAGGGTCAATTCCGAGATAATTTTGCAGAGAAAGCACATGCTAATGGAAGATTTTCTGCTCCACCAAGAGAGCAGCAAGAGGGAGGAAATTTTAGGCATTTTCCAAGGATGCAGAGAGATAACTATGGTGGTGGTGGATATCGATACAATGATCCTGCCCGATTTGGGGGTGATGGCTACCAGAGGCCCAGATCAGGGGGATATGAAGGTGTCTCACCAAGGCCTAGATCTAGTGGCTATGGCAGTAATGCTGGTGCTGGAAGATTTGTTGGCCCTTCAGACTCAGCAGTGAGCAGAGGAAGCTTCTATAATGGCCGGAGATCTCCCATCTTTCAGGATAAAGTTGGGCATAAAGAATTTGGACCTCAAGGGAGATACCAATATGATGTTTCCATGTCTAAGGTGAATGAGATGCAGAGTGCAGATGTTGGGTATCAAAGGCCTAGATCTGGTGGCTATGGAGGTAACCTAATGTCTAGTAATTAATATTTCACTTCCAAGCAATAAGTGTTTGTTGTAAATTTTTGATGTTGTTGTTACTTTATGTTAAATCTGACATATGTTGGAATATTTGTCAATCTCTACCAGCTTAAACCCAGTCTTATTTGGTTAAAACTTAAAAGTTAGTTTTTGAAGATTGTCAAATAGCAATTTATATTCTGTTTTTGCTAGGATGCATTCTTTGGACAAATATACTAGTTTAAGATACTACTGATTATCGTGACTTGTGGAAGTTTGATTTGCCTCTTTAGAGCATTTCAGCAACCTGTTCTGATCAACTGTGGACATTGTTATGGTTCATTTTCCTTTTTTTGTGTTTGGCTTCTTAGTAACTTATAGGAGACAATTTGTTTATCGGTTCTGCAGAGGCATATGGTGCATTAGTTCGGATAGGAATCAATCTCATTTCTTGTTGACCTCTGTCAGTACTAGTTTTGCTTGTGCTGAAGTTTTATGTATGTCTAGCATGGCCAAAGCCAGATTCACCATGCAAAACAATTATCTTATTGTTTTAATATGATGAACTTGATTCTGACAGGTCCTGCTGCTGGGAGGTCCATGGCACCCTCAGACCCGAGCAGATTTAATAATTTTAATGGTCCAAGGCTACCAATCTCTCGAGAGATGCCGGATGAGGATTTCTCAAAGAGATTACCAGATCAGTACCATGTTGACGGTACATTTCCGACAGAATGTGATGTCCAGGATTTAGACTTCGGTTCTAACAGGGAATTAGAAAATTCCATGGATTCATATAATGAGTTTGATTCATACAGGACAAGACGAGAGAATGAGAAGGCAGAACCAAGTATCAATGAAGAGCATCAAAATATGGCTTGGAATAGTTCTCTGGAGTACAATATGCTTAATTTGGAATCCATTGAGAAGGGTGAGGGAAATGAAGATAGTGTAGCAAAATCTGATTACAGGCTGGATGAAGAACAAAAATTTCACGTGGAAGATAAAAGGCACTACTATACAGAGGAAGATAAAAAGGTAGAGATTGCAAGGAAAGAAACTGTAATACAGGACCAGTATGCCAAAGGAATCCCTCTTCAACTGAGACAGGAGGGAAGCCTTGAACAAGAAATGAGAAAAGAGGTTACTGAATTAGCAATAAACAGAGAACCAGTTTTGGAATCCATTGATTCACATCCCATTATTTACGAGGCAAGTGAACAGTTAAAAGAAGAGCATAACCCACCCAATATAGATCTTAATTTACAAGAACAAGATAGGTTGGCTGATAGGTTTGCATCCAGTAGAATTACAGTTGGTCGTAATCCCAGGCTGGCTCAACATGATTCTACTTCCAACACAAGGCCTCGAAACTATCATGGTGGCCGAGATGCAGGTCCACAATCAAATTCATATACCTCAAGATCCTCTGCTATGTCATGGAGGAGGGAGCCCAATGAGATTAAAAATGGGCCACCGCAGAGGTCTTCTGGTCAGTATGGAGATTATAACTATGGGCCGCAATCGAGGGAGTTGTCAAGCTCGGAAAGATACCAGGTAGGTAAATTTGTTTGATCTTTGCCATAGAGACTGGTTTTTCTTTCATACTTTTAGTTACCTTTTTTCGTAGGAATTTGCTATACGTTTGTGTAGAGCTCATAGTTTATTTAATTGAAAGGTTTACCAGTCCACTTGCTAAGAACCTTGTGTTGTGTAACAGTTTCGACAGGGCTAGGTTATGATCTTTCATCTTATCCAATTTCACCCTCCAAAATGAAGGGATGTATTTGAGGAACCTAAGAATTTCATTGTGTCCAAAGAACACATGATAAACCTGCATATCAGGAAACCTGTGAGGCAGGGGTGAAAGGAAATATTTGGATGTGGACCATTGTTTAGTTTCAACTGCTGAGAGGAATTCTTCAGGTTGGGCATCATGGAGGGATTCTAAATTAAGTAAGAGGAATCTAGGAAAGTGTTTTCAATAATAGTATGATTTCACATGGCTTGGGTATGTTTCATTGGCATGTTAGCGTGCTTTAATGTGGTCTTTTATTTGTTCTCTGTAGCATGCTTCATGCTCTAGCAATCTGCTGAGCAGGATGGTTTGTAACTTGACCCCAGTAGGAAGTGTTAGCTTTGGTAATGCTGGATGTAATGGATTTCTGATTAAACTCTTAAAAACACCAGATGCATGGTGTGAAGTAATATTTGATCTTATAAGAAGGGTCCTCAGAAATTTTTATCCTTCTGTCTCTTGAACTTGAACAAGACTTGGAGTTTCCAGAACTATGGAGACATCATATTTCTTTGCGGTGTAATCTCTTATGGAAATATGAGTGCGCTGTTTCTATTTATTTGTAGATAATTTTTGCATTATTATACACATTAACTGGGCTATTCTTTAAATTGCACAAGTTGATACATATTTGGCAATATATTGATTTGAGACACTAAACTTCTTATCTTAGAATACACGATGAATTTATGTCATGCACCCTATGAGAAATAATGCAACATACTGACCTCAAACAATGACACTCTCTTGGAAAGTTGAAGAAACATTTGGAATGTGTTGTATTTATTTGCACTGTGAACATTGTTTTGTTTACTGGAGCCAAGACCCTTCCTGCCTCAATTAAATGCCAAATATCAGAGGAGAGAAACATTTAACTGAAACAAAAGTTGTGCATGATAATTGTACTCTGATTATACAGATGAAAAAATATAGGGCCTTCATTTAGAATTCTTCAACACACCCACAAAAGAGAAGTTATTGTACATTGTTGTCTTGTAGTATTTATTCACAGTAGACATGCAAAATGAAAAGCATAGAAATGTAAAACTTTTAGGGTCACTTTTGAAAATTTCCCACCGGTGTGTGCATCATGATTATTTTAAAAGATTGTTTTGTGCATTGCTGCCTTGGACTTGTATCTACGCCATTTGTTCAGGAAAGTTGATTACTGCTCTTTGACCAAATGTCAGCCTTTGCTCTTTAAACAAGTACAATTTCAATTTAACAATTTTCTTTTATGCAATACCGTAGGGGTTTTTCAATGGACAATGAAATCTTGCGTGCTGAGAATGATAGACATTTCACAACCTTTCTACAACTGGTATTACTTTCACACTTTGTGTGGCAGATTATTGCTTGCATGGTTCTCAACTAGGTGATGTTTGCTGCATCTTACTGTATAAATATAGTTTTAAGTTTTAACCACAATATTTCCAAGCATAGCAAGTTGGTAATGCTATGCCTGACCTTTACATTTATGATATCAATATAACTATGCATTTTAAACAGTTGTGGAAAACATGCTTGTGCTTACAGATTCTGTAATTCACAGTTTTTATCAAGATGGATGGTAAACACCACTTTGAATTGAAGATTACAAGTTCATTTTCCTATGCCTATTGAAATTATGTAAATGGTACAGAGTCGACTGAATGCTAGATGCATCTTGTATAAAAAACACACATCGGAGGGAAATGCTCTGTTTTGAAAAATCTGTGTGTACAACCAAGGAGGAAAATTCTCTAGGGAAATGTACATTTTATAAAATCGAAAGGATGTTTGCAATGTTAGGGAATGAATTCCAGCGTTAGGGAATGAATGGGCAATTGAAATAGCATGTTCTTTAATGAACTGGGTAGTGCATGGATTAACTATGTAGGCAGTTGCTAGAAGCTTCAGGGACGGATTCTGGTCAATAGCACAAGTATATGCAAGAAGTTTAAGGAATCCCTTTCCAGCGCAATAGAAGATTTGAACCACCAACGTAGGTGTTGGTAACAAGTGACGTACACGAACTGAAGCGAAGATATAATAATATTAGAGAATCGTCTATAGTGAACGAGTGTATAGATACCTTGTCTTGTCAGATTCGAATATGCTCGCCTTTTGTATCGAGACCTATTTTACTGATTTGGGAATGTCGGTTATTGTAATCTGTGTAAATATGACCAACTTTTGTATTTTCCTAATTATAAACAGATTGTTCATAACGCTTGAACTGCGTAAACAACACGTCCTTGACATCAATTAGGATACTGGGTAAAAAATGTAGTAGTCGGTGCTTTCTAAGGTTTTGCAACTTCTGTGGAAGTACTTAAGAGTTTTCTTTTAATTGAACATTGAACATGTTTTGTGAACTGATTATTCCTTGTGTGAAAATATAGGAAAAGGAAAGGAAAGGTGGTTTTATAGTCCACGACACTATGCCATAGTTTTTGGGTTTACATATGGTGACAGTGATATGGGACTACCTCGTACTTTTTTTCGAGAGGCGCTTGGCGCTACAAATGAGGCCACTTTGAAATAAATTTAGAAATGACCACTTTGTTTTAAATGTTTAATCTTGTTTACGTGCTGACAATCATTATTAACATTGTGATAGTAAAAATTGTATATTCATATGTTTTGGGCCGACTTCAGTAAGAATATTTTTTCGTAATAACAATACATTTAGAGTGAATATTTTTGCATGAAATAATCTTCTTTTAATTTATTATGATGTCACTTTAATGCTTGCCTCATATCTTACATTTGCCACCACGCTAATCATGGCTCTAGATTTGGCCAAGGTCATTTTCATATTATTGTAAGTCATTTATTATTAGTGAAGGGTTATCTTGTAAATATCTTAAGCTTTAGTTTGCTTTCGTTTTTTGCTTTCTCTAGAATATAATGTTTCTATTCTTTATGTTCATTCTTTTGTATAAATTGACCTCTTGGTCTCTGTTAATAATAAGCAAGTATTTACTAATTACTTCGTAATATGGTATCAAATCAAATTTCTTAATTTTTTTGAAAATTATAATTTCTTTTTCGAAATTATTATAGCCAAAATTTGAAATTATTCTGTGATCCTTGCTTTCTAAAAACCCTTAGGTTTTTGACTAGGGTTTTTGTCTGAGTTTTTTAAAAATTGCAACTCGCATATTGGAAGAATTGATGACCAGTCTGCCTTAAAAATCGCGACTTCAAACGCAATTTTCTATTGCTCGTGTTTTCTCACTGACTCTTGCATTCGACTCTTCATGATTTGCATCTGTTTGTATCTTCACATCATGATTTTCCTAGGGGAAGAGTGCATTTTTTTAGAAAAGTGAGTGATTTTACACCAAAAATGGTTGCGTTTTTTTCAGACGGCTTTTGAGAATCCGATATCTGTCTTTCATGGTCTTTTTTTTGTATGCGTGACCTCAAGGTGTTGGTTTTCTGAGCTCCATACTGTTGTGACCAGCATTAGTTGGCTATGAAAACCACCATTTTTTTACAAAATCGACCTTCATTGTTGCCGGCTAGGGTTTGGCCTAAAACCCTAATTTTTGAGGTCATTATTTTTTTTGTTTGTAGATTCTTGGTGGGTTTTTCGAGAGCTCAACTAGGTTGTCCTCCATTTTTTCTGGATTCTCATTTTGTGTGCCTCGATTTTTGAGCCAATGGATCCAAAAAACAACAGATTTCTTTTAAGTTTTTCAAGCTCTCTTCTGGGTCACTTCGATTCTTTTGGGTCTTCCGTATTTTTGCCTTGAAGAATGTGCTTTCACAGGTTTTTATTGAAAAATGTGCCATGGCATCTTTGACAAATATTCTGCTCGAGCATAACTCCAAATTCAATGGTCGCAATTATAGAACTTAGAAGCAACACATTATTGCAATCTTTGAATATCGAAACACAGATCAACTTGTTTTGGGTGTTACAAAGCGTCCGACTTCTCCTAGTCTTGATCAAGATACATGGGATTCAAATAATTGAGAGACAATGATGCTTCTCAAATTATCTGTGGTTGATGATCAACTTTCTCATATTCCATCAGGCAAGACAGCTGCCGAAATCTGGACACACCTCAAAGGTCTTCATGAGACTTCCGACAAGAGCAGAGCCTTCTTTCTGAAAAACACTTTGTTTCCTATTGTCATGGATGAGCGCACCACGCTCCAGGCACACCTGAATCAGATTAAGGAAATCCGTGATCAACTACTTGTCATTGGTCACAAGATGGAGGAAGAGGATATTGTGGTAATCACTCTTTGGAGTTTACCAAAATCCTATGAGCATTTTATCAAGACTCTCAACATCACATCTACTGGTGTTAATCTGAAGTTCACTAATCTTTGCACCCTGCTGCTTCAGCAAGATCAGTGGAAATAACAGTTCGGTAGCAGCTCTAGTTCCCCCTCCACTGAGCAAGCCTTTGCTGTGAAATCCTTTTAGAAGGATAAGGGCAAGTTTCAGCAACCATCTCAATAGAAATCTTTTGCTCCAGCATCCGATGGTACTAGAAAGAAGAACATTCAATGTGACTCCTGCCACAAGTTTGGTCACATGAAGGTTGAATGTCGAAAATGCTTAGCTGCCCAGTCTAAGCAATCAGGTTCGCAACCAAAGCGAACAATGCAGAGCACACTGAGCAGGCAGAATCTGCCTTTTATGCCTTTATGGTTAAAAGACTTGCAGATCATCTGAAATCGTCTGCTTGGTATATTGATTTAGGCGCCTCTCACCATTTCACTCATTGCAGAGACTAGTTTATTGACTACCGGCCTTATTCAGATTCTGTTATTTTTGGTGGCGGAGAAGAGTACACGATTGTTGGTAAAGGCAACATTTAGATTCAGTCTGTTGGGAGGAATCTCATATTCCTTGACGTGTACTACGTTCCAGGGATGAAACTCAATATACTCTTAGTTAGTTAGTTGTTGCGACATTCTCCACACTTGACAGTCACCTTTAGTTCACATTAGTGCACCATCACTGATCGGTTGACTAAGTCTACTGTTGCAGTAGGTCTTGAGGATCATGGTCTTTTCATACTTACTGATTCTAGTGATTCTCAAGACTTAGCTATGGCTACTTGACGATCTTCTGTCAGCACACTTTGGCATTGGCGATACATGCACTTAAATGTGCATTACCTCTCACAACTTGCTTAAGATGAGTTTGCTCTTGGTTTGCCAAAGATTCAGATTCATCACCTTGGAGTTTGTGATGCATGCCAGGCTGGGAAGCAACATCGCACACCTTTCCCTAGTGGCGATTCTTGGCAAGCTTCTCAGGTACTTCAGCTTGTTCATGCCGATATTTGCGGCCCTATGGCCACTCCTTTTGTTCTTGGGTCTAGGTATTTTCTATTGTTTGTAGATGATTTCAATACAAAAATGTGGGTGTAGTTCCTTAAAAAGAAATCCAATGCATTTACTATATTTTAGAAGTTTAAACCCTTAGTTAAAAAAGAGTTTGGGAAATCTATTATTATTTTTAGATCAGATAATGGGGGGGGGGGGAATTTTGTTCTAATGCTTTCTCCAGCTTCTTGGATACATATGACATCCAATGCTAGTTCAACACACCCCACACGCAACAACAGAATAGTGTAGTTAAACATTGGAACCTGACAATCACCAAGATGGCTCGTTCCATGCTTGAACATAGACATGTTCTGAAGCAGTTTTGGGCAGAAGTAGTTAACACTGCAGTTTATCTGTTGAACCGGTCACCCACAGTGGCAGTCAAAGGTAAAACTCTAGAAGAGGTCTGGTTAGGTCGTAAGCCCAGAATTAGTCACTTGAAGGTTTTTGGCTCTCATGCTTTTGTTTGGATCCTTGATGCTTCACGCACCAAGTTGGATGCCAAGAGTCGAAACTGATGCTTGCTGGATATAATGGTTTTCACAAAGCCTATCGCCTAATTGATGTTGAGACATCTCGTCTGATATACGAGTGTGATGTAGTCTTTGGTGAGCAACGAGGACCATTCATGCTTGTTTCTCTTGTTCTTGATCCAACAGACCAGCCTATGCAGGCTCATGATTTGGGAGTTCGGCTTTCATTAGGTCCACCTAATGGGAGGGCTCCAGTAGCTCCTGCAGCTTCAATTATTCCAGTGATACCTGTATAGACACCTCCGGCTTCTCCTGTAGGATCACCTCACTTTGAAGATGCTTCACTTGAGTTTGATCCATCATCTTTTGATGAGGATCCTTCTGATCAAGCATCTCCTAGTCATACTATTGGTCATTCTCCTATCCAGCCTAAGTGGTGGGCTAAGACACTTGCTAATCTTCGTGATGACGAGCTCATTAAAAGGCGAATTTCTCGAAAAAAGAGAAAAACTACAGATTCCGTTAACTTTGCTTTTATGGCCAACATTCACAATGTGCTTGAACTCAAACATATTCTGAGGCTAAAGGAATTCCATAGTGGGAACAAGCTATGACATATGAACATCAGAGCCTACTAAAGAACAACACCTAGGTCCTTTCTGATCTTCCACCAGGGAAGAAACCTATTGGCTACAAATGGGTCTACAAAATCAAATACAAATTAGATGGTACTTTGGATAAGTACAAAGCGCATTTAGTGGCGAAGGGCTTTTCTCAGTGTTGGGGCATTGATTATGAAGAGACATTTGCTCCTACTGCAAAGATGTGCACCATCATATTAGTCCTAGCCATGGCAACATAGTTTGGCTGGAAGGTCCATCAGATGGACATAAAGAGTGCTTTCCTGAATGGTGATCTCCATGAAGAGGTCTACATGATGCAACCTCTTGGTTTCAAGGTTGCTAGTAAAGACCATCAGGTTCTTAGATTGGTAAAAGCTATCTATGGTTTGAAGCGTGCCCCTCGAACATGGTACATCAAGATTGATAAGTACCTTAGTGATCAAGGCTTCAAAATGAGTTTTTTAGACTTAAATCTATACATCAAGATTATTGATAGTGACATCATCCTTCTAGTTATCTATGTGGATGATCTGATCATCACTGGCAGTTTGAAATCTTTGATTCAGGGAATCAAACAGAACTTATGCCAGTCTTTTGATATGACTGACCTTGGACTCATGCATTATTGCTTAGTTGTTGAAGTTTGGCAACAATCTTTTGGTATATTCATCTCTCAGTCCAAATATGCCAGGGCCTTGTTAGACAAATTTCGAATGCAGGATTGCAAACCTACATCTACACCCATGGAGAAAGGTCTCAAGTTATCAACAAAGTTTGATTCTCCTTTCGTCGATGATACTACATACAGGCAACTAGTAGGCAACCTCATCTACCTCTTTGCTACTAGGCTTGATATCAGCTTTGCAGTTAGTTACATTTCACGCTTTATGACAGCTCCTAAGGCTGATCATTGGATGGTAGCAAAGCATGTGCTTCGTTATGTGAAGGGCACTTCAGATTATGGACTTCTGTACTCTTGGAGTTCTAACCCTAAACTCAGTGGGTTCACAGATTCAAATTGGGCAAGCTCTGTTGATGATAAAAAGTCAACATTTGGATATGTGTTTAGTTTGGGATCTGGTGCAGTCACATGGACCAACAAGAAGCAGCAGACAGTTTCTCTCTCTTCTATAGAGGCTGAATACAGAGGGACTATTAAGGCAGGATGTGAAGCTATTTGGCTTTGTCAGATGCTTGGAGATATGCAAATGTCACCAACAGGACCAAGTACTCTGTTTGTTGATAACAAAGACATTATCAAGTTAGCACAGAATCCGGTCTTCTATGAACGAACCAAACATGTGGATGTTCATTGTCATTACATATGACAGCTGGTTGAAGACGAGACTATAGATCTGCAGTATGTTCCTACCATAGATCAGACTACAAACATTCTCACCAAGCCTCTTGGTCCTGGTAAGTTTATCAAATTCAGAGGACAGCTTGGTGTGTTCGATAGATTAACCATTAAGGGAGGGTATTGCAATAATAGATAAGTCATTTATTATTAGTTAATGGTTATCTTGTAAATATCTTAAGCTTTAGTTTGCTTTCATTTTTTGCTTTCTCTAGAATAGAATGTTTCTATTCTTTACGTTCATTCTTTTGTATAAATTGACCTCTCGGTATCTGTTAATAACAAGCAAGTATTTACCAATTACCTCGTAATATTACACATGTTTGGATCCTAATCAATTCTAAAATTTAAGTTTCAAATTTAAATTGTTGTTGGCATATTAACTAGCTATTGTGAGCTGATCTAGCACATGTTTATATGGATTTGAGGGCTCTGCTTTTAATTATTACAATATTATGGGAGTATTACCATTTTAACATCCTTAATATTACAAAGTAATTGGAAACTATTTGCTTATTAATAATCGGAGACCGAGAGCTCTATATATATGAAAAAATAAATCGTAAAGAACATAAACATTCTAATATCTACAAAAGATTACAATAGATAAGTATCAAATACTAAACAAAGATAATAGAAACTATCTATTATCATAATACCCCTCGCTTAATGGTTAATCTATCCAGAGCACGAAGTTGTCAAAAAGCGTAAAAGATAGTTTCTATCTATTCAAGGTGCTTTGCATTGTTCATTGTGGGTTGCGAATCAAATTGCTTAGATGGGGCAGCTAAGTGAATTTGACATTCAACCTTTAGGTCCTCATACTCGTGCCAATAGTTGCATTGAATGCATTTTTTTTTTCAAAAGCCTTATGAATCTGGAGCAGAGGATGTCTGTTGGGAAGACTACTGATGGTACTTTGGATAATGCTCCAAAACTTTGTAGATGAGCATAGTGCTCCAAAACAAACTACAAAAAGCCATGATTTTTAGGAGAAAGTAAACAAAACTGAACACGATTTTTGGGGTGAAAAATCAATTAAAACCCAACATGAATTTTGAGGTGAAAAATCAATCAAAACCCAACAATACAAAGCTTTGCTTTTTAAAGGAAAAACAATAAAACCCAACATATAATTTTTTAAGAAAAAATTACAGACCCACAAAGGAATCCCACAAAACATTGCGATTTACAAAATTAGAAAATTTTAAGGGAAAAATTATAGAAACCCATAAGCAATTTTTTAGGGAAAAAAATACGAAAACCCATCAAAAATTATTTTTTGAGAAAAAAAATTATGAAAACCTAATATAATTTTCAAGGGAGACAAAACTCGAGACTTTGCATGACAAAGCAACACATGTAAACAACATGCAAGTACATGCAACCCTAAAAAATAGAGGCCCATAAATTTTGAATGGTGAACTAGAAGAGAGCTTGAAAAATCCAGAAAGAATATGTTGTCAGTTTTTGGATTGTCTGGCTCGAAAATTGAGTCATCTAGAAAAAATCTGACGATAACCTAGTTGAGTTCTCAAAAAACCCACCAACCTCGAACCCAAAAATTAGGGTTTTGAACAAAAATGACCTTGATGTAAAAAAACCACAAAAAATGATAGAAATATGCAGAAAAAATAGACGGATCTAGACAAAAATGGGTTGTAGAATTGAAGCAGAAGTTGACGGATTCCGATCTCTCAGAATGGAAACCCTAGTCGAATTATAAAGAGAGTTGGAAGCAAATATGCATGTAAATAATTTTGAAAATAAAAGGCTGATAATTTCAAATAAGAAATTATAATTATTTTCAAAATTTTTTAGAGTATTGACTCTAATACCATATTACGAAGTAACTGGAAAATATTTTTTTGTTATTAACAATCAAGAGGTCTATATATACAAAAAAAAAAATTGAAGTTTCCATGGGAAACAATTGTAAAGAATAGAAATATTATATTCTAGCTAAAAGAAAGCTGAAGAAAGCAGACATATAATTATAACTAACTAAATATTAGAAACATTCTAATATTTATAGAAGATCATAATAGATAACCATTAGATACTACACAAAGATAATAGAAACTATGTATTATCGTAATACTTAATTGGACCATCAAAGAGCTTGATGCATGTAGAATGCACCCTTGCTTAGATAGTTACCAAATGTTTTTATAGTATAATGTTAAAAGTTACCAAATGTTGTTCATAGACACCTCACATTAAATATAGGCTCAACATGTTTATCTACATAAGATAGTCATTAACTCTTTTGCAACACATTTCTTCATATTGGTTCAAATCTATATATTTAATTAGTTTTGTAGGTGTAGATTTGAATTCAATAAAAAAGGTTGATTTTGTATATTTCATTAAACACAATGTGCAAATTTTTGTGTATCAATATATTTTCCATGAGGTACTCATGACGAGTCATTAAAATTTAAAAATCTAAATGAAATATTATTAAAAAAGAATTTTATTGATTGGTGGTTTTTGAGCATATGTTAGGGAGATAAGCTTTGGTAGTTTTCCGTGATTCTCTACTTCTACTATTTCTTCTCAATTTTCTTTTTTTTTCTTTTTTCCCCTCTTTTTCTTTATATGCTCTTCTAGCAAAAAAAACTTGTTCTCCCTTGTTCATTTTGAAGTGTGCTCATAAGCTCTCAATTTTCATCTCATAGAAAGAGCATTAATGCTTTGCTAGTGATTAAAGGCAAGTACAAAGCTGACCAACTTAGGAAATATAAATCGGTTCATTCCAACCTCCGATGATTCCCATTCATTAACATTGACATCCATTAATTCCAAAAGAACATGTCCTCTTAGCATGGAAGGAACCTAATTTTAAAATTAAATGATATGTAATTGTTTATTTAAAAGATAAGGTGGAAACAAAAAATAGAGAAAAAAAGACGCATTATTTATCATGGTTCACCACAAATGTAGCTACATCCACACTGAAGACTAGAACATATTTTTTTCAGTCATTGCAACTTACATACACAAGGCTTTCCCCTTATATTTGTACAATAGTCCTCAATAGAAGACGAGTCAAACAAGAAATAAATAGTAAAGAAAGATGAAATGAAGTGTTGGACTTCAAATCCAAATATCTCTCACTTGAAGTTCAACTCATGTTGCAACCTCATATCTAAACCTCCCACTCTACTTTCCATTACAAAATCCCATGGTAAGAAATTGCTAATAGACAATAATAATAGCTAGAATAACAATTACAACCAATTGCTAATCACATCCAACTAACTATAACTGAAATATCCAACTCATACAACAACTCAAATTGTATGAGCGTTGCTCAACCAAAAGTTGACTCAATCTACCAATCATCACATAAAAGGTGTTACAATAACTTGAGTTGATCTACAAACTACAACCAACTTGACGCAAAATATCATGACCTCTTCCAAGTCCCCTCTTGGAAGGAACACCCATGCAAACCAATATTCATACTTATACCAACACCACCAAGTGCCTAGTTGTGTCAAGTATGATCCCCTGTACCTCCCCATATGAGAGCATTTCCAACACCCACACACCATGGATGAAAGCCCCTATAAACAAGAAGATCAAATTCCAAACATTCCAAAACCAGGAATCACCTTAAATCATCTCCTAAACTTGAGTACATAAGGAGATTAATTTTTCGAGTAGACCAAGTGTAGGGAGTGAGAATGCTCCTCTAGAATACACCAAGTCACAATGACTTCTCCAAGAACAATCTCCACTAGGTCCATAATGAACTCGAGCCCATCTATAAGTGTAGGCTCCTTGGACTTCATGTTGAAGCCTTCATAGAGAAATTACTTCAACAAATGTTCTCTAAACCAAGATAACCATAGCCTCAACCAAGCCTCTTAGTTTTCAAGAGCACCTCCATGGTCAATCCCTTGAAGTACCCAATACCAAGAGCATCAACCAAACCAATTGTCAAAACTCCCACTACACATCTACATAACTTGGGAAAATAATATAGCAACTTGATCTCCACAAATCAAGACCTAATGCTCCAAAGAGCATAAACTATCAAGAGAACTTGTATCATACTAATGTTCTATACTAGAATCAAGAGCTCAACATGGCACATAATAAAAACACATCTTCATATCACATGAAGCTAAACATCTCTTGACAAAAAATTGAAGTTGCAATTGCTCTAAAATGAGCCAAATCAAATATCACCATAATGAATATTGGCAAAAGTATTATGAAAAATAGTAACACAACCCTCAAAACCATTTCTTTGTATGTGTCCATCATCAAAATAAAATTAAAAAGAAACATCATATTGTCTTAATAAGTTTCTGTTCCCAAATCTTTTCTAGACAACTCTAAACACCAATTCCCAATCTACCAAAGCTTACCACTACTTGGCTTGTAATAAAAGCGAAGACAACTAAAACATTCTCTCATTAAATGATGTTGCATGTATCTAATGTCTTCCATCCAGAATAGGAGGGTAAATTATGCTTTGTTAATTCCCCCTTTTCTGCAACATCTTCTACACGAATGGTTCAAACATCTTAAAAAGAAAAAGTTATGCTTTCGTCTATTATAACAAAGGAAGGGCCCATAATTCCTTTGATTTTATTATACCTATATTTTCTTGCTTGTTCTCCTACAGAGAAGTGCCACCACCATTTCGTATTAGTCCTTGTTTTCTTTGTTGCTTCCATTTTCTTTAACGAGCTTCTTTCTTAGCTTGGCCCTTTAACTGCTTAGC
This sequence comes from Cupressus sempervirens, assembly GCA_028749045.1. NCBI lineage: Eukaryota > Viridiplantae > Streptophyta > Pinopsida > Cupressales > Cupressaceae > Cupressus > Cupressus sempervirens. Next base: position 352,706,963 of record CM053788.1, read on the forward strand.
CTACTCTCCAAGATCTTACATGCTCTGATACAAATTGTTAATTTAAAAGATAAGATGGGAACATAAAATAGAGAAAAAAGACACATGATTTATCGTGGTTCACCAAAAATGTAGCTACATCCACGTTGAAGAGAAAAGCAAATATTTTATTTAGTCATTACAACTCATATACATAGGGCTTTGCCTTTATATTTATACAATAGTCTTCAACAAAAGACGAAGAGTCAAACAAGAAATAAATAGTCATGGAAGATGAAATCAAGAGTTGAACTTCACATCCAAGAGTAACCACATTTAAATGCGTTGCAACATTATGCTAATAAGATCTAAAACCTAATAGAGACCTTGGGCATGTGTCAAGATATATGTTATTTCCATTCTTACTCAATTAGAAGTGTAGTTTTTGCAACTGATCTAAGATCCTATCATAATAATGGGCTATACACAATATTGGCTTGCGATCTTTGAACCATCGCAAGATACACAATCTATGATTCTAGTTTGGATTCCCAAACATATTATAAAATAATTGCCAAATCTTTGGCATCAATTATTGATATATTAGCCTCCTCTTAATGAAAAAATCTCTTCTTATACTAGAATATGTGTAGAACTTGATCTTTCTATTCCCCTTTTAAAATATGTATTATCATGAATCTAGTGAAATATAATGAAAATTTCCTTTAGATTATGAATGCTTTTCATTTAGATGTCAAGGATAATAAATATAGATTTTAAATATGATGTCTTATTAAGAAATGCTTTATTCTTGATGAAAATGTGCAAATACAAAAATCTAAAAGGACTTTAAGAAAGATTAGGAAGGTTTTGATAAATGAAAAAGGAATCCTTATGATAAGAAAAAATCTCTTAGCATATAAGAAAAAATATGTGAATTGAGATAAATCTTTGCAAGGTGGTAAGTAGATCATTTCTCATTTCTAAGAAAATGAATATAAATATTAAAAAGTTATGAATTTGAAGGATATTTTTATAAATCTAGTGGATGAACAAGAAACAAATATACAAACTTAGAAAACTAAGTGGAAAAATGTTCAATCTTTTTTAATTTAGGCACAATTGAAATGTGGACACACACTTAAATTACTAGGAGGACTCTATTTTTAAACAAGAGATTTTAGGTGAGGTTACAACTATAGATGAGTTGAAAAAAGAAAAACAAATTTGGACATTGGATGACTGACAAAATATACCTATTTGTAGGAAAAGAGCAAGTACAAACATAGTTGAAGGAAAATCTACCACATTGTACCACAAAGACGTAGAGCTTGAAATTGATAATATGTAACGTGTAGAATAAGAATAAAATAGTTAATATCCATAATGTATATATATATACACACACACACACACACATCCATACATACATGTGTGTGTAATATATATATATATATATATATATATATATATATATATGTATGTATGTATGTCTGTATGTATGTATATATTACACACACATATATGTATATATGTGTTTATATATACATATATACATACATATGTTTATATATGTATGCATGTATATATGTGTGTGTATATGTATGTATGTATACATATATACATATGTGTGTGTATATATATGTAGATGCTTATATATATACATATACATATATATGTATAATATATATGTCTATATATACATATATACATGTATATACACACACACATGCGTGTGTGAGATAAATAAATAAATGTATATCTATATATATATATGTATTACACACATGTATGTATATATGTGTTTATATATACATATGTATGTATATATACATATATGTATGTATACATATATATACATATGTGTGTGTATACACACACACGCACACACACACAACTTTATCATTTCTCATATATTACGATGTGGTACCACTGGTCTTGCTTGCTTTGGTCTCGGCTTGCTTATGCATGTAGTGGGCTTGCAAGGAAGGTTACCCACACATTGAACATGGATGCTTGCATTAAAGGAAAGGAAGGTGAGAATGCACAATGCGACTTATCATGGAACTCATTTGCGTATATATAAATATATAAATGTGTACATATATACATATATACACATATATAAATAATAAATATATACATATACATATACATATACATACCTATATGTGTGTGTGTGTGTGTAGTTACAATACATACACACATATCAAATATAGAATTGGAATAAAATATATGAGTAATATTCTATCCACTATGTATGTGTGTGTGTGTGTATGTCTACATACATACATACATCATCCTATAAAGTAAGCACCCTTAATTAGGTTCTCATTTGAGCTCCATTACAGAATGCATGGATTCCCATGTTATTTTCACATTCACTTAATGCTTATTGAGCCTTCAAATTAACATTATAAGACCTATATTGACTCAATTTGTTCAAAACTCAAGGTTAGCCCTTATTTCAAAGAGTTCTCCCCCTATTTATCCCCCATTCAAATAATTCATTTCATTGGACATTTATTAATTCAAATGAACATTTTAAATTGATATTATGAGTCCACTCTTAAAATGATTTAAAATGATTTTTTCACCAATTTATTCCATTTACTCACTCTAAGATGGGTCTTACCTAATTTTAAAGTTCAAGGCATAATTTCCACTTCTACTAATCTCATATATTTACATGAATCATCTTTTGGGGTTTAGACGCTATCATCTTTCTCCCTATAAATTTTTGCTAAATTTTTTTAGGTACATATCAAAACTTGATGCATACTCAGGGACACATCGAGTTTCAACATGTTTGGAATTTTTGCTCAAGTTTTTAATGGAATAATTTTATGATCTCACACTCCCTAAAGCTAGATCCATAGTTCATTATAAAAATTTTAAGTTAGACAAAAGATGATTTCAATTTTAGATCTTTAAGCTCCCTTTTCCATCCTTTTATAACATGAGCAAGAAACATGAAAGAGAAGAGCTCTAAGCAAGTAATCAAGAAAATACTTAAGATCTTTAAGGCATTCTTCTTCCTCTCTGTCAAGAATTGTTGCAAACTACAACATCCATCAAAGATTTGGTTTCATGATTCCCTATTAGGTTTTTGTGAAGCTCAAGCTATTGCAACAATACTTTTGATCACATCCAAAGAAGCATGATGTTATCAAGGTATAAGGTGATTTATGTTTCAGATATAGTTTCTATTTCATCTTTTCTTATGCAATTTCAATTCAATATCATGGTTGATTTTCTAAATAGGAGTTCAACCAAGGCAAACACATTCTCCAAACCTTTTTCCTATTGAAGATTGTAGCTATGATAGAGATTTTTATCTCAAATTTTTCTATATGTTAAAATTGGAAAAGTACCTCTATATTGCATCAACAACTAGAGAAGATATTTATGATGATATATTAAGTAAATACAATGTGTCATTCAATGCATGTCTATAGGAGGAGAGGAGACATTCATAGTTACTTCTATGGGAGATCTACACGATGTTACACTACCCTTCCTTGTTTGTTGTTGTTTTCTTATGTACTTGTATGTGTGTGTGTGTGTAGTTAGTTAGTTAGAAATAGATAATTACTTTATAACATGCATATGAAAGTAAACTAATAATGCTAAACAATAATAATAACCATTCACAAAGAAAACTCATAACACCATATTTTGTTAACTAGGGAAACTCTGGCTAAGGGAAAACCCTAGTGGGGATGGTACCCACAAAATTATCTACTAAACAAAAGTATCAAATTAAGGATGTTGATCCTATTAGGAGTCTATTAAATACATATAGTGTCCCAATCCTTGTTAGAGGAATAGGCCTTGTTAAAAGCCTCAATTCTATTTAGAGTTCCTTCAACCTTGTTAGGATTTGGTATATACAATTATAGAATGTACGCAAGATGAGCTCACTGGCCAAACATGCAATTATACAATATAGTTCCTTTATACAAAAAGAGATAGATACAAAAACCTCTTACTACTGATATCTTCTATATCTGATCTTACTTTCACTACTCTTCACAGACCTCTGATCATATATCAGAATTCACATCATACAGTTTGCATAATACTTCACATATCATGTACACCTTACACATTACTTCGCATAATACAATCTTTCCTTTATATCTTTACGTTTCACAAGACTTTGTCCAATTTTCCTTCATTGCTTTACAAACTTAGAAAAACAAAAATAAACCCTTTCTCTCTTAGGGTTAACATCTAGGATGTTGTCCCTAATTAATTAAGTAATAATTTTGTAACCAAAATAACTCCTTAACCTGCAATTCTCCATTAATTCTCCATTTACTATTATGCTTTATTCATTTCCTTTACTGGTGTTTATTGCATCACTCCTTCCATACTGTCTCTATAGAATTGGGCACTTAGTGACATCATCTTGACATATTGTACTACCTATCCTTAACCATGCACGTTCCAATTATTACTCTGTCATCCATACACAACAAAATTGTTCCTGTGCTATCAATAAAACTATCTAATACTTAGACAATTTTCATGTCTAACCTTGGAATCTTAATTTGTGCATTGTGTCTTCTTGACATGAGATATATATTTCCATCAATGACAACTCCATTACTATACTAACTTGTTTTACTTAGACATATATATATATATATATATATATATATATATATATATATATATATATATATATATATATATATATATCTGTGTGTGTGTGTGTGTGTTTCTTTCTCATTTTGGTGATGTAGGGTTACACGTACTAGACATTGATTCCACCTGGCTAAATAGGTCTCAACTTGTCTTTAAAATCCTCGAAAAAATGTTGTTGTGGAGGTAGTGTCGATTTCCCTTCAAGTTACTCATTTGGTATATGTTTTCTATTTAGGTGGACTAGTTGACTTTATTTTACTTTCTTGGACATAGTGATCTTACACTTTTATTATTTTTCTTTTTTGATTTGTTTGATCATTTCATGATCTTTTCTATCTTATATTTTAGGGTTTTTGGCTTTGTCAAAAGTTTATCTTGACTCTTCTTGTTGACTATGGCTAACCTTATGAATTTCTCTATGTTTTATAATTGAGCATTATAATCCATTTGGATGATTATATTTACTTCATAACATGTGACTCCATTTTTTTGAGTGTTATATATTATAGAAGTATAACTAAATTATAATATTAATGTTGCGATCAATTAATTCACAATCATACAGATCATAATGTTTAGCATTTGACACAAATATGTGTGTGTGTGTGTGTGCACATCCATCCATCCATATATACATACATATGTACACACACACACATGTGGGTGCACACATATGTGCATATGTATATATATAAGTTATTTGTGATTATGTTTGCATGATTATGGATATTGTTTATAGTGTATATTTTGGGACTAAGGTATAGTATTGTTAATAATTAAATATTACTTAATGCAAGGTGTGCCATTCACAATTACTAATTATTAATAATATGAAGAGGTTACATATGATATATATCTTCTATACCACATATTATAAATAGGTGTACTAATTATTATAAAAGTATTCATTATAGTTAAATTTATGGAATATATAGTTATGAGTTTATAATTATATTAAATTAATTAATTATTTCCTTTAGTTAAGAGTTAGTTGAGGGTTGGTTACCTTTGGAAAACCTATCTATATGGATTCCCTTTTTTTTCTTTTGAGTGAGAAGGGGCCAAAACCTTGGTGAGAGCCTTGTTTTACTTTTCATGAAGAGTTTTGGAGAAAAACTTATGAATTGTGAGGGTGGGGTTTTAAGCATAATTCTTTAAGGATTTATATGTTTCTTTGTTTTGGAGGAAAGAGTCATACATGAGAGTTTCAAGGGTTGAGAGTGGGATTTTTTTGTGTGTAATTGATTCTTATTCTTCCATGAATGTTTCTAAAAGTGAAGAGGGTTTAAATGAGGCATCTCAAGTTGGCCTTGTCTTCCTCATTTTGTCCCATTCCTCCTTCTTTGGTTGAATTTTCATAGGACTTGAGGTATGGATTGTATTTCTTGATTATATTATTTATTTGATAAATAATGGGTCTATTTATATTTTCTTATGATGTATGATATTTACTTTCCATTCCTAAAGTTATTTAAAAATTTTGGGTTGTACTTTGTGAAAATTACCATGTGTTTCCTTGGATTTTTAACAATCCATTTTTGAAGATCTATTATTAAAATAGTCTAAATTGAGTCTATGATTCTTCTAGGTTTATTTTATAGAAGAAAAAATGAGACGTATCAAATGGGTACTTGTCAAATTTCCTTTTTAGGGTTGAATCAATTTGATATTCTGTGCATTTTGTCAGACTAAATCTATCCATTTTAGGTTTTGATTTTTCATCAAGTTTATCTGAATGGTACAAATTTCAAAAGTCATGTACATGCTTGCATTTATTTTTTATTAATGGTAAAAAAATGGTTTTTAAGGGACCCTAAAACCCTTTACAATCTCTTAAAGATAGATATTCAGTGAGTACACTTTCAATAATAGTTGCCCATAAAAGGATAACACAAAAAAATTAGACTAAAACAACAACTACCTTTAGAAGAGAGTAAACAAAGTTGTACACCCAACACAATAAATGATCCAAAACCAAAAGAGACCAACTCAAGACGAAAAGAACAACAAGGGCCAAGACTGCCCAACCACACCATCTACATAAGGAGAGTCTTTCTCCTTTTCCAATTTCTCAAGCTTTTGCAGGGACTCAATAATATCAATCCACTCTTTAATAGTTTCCATTTTCTCACTCTTTATATTTTTTAGGTGTTTTCCCATGCTATATTACCAGGTCCTTGTTGAAATGTGATCGAAGTCTCTTCATCTTTGTCCACATTAATGATCTCTTTTATTTTCAAGCTTTGCAAGAAAGAATTCATGTCTTTGAGGTTGATCATTGAAGCCCTGAGACCTTCATGGTTATGGAGGTGAATGCTTCCGAGCATTGCTTCATTTTTATCAATTCTCTCATTGATCTATTGCAATCGAACCTCCATAACCACCTTATATTCATTATCTGCCTCTATTTGATTCTCTTTGCTAATTGATCTCTTCCCTTCCTCATTTATTCTTTTGTGAAGATCTTGCATTCCATTATTAAGATTATTAATTTCTTCTACCATACATTTGTCAAATTTGTAGGAATACATGTACTTAGCCTTGACAAATTGAACAATGTCCATAGATTTGTCCTAGCCAACTTTATCCTTGTTAAAGTTCTTGTTTTGAAAAGTATCCATTTTACCTTTTTTCTCCAGGTTGAAGAAAGGGGTTTTCCTCCACAACAACACAAAGAGGGATATCCATAGGGTTAGATTCTTTCCCATAATTTTCATTGGGATCTTTTTTCTTTGGTTCAAGATCCTCTCTTTCCTCATTGACCTCAGGAGCCCTAGTTTCACCAATCTCATGAAGAATAGCAACAACCATCTTTTCTTGAGTAGCAATATCATTTTCATATTCCCCTTCGATACCTTCCTTCTCATCATTTACTTCCTCCTCTTCCTCATCTTCCCCTTCTTCTTCACTTTCCTTTCTTTCATCTTAATCTTCCTCAGCTTCCTCCATATCCTTGTCCTTCACCAAGCTATTTGCTTCCTCATTTTCACTTTCATTCTCACTTTCCATGCTCTCTTTAGACCCATAAATCTTCATCCCTTTGGAGTCTTATAAAAAATGGTCTCATGTCTTATCTTTCATTTTTCATTAATTATTATGTTTTGTGAACGTTATAACCATTTCTATATTAGAATATAAGCCATAAATTTCATCCCCACTATTTAGTCTTTATATAAATTTTAGGGAAAGTATGGACATATATATTCTTCCCAATTCTCACCAAAACGATTGGCTTAACTATGTATTTTGTGAAATATATGGGTTATTGTTCACTAGTGATTTTTCTTGGCATTTAACAATTGTTTGAAATAAATCAAATTTTAAAAGTTGTTAAGTGTTAGAGACTTGTAGGTTATCAAATGGTTTTAATATCTTATTTTTGATTAATTTGAAATTTAAATATATTAAATATGGTTTTTATATCATATATAGAGCATTTTTATTAATCCTCATGAGTTTTGAAGGCCATATGAGGGTTTATGGGTGTCTAGTGAACTAGGGACAACTAGAGGTTTCCTAAACCCAATAAATTGATGTTATGATATCATAATATAATTTTTAGTTATTATTATGCTTTTCCCTATACTTTTATGATATTTCTTAAGGATAAAGTAAACCAGGTGCTCTATATGAATGACTCACCATAGGCACTATGACCTAGAAGTGGTTGCTAGAGTCTTCTATGAAGTAGGAGACTAAGGCCCTCAAAAGACTAGCTTCTATGTGTGAATTTTGTAATGATAAAGTGAAAACATTAAAAAAATGAGATGGGTATTTTGGGGTTTGTGTTAACACATTAATAAAGATAAAGATGGAAGAGACCACATATGCCCTATTGGAGTACTAGGACCATAAGTCATTTTGTAGAAGACCAAGGTGGGACAAGGTGATAATGGTTGAGGAATTTTATCCCAACATTGAAGGGGTGTGCAATGATACTTACCAAGTTAGTACCCTAGAATCTCCCACTCTTGATGTTTACCTCTTGTAGTCCTTTTATATTATTGTTTTTTATAACCTTGTTGTGCTTTATTTTGGGAAGGGTACTACCACCTTAGGAAAATCCTAGTCATTACTTCTTGCATTGACCTTGGTTTCTATCTCTTCTCTTAAGGGAATGCGTATTTTTGGTACCACTTGGTTGGGTGGTTAATTTTACCAAGGTAATGTTCTTGGTGCCATGAATGATCTTTGTTTATGTTCCTTTCTAGATTGATCTTTAAACACTATATATTCAAGTATATGATTTTATGTTGAGATGTACTAATTGTATGCATTCATGTAAATATAATCTCCTAAAATGAATCATAAGTATATGGAATAATGATGTAATTTAGTTTGAAAGCAATATAAATAGGGCAAGGGAATCTCCAAGAGAAAGAAAAGGGAAAAGTGAAGATATTATATTATTTTAGAGTATTTAAAAGATGTTATTTCAATAATAGTATTTTTTAAGTCTCTCTTATCTTGATGAATACAAGGAAATAAACCTAGGAATAGTTATTCTGCCATGTATCTAATTGAATGAAAATAAGGAAAAAAAACCATTATCTTTTAACTTAATATTTAGGGGATATATTATTATTGATAATTGGTGTAGGAGCACTAGGAGACCTCAATACACTTGTAATGCCCCGATCAGAGATCCTTGGAACAAGGATAAATTGAAGCCAAGATTTTTTTAATAAAAAAAATGGATGCATAGAACAGATAACATACTAGGATCACAAAGATTACAACATAAGACTAACAAACATCCAAACACCAATGGATCTCTAAATACCACTATTGACCAAAATGACTAATTACAAAAGGACACAAACAATTTCAAATTTGAGACATTCCAAATTCAAAATGAAATTCCAAGGTATTCAAGAACACCATAGAGGGTATCCAAAACACCTCCTGAAAACTTTTGGTCAAATCAAAAACTGCTCGCTATCTACCTAGACAAGTTTTCCCAAGACCTAGGTGATACTTTAGTTCAACACTGTGTGATACTTTCCAGTATCGTACGACCTTTCTAAAGAAGGTGTGCAATACTTTCAGGGTTTGGGCAACACTTCTCCTAAAGCCATACAATACTTCATAAGTATCATACGACCTTTCTTCAATGGGCATGTGATACTTTCCAGTATCGCACAACATTTCTCCTTAAGATGCGTGATACTTTCTAATATTGCACGATATTTTTTCTTTGGGTGTGCGACACTTTATAAGTGTCCTCCAATGCTAGAACATAGTCACCCAGAATAAGAAAGAACACACCAACTAGCATTCAAAAAGGTACAAGAAGAGATAGAACCCCCACACTGGGGAGTACCAAATTCATATATCAAGGTCTAGACATTTGAACACTAAATTGCAAGATGGAAACTATATCTAACCATTTAATATAGTAGTGAAGGGAAATAACTGAAAGCAACATCACAATGTACTAAAATAACAAGCTAAGTGTGTAGTTCCTCCTAACTATAATAGCATCATGAGACCTTGAAGGTCCTAGCCATCCCCTAAACATAACATTCCAAGCTGCGAACTAGACAGTCAGATTTTTTTTATGAGGATGTCACTACTAAAGCGTAATAACATCATAAGGATATGCAATCTAACATGCTAAACCAATAAGAAATAGACAATTCAACTAAGCATATAACATTATCAAAGAATATGTTAAACATTATAATAAGAAAATGCGTCAATACTAATATCATCTAAACATGATTTACAAGCATTCCAATGAAAGCATAAATCACAAGAAAGCATACTCTAGAACCCGAAGTACCAAGTGAAAACATCCAGCAATGGTCACACTGGGATAATAGATCATCTTTGTACACCAGTCCCTAGTAGTGGTATAAGTAGCTATGCCTCCCAACCATGTGAAACCTGTAGGTTCACCCCTATCATGCTGATGGAGACAATGATCTAACCACAAACAAAGATAAAGAAAATATCCATAGCTTACACTTATGCTAGACAGTAATGATGATTGAAACCAAGATCATGAGACAATGCAAGTGCTTTAGGTCCTAGTTAGACACTCAATGGGTTACTATGTAGAGGCTGACATCATGAAGAGTTGCTTGGCATAAAAAATCCCAAGCTCGAAATGTGTGACTCAACTTGCAAACAAAAGACTCTTGGACCAAGCATTTTATTATCTTATGTTTTATTACCACCTAGTGTTTTATTTAGTTATCACTTACGTAAAACTTTTGCATGCCAACCCTCAAGAAGTAGTTACTGGGCTATGGAAATAGTAACCCCCTCCATATGCTACCCTACCCTACCCATGCTCATCCAATGATGAGTGCGCATAGGCATGCATATTCCCAACCCAACCCCAAATGATCATAAATCTTGAAAAAACCATGAAAGATCATGCCTCGTAAGTCACTAGACAAATGCACATGTGCATGCTTGTGTGTGGTGCACCACCATCATGAAGATCATAACATAAAGACTAGATGAGAACACAATGCAAAGATACACAACCAAAAATAGACTCAGGAGGACAGATGCAACACACATCCCAATGCAACAAAAAAGTGCAACAATGATCTAACTAGCATCCCAACAGATGATCTAGGTCCATGACCAATATCATGCCAAGAAAACTTGAGAAAATTGGGTGATACACAAAATGAGGTATAAACCACAAACCTACAAAATTGATGCAGTGCAAGGTAGGAGAATCCCCAAAGGAGATGTCCTAGCCCCTAGCAAATAACCATAGAGTGGAAACACAACAATGATGCAAGATTTGATATCAAATCACAACTCTTTATTCATAAAATAATTGTTACATGCAATGTGTTATGCTGTAAGGCCTTCTCGGTTATGACCAAATACAATAGCAATTACAATAATAGTTCTACAAGATCCCTCATGATCCAACCCATACACTATCTAGTCCAGATCCACACTCTGGTAGAAACCTCCAAGATCTCAACTTGTGCTCGCAAGCCACCAAGTAACCTCCTTGTTTTCAAATCCCAACCACTAGCTCTTCTCACAAACTTGCAACTCTACCCCAATCCTACTGTAAACTCCCTCACATTCGGCACTCTATCCACAGAGTCAAGAAAACTTGCTCCTCTACTTCCTTCCCTCCAAGCTTCTACTAAGAAGAGATCACACCTTGAAACTTGATTGGAAATGCTCATATGCCTTGCTTAAATAGGCAATTATCACCCAAGATGTTACCAACACAACCACTATGGGATAAAAGGTAAATGCAACTACCTTTCAACCAATATTTAATTCCCACCCAAATACAATTAAGCACCACCATGTGGTCCAACAAATATTAAATGCATTATTTAATAAAATCACCACAAACTTTTAGAATTCCACCTACACACCTTGATAAATGGAATGACAACCATTTTAATTTAATTTTCTATTTACGCCACCTATGCACCTCAAAAATAAAAATTCCTTTTTTCCTCCTTTTTCCCTTTAAAAAAAAAATATATTTTTCCTCTCATTTTTGTCACTTTCTCTCTCCTCCAATTTGTATTTATTTATTTAAATTTTCCCATGCAAGATACTCCTCCATCAAATACTTCAAAATTAAAACCCATTTGGTCTTAGGGAACAAAAGCCACAAAAATCCAATAAAATTTGAGTTCAGACGCTGTATGCAAAAATGGCTAGCATAATAGTGCAAAAACCCAAACCCTCTTTCCAAAAAATGAGAAAACATTTATACTCCACCAAGTAGGAAGTACCAAAAAACAAAAACAGAGGGGAACACTAGTTCTCAGCCTCCAAACAAACAACTTTCAGACAAAAAGATAGAAACAAAGCTAAAACATGAAAACATGAGAGCCCTACCTAATAGCCAAAAGGGCTAAAATAGAAAACAACTAGGTAAACTAAATAATCCATAGAAATGGTTGAAAATGGTGGCAATGCAAGGTCTCCCTAAGCTGGATCCAATGAGACCATCCTCACGAAGATCCCATGCCCACAGTTTCACAATGAAGAAAAATGTGATCCTTTAAAAAAGGATTTCAGAAAATGCTCTCAAATTTCCAAATTGCAAAAGTGAGAAGTGAGGAATTAAATTCCTCTTTCAATACTTATTCACTTTTTGAGTGAATAATTGATTAGGGTAATTGTCCAGTTAGACCAACTAGACTCTAAATTGACCCAAACAAAAATATTCTATTCAAAGTAATTGGAATTCATCTATGAAAAAATTGCAAGAAATTAAAAATCAAATAAATAAAACCCAAAAACTCAAAATCACATAAATTTCTTTAACAACTTTCATGACAATGCGAACCTCTAAATGCACAGACACTTTCATAGGTCTAGTCACATAATGCAAATAAGTCTGGATTGAACAAATCACTAGAAGGTTTAATTAAACATTTAAATAAGATATGTCAATCATACAGGGACAACGTTTGTAAAATATTAATAGTTGAATCACTAACTCCATGTGCCAATGCCAGGGATATAAATCTTGCACACTAAAACATATGATCAAGTGAAATTGCATATACTATCATAGCCAAATAAATAAATGCATTAAATACCTAATTTAACCATTTACTTAGTTATACTAATATAATCCATTTACATCACCCACGTTAACATAAAACATAATGACGCAAGAATGAAGTAAATATCCATAGCATAAAATCCATCACATAACAGAATCAAAGATATGTCCAAATACTAGATAACCAGATATCATCATAGACCCACTATCATCTCAAAATGGCATCAACATGCAAATATGACAAACTGAATAACATAACAATATAACATCTATGATACTAAAATCAAAGTATAACATCCGACCCTTAGGTAATCTCAAATGAAACATAACAAGAGTGCTATATCCTACCCCACTAGGCATAGGCTTACTCGTAGAAGCTAACAAGTAGATAGAGGTAAAATCCTCTCAATCATGCAACATCTTCCCAAGCCACAAAGGTCTCACAAAGGTCTCATCACTTGGGTCCCACTGAACCCTTACCTACTCTATGTCTTGACCTCTCAAAATTAGTCGCTAATGCTGAAGGATACGTATGGGCTCCAAAGAAAGCTGCCCACCCTCCACCTACAAGGCATCCCAATCAAGAACATGGGTCACATTGGGAATATACTATCTCAAAACAAAAATATGGAAAACATCATGGATGTGTGATAGGCTAGGTGGCAATGCTAGTTGATAAGAAACAGGACTGATCCTCTCAAGGATCACAAATGGTCCAACAAAATGTGGCACCAACTTAGAGCGTTTCTCATAAGGGATGGGGCTCTTCCTTAGATGCACTCTCAAAAGCACCCTATCACCCACAAAAAAGTGACGATCCAAACTATGGGCATCTACATACTTGTTCTGCCTATCTTGAGTAGTAATCAAATGCTCTCTAATATGAACAACCTGTTGCTCCATATTTTGAAGTATCTCTGGACCCAAAATAATTCAGTCCTCTAAATGATCCCAACTCAACAGTGTACAACATGATCTACCATACAAGGCTTGAAAAGGTGACATGCAAAGATAACTATGATACCCATTATTATATGCAAAATCAACAAGGCATAAATAATACTCCCACTTCACTTGCTTATCCATCACATACATGCAAAGCATATCTTCTAGAATTGGATTCACACTCTTAGTCTGACCATTGGTCTCTGGGTGATAAGCCAAACTAAAATTGAGCTACGCACCCAAGCTATGGTGGAGAGATATCCACAATGCTAAAGTAAACATTGGATCTCTATCAAAAATAATCTGATGAGGGATCCCATGCAAATGAACAATCTCCTCCAAGAAAACATGCACTACAAAAGAAGCTATGTAGGATGCTCTCATGGGTGAAAAATGTGCTACCTTAGACAACTTATCCACTATCACCATAATACAATCATGTCGGTGTAACAACATAGGTAACCCAGTGATAAAATCAATATATATCATATCCCACTTCCACTCTAGAATGGTATGCGATTGCAAAAGGCCCACTGGATGTTGATGCTTTGCTTTCACTCTCTGGCACTTGAGACATTGAGAAATAATCAACAACATCACACCTCATCCCTACCCAAAAGTAAAACTGTTTATGATTAGCATGCATCTTCTTGATGCTAGGATGTGTGGAATATGGTGCACGATGCACTTCTAAAAAAAACAAGGTATATAGATCACCAGATACAGGTACATACATATGCTCCAAGTGCCAAAGTAGTCCATCATACTTAAGAAAGTAACTTAAAAACCTCCCCTCAAGGGTACATCTAGACTTGATCACTTCCCTTTCCTCCTAATACCAAGTGTGAAAAGGCAAAGCCTCCAAGATAAGGCCTCACAAATCCACTCTCAATGACAATAATGATATCTCATGTCGCCTCCTACTCAAGGCATCTACGACTACATTATCTTTCCCTCTAGTATAGTGAAAATCAAAGTCATATTCACACAAGAATTCCATCTAGTGACATTGTCATGCATTCAAGTTTGGCTAAGTAAACATGTACTACAAGCTTCTATGATTGTTATGCAACACAAACCTGTGTCCCAAAAGAAAATTTCTCCAATGAAAAATAGAATACACTATGGCCACAAGTTCCAAATCATGAGTGGGATAGTTAAGCTCATGGTCCTTGATTTTCCTAGACTCATATGTAATCACTTGACCATATTTTATCAACACTGCACCTACGCCTTCCAACAAAGCATCTATGCAAACCATGAAATCACCTACATGATTAGGCACTACAAGGACTTGTGCATTGGTCAAACACTCCTTAAAAGCATTAAACACTGCCTCACACTAGTCTAACCAAAAAACAAACATCTGACATCCCTTCTGCACACTCGACCTCAATTGATTAGTTGAGATCATCCAAAGTTAGACTAGTCTCTGGACTCTGAAAATTTCTACCTACCCACTTGTGTCACCAACACACTGTATTGACTTATGGAGGCAATTATATTTGGTTGATGGACAACTAACCAATCCATGCCCAACATAATGTCATATGATCCTAGAGGTAGGATATGAAGATCCACTATGGTGGTGAAGGTTCCCAAATTTAAAATATAACTACTGACCAAAGAATCTACAACCACTTTGGAACTTGTGGCTAACTCAACCTGCCACCTATCGAGCTAACGTACTACCACTAGCTCACATTACTGAACAAGAGATGGTGAAATAAAAGAATCTAAAGCACCTGAGTCAAATAACACTAAAGATGAAATACCATGCAACATACTTGTAGCCTTGACTACTATACCTTGCTACTTAAATTGACAGTTATCAATCACCACAAAGACTCAATGATTCCTTCTTGTATCTCCCACAATAGGCTCTGATCTAGCTACACTCTTACAAGGTCCTAAAGAGTGTTTAATAGGACACTCAAAATATTTATAATTAGGATAGCCACAAGAATAATAGTTTCCCACAAAGCTGGAACCTATTCCATGACAACCCTATGTAACATTAGGATAAGGTGCACAACCCCTACTAGAGTTTTGCTAACCATTCTAAGGAGGGTGATCTTGCTGAGATTTTAGCCCATGGTTCTAGTCATCATCTTTCTTCCTTGAGGCACCTGAAGACTATCCAACCTTCAACCAAAACCCATTTTGACTCTTGGGATGATATGGCTTGGCCCTTTCCCAAGGACTGAGAAAAATTCACATCTTTCCCTGAGTTTTGTGCACTTTGGTTCTAAGAACCTGATTTTCTATTGAAACCTATAGAAACATTCCTTTCAAGGATTCTTTCCTCCTCCATGGAAAGTGCAAATTTCCTCACTTGGTGAACTCAGACATCCCGAATGATAGAGTCTCGAAGGCCGCTAAGAAAATGTTGCGTGAGGAGTGCCTCATCATGTCGATAACTCAAGTACTATCTCAACCCATAGAAACACTTCTTATATTGATCCACTATCATATTTCCTTGTTTGAGCTCATGAAATTCAATAGTACAAGATTCATGGTATTGTGGAGAAAGGAATTTCTCCCTAAACCTCTCCTCGAAGATCTCCCAAGTGAGATTTGCCACATCGATATGAAGCTTCTCACACTCCATATCCCACCAAATAGAACAATGTTCCCTCAACTACATGATAGTGTAATGGGACTTCACATTACTCATGTAAGGTAGTAAGGAGAAGCAATTCCCTATATCTAATAACCAGGTCTTAGCCTTGAGTCCTGTCCCTTGGCCATAAAATAGTGATGGTTTTGACCTTTGAAGTTCCTACATCATCTCAACCTAAATGAAGTTATCATTATCATTCCAATCATGGCCTCTCCAATGGTGCCCTCTACCACTAGGTGGTGTACAAGAATGTTCTCACTCACAGTTACACTCTTCCTCTTCCCCGTGATCTAACATCTGGGAATCTCCATGATGAGATCCCTCTTCTTGATAATAATCTTGTTGATGTTCCTCTACATGAGGGCCCAACCGAGCAAGAATCTCATGAAGCACTGACATTAATACCCCAATCCCATTTTTTATTTTTATTACCCTATTCTCGCTCTCCATCCTAATGTTCTTCCCCATGGTTATTTGTTCGGTTACTACCCTGACCACCAAGTCTACATGCAAGAGGCATCACTATGGAGGTGACAAGATAAGGTCAGAAACATATGTCACAAGCATATAGTCAAAAGCATGAACCATACAAGATATAAAAATAGAAAACATAAGATAACAATACACACATTGAAAAAAAAAACCATAGTGGAAGCATAACATAGAGATCCCAATCTTGCACCATGGGATCTGATACTAGAAGTAATACCCTACCCAAATATCCTCAAAACAAGGATATATATATATAAGCCAAGACAATTTTGTTAAAATAAGTATGGAAGCACATGACATACAACATACAAGGATCACAAAGATTGCAATGTAAGACTAAAAAAATATATAAACACCAACGGATCTCCAAACACCACTACTGACCTATTAGCCATATTTTAAAATTTTCCTAAATTGTCCATCCAGTTATTGAATCTTCCTATCATCACTTTGTGTTCTCCCAGTCATCAAAAATATTGTACAAAGCCTTTTGAAGCTTCCCATCATTCCTTCTATTTGTCTAAAACTCTTTGAACCACTTTGAAGCTCAATTCAAAGTAGTTCAAAGAAGTTCAATCAAAGAATTCTATGATGACCCTTTTTTCATGTAGGTAATTCATGCAAAGACTACAGAGTGTTCTTTTGAACTACTTCGAACCCCTTTGAATCTTGGTTTGAAGTAGTTTAAAGCGGTTCTACCATTAAGGCTCCTTGATAGAAATTGATTATGGGTTGTTAAAAGCTGCCATTTTCCAAGGCATTAATTACCACATTAGGAGGTAATAATTTAAAGAAGTGCCTTAATTTCAAGCATGGGAAATCATCATCATGATTTAAAGTGGGGATCTTTCACCAAAAAAAAAGGGATTGGGTGTCAAACAAAGTTAATCATTGTCACTACAGCCGCAAGGGGACTTATTTAATAAAAAGGTCACACCAAAAGATTTCAAACTTGTGAACCTAGTCGTAGTTGATTTGTTATGAATGCCTCATTATGAGGTTGTACTTTCCCATGTATGTTCTCTTCACCTTAAAAAGAGCATAGATTTTCCTTTTTGTTTATCATGAAAAAAAAGGGATTTGAAGAAGGAGCTACTAAGGGACAAGAAAAGATGTCATTTTTCTTAGCAAGTCATAGGTGAGAACATAGAAGGACCTCCTTTTGTTCTACTGTCTATGTGCATTTCAAGATAGAATCAGTTTGAACCTTGCTTTCTTTGTTTAAGATGAAATTTGTGTTATATTTCTTTGAGAATGTTTTGAGTTTAGAATGCAAGATACCTATCATTAGTGATACCAATTTAGTAGGTGTTAGGTTGGAAAAGTTGCAGCGAATTTACTTGAGCAAGTTGACGAATTGAATGGTTGTATGGAAATTTTGACTAGTGATCTGATTGAAGCTGTGACTTTTCCTCTTGCCCTATTAAGCCCTAAATTGCTCCAACTCTGTATTGATCATTATGATGTGAGGAGTAAAAGTATCCTAAACAAAGACGGGGAACCTATGCTGTCAATCTTTAGGGAAACTATTGCCTCGATATTATGTCTACCAGAATGAACATTCACTACGTTTTCTCCCATCCTATCCCTAGCTGAGTATAGAGAAACCCCAAGAGAATACCAGAACATCCTAGCTAGGAAGTGGAAAGAAACTAATTATGGAAGAGGTTCAAGGATACCTAAGATAGTCACAAAAGATAATCTAAAACCTCATATTCATGATCTTGTAGTACGATTACACCGAGTTAAAGGTTTAGCTAATGTCTTCCTTTTTGAAGAATGGATATTCTGTTATGTAGAGATTATTTTAAAGGGGGAACAATGGATGGATTGGGCTGAAATAATTGCTAGCTCATTAAGAACATAGCTTAAACATGCTAAGGAGTATAGGGGAAGTTTCTATATGGCCTCTTATCTCACATACTAAATTTCTTGTGTTAGTAATCTTACTTCCCTACCACATGAAATTTGGAGTGAGGAAATAACAGTCTACCAATATTTTCCCCTACTTCAAAAAGACAAAGTGTTAGAAATTTTTGGAAAAGTACATGATGTATTGATAGAAAGTGTGCATCTAGCTCTAAATAAGGCATCCATGCCTAGATTGTCCTTAGAAGCCCAAAATATGATTCAAAACTATGGAAGCTATTACATACAGTTCCCTAAGTTCATCTATTTGAGAGTAGGTGGGTTTGAGGATGAGCCGATGAAGTTACCATGTTATGCACTTGACTATTTTGTTTTAGTTGAAGTCTATAGGCAGTTATTCTCTATCATTAAAGACAACCCACCTTAGAAGAATTGGGAGTTAGTGTTCCCTATCAAACTCGGTTCTTTGACTTGTAGTAGCATGATCAATGCCTCAGTAATAGGAAGTAATTTTCTTGGTTTTGGTTTTGGGTCTTAGCAAGGAAGAAGAGATTTTGATAATAAAAGATTTCTAGCTCAAGTTCTTGGTCTGAAGGGCCAGTCATCCACAATTCCACACTTGAAGGTTTTATGGCAAGACTGTAAAGATGAAGAAGAAGTATTAAAAAGACACCACTCGAGATTAACACTTCAACAAATTAATTTCCTCAAATTGAAATTTCAACTAGAAAGAGTAGTTGAAGATGGTTTAGACATTGTTGAACCAAGGTGGGAGGAGGCTAGTGAATCAAAGAAACTAGAAGTGGATTGGAATTAGGAAGAAGAAGATGACATAAATCTAAGAACTAGATCCATCCCTACCCATACAGATAATTGGCTAAGGAGGCAAAACATGGAAGTAGTTAATGAGCCGTCTCTAAAGATGGTTTCTTTTTCTAAACTGTTGACCTCTAACATCCAAGTTTCATCTCCTATTGTAGGTGATGTGTCAACTCTTGGTAAGAAGAAAAGGATGCCAACTCATACAAAGAACATGACTCCTCAAACCAGATCTAAAACCAAGTTTGAAGTTCTCATGTAGCAAGAAGTTTAGAAGGAAAAAGATGCTGACCCAAGGATAGGATTCAGGTGATGGTCTTGGTTTCTCATACAATCTTGAGGGTGACATGTAATTCATTTAAGCTCTTAGAGTAGATTGACCTAAATTCATGACCCCTACCCAAGATACTCAAACAATCTCTGCTAATCCCATTGTTCCATCCTAGTTATCTAACTCAGTCAATAAGAAAAGGAATTTACAACTAGTATGTACACCTATGAAAGATTTTTTAACTAAGTATGCAACTCATGGTTCCAAGGTTAAAAAGTTAAAAAATGATGCTCATTTAGTTAAAGATCTAGTAATTGGGAAAATCACAATGGAATTGGCCATGTATAAACATAAAACTAAATCTGGAGAAATTGATAGCAAAAGCTTCAAGGTTACTTCAATTGAACTTGGGACCATCAACAAAAATACAGATAATAACTTCTTTAAGTTTTTTGCTGATCATATGTTGACCTAGTCAGAGAAAGATAGCAGAGAGAAGAAGGAACTCAAAGCCTTAGTGGTGACCATGGCCACTTATATAGATTCATTGATGAATCTTGGGGCTCTACCAGTTGTTCAGACTTCTCAATCTTTTGATCCTAATTCTGTAGACAACCAACAATTGGTTAAAAAGATGCAAAAGGGGAAGTTGCTTTTGAATGCAATATAGGATTGGGTGAATTCCATTGTTAAAGAAGGCAACAAATTCATCCTAGATTTTACCACTGTGTATTCGAAAGGGGAAACACTCTTAGGTGAAATTCAAACCCTTACTCTAGGATGGGAAACCGAAAAGAGTCAGTGTCAGGCTATTGTGTTGGAGTGCTGAAATTCCTAGGTGAGTACCCTATGAAAACTATAGATTCTTGTATGTTGTTCATTATGAAGAATAATATGGGTTGGAAAGAATCAACCTACAAAGAAGCTATTAAAGAAATGTAGTCCATTGAATTTTTTTTTCTAGGATGCATAAGGAGCTTCTTAAGGATATGAAGATAGTGAATCCTATAGGAATTCTATAGTTTGATGATGGGAACATGGATTCTAAAGCATTAACAAAAAGCTTCAATGATGCTATTGCAAAGATTAAAGACAATGAATCACCTACCGCTAGTGATTGCACCACACTAGAAAATATTGAATCCATGCTATGTTTAAATAGAAACCTCATGCCATGGAAAATTTTGAAGATCAAAGAATTCAAATGGAAAAAAGATGCCTGTAGGTCTAAGCTATTGAGTTTGAAGAACCTCCATTCTCATGCAATGCAAGAATTTATGAACACCTTCAGAAGTTGGAAGCTGATAAGACAAACTATGGGCAAAGGGGAAAAGGCCGATGATGAAGTCTAATCAAGATATTTACTTTCGGTTGTGTCTTTTGCAACTGTTTTAAAATTATTTTTATTTTACCATAACTATTTCAATCGAAATGGCTGGGCTTTAATGGAGACCTTTTGGATATGTAAAAAGACTATAAATGCTGGGGCATTGAACTGATTAAGAATTAGAATTAGAAAGCTAAAAAAAATACTGTGATAAAATAGGTTCTTTTTGAATAGCAATAGACAGATAGCAAATATTCTAATTCTTAATCAGTTCAATGCCCCAACATTTATAGTCTTTTTACATATCCGAAAGGCCTCCATTAAAGCCCAACCTTTCAGTTGAAATAGTTAAATCTTTAATCCCCCTTTAAAACTTGGTGTTTGAAGTGATTAAATCATTGTTACTTTGCAAACATTTGATTTATTGTTTGAGATATCTATTGCTATTTCTTCTACAATTTACATTGGTCAATTTTCTTGAATGGTTATTATGAAGTTGTTGTAGTATTCAATTTCTTTTGAATAAGTGGTTATGCTGAAAAGACCATGAGCTTTTTATCCTTATTATATGAATGAATTATCACCTCACTACCTAGGAGTATGTGAGAGTACCTTATGTGCTTTCTAGAAAAAGTGCAAAATTAGTTTTTAATTCATTGAAAAATCTCATAAAGGAAGCTGTACCTATAAATATAGATAGAAAAAAAATAACATGAAGTTTTCTCAATTGTTGTGAATATTTTTGTGCTTTCCAAGTCTTGGGCATAGAGTAAATTATCATTGTATAATTAGAAAGACAATCTGTTAACCAATAGATTTTTGGCGACTATACTGGGGAGAGTCCCTATGAAATAGAACCAAACTTTTGAAATAATAATGAATTACGATGGTTCTCCCACATAATGAAATGTTCCTTGTGTTGTAGCCTAATCTTAGATTTGAAGATAAACAAGAAGATATAGTCTCAAATTTAATTGCAACTACTTGGACATTGCATTAAAATAGCTAACAATTTCAACAAGTGTTAAGTGTCCTAGAAAGAGAGGAAGAACAAGCTAAACTATTAAGGAGTGTGTCTAAAGTTCAAGAAGAAGTAGTGGTCAATAGGCTTGCCCAAGCACCTGAAAGACCCTAAATAAAGAAGTGAGAGATAGAGATGGTTTCTAGGAGATATACAAGAGGAGAAAGAGAAAAGGGGATCCTAGACGAAAACTTTGAACCTTTAAATAATTTGAGTTTCCTACCTAATTTTAATAATCCCAAAAAGAAGAAAACTAAGTCTAGTAGTAGACCTAGTTCCCCACCAAAATAGTCCCCCTTTTCACCTTTAGTGTAGTCTTTACTCCCATTGAAAGATCTCATTCCTTCTCATTTAAATATCTAATTTCTACAAGTCATATTACCAAACATGGCTGTCAATCAACCATGGGGGAAAAATATAGGTTCATTGAACCTTGGTGTCAATTCTATAGCATTACCTAAAGGTGCCATAGAAATTCTACCTAAATTCAGTGGAGATGGTAAAGTTTCAACAGATGATCACTTGAGTTCTTTTCATACAACTTATGGCATTATAAGCATCCCTACCTAAGAAATTAATATTAGACTATTTGCCTGAATGCTAATTGATGCTACTACTAATTGGTTCAATCACCTACCCCAATATTCCATCACTAGTGTTAGAGTGTGTTGACTAATTAGGAAAGTACTATACATACTTCATAAATTATTTTGGGCTCAAAAAATTTTTGGGGCCCTATTTTATTGGGATTTTGGGTCGGCATGTAATTATTAATTATAACCCTAAAGTGGTAAAAATACTTGTATAAAAGAGCTTAGGGTTAGGGATTGTTTCATAGTTGTGATGTGAAATTGGTTCTTATGATAGTATTGAGTTGTAAGGGATTACAAATTGTAATTGGGTTATAGTCACTAGATCGTAATAATATCAGACTTGCTATTTGGTGGATGTAGCCCAATGATTGGGTAAACCACGTTAAGTCTTGGTGCCTTATTTTTTTTTTTTGTTATCTATTTTTTTTTGTTATTGGTTATATTTGCATGTAATTGTTATTTCTGTCTATGGTTTAATCCTAACAAGTGGTATCAGAGTGAGGTTGTTTTTCAGTAATCATAGTTGAGTGGGAGCAATGGCAGATGAGGTTAAGTTAGGGTTGATAGGTTTAATGGGCATAACTTCTAGTTATGGAAGATGCAAATGGAAGACTATCTTTATCAGGATTTATGGAAGCCGTTGGAAGGCAAAGCTAAGAATCAGGGATTTATGTCAAATGATGAATGGGATCTGTTGGATAGAAAGGAACTTGGAAGCATTCGATTATGCCTAGCATCATCGGTGGCATTTAATATTACAAAAATGAAGACGACATAAGAATTGATGAAAACCCTAGCAACACTGTATGAAAAGCCCTCTGCTTCAAACAAGGTATTTCCCATGAAGTGTTTATTTAATATGAAAATGGCAGAAGGTAGATTTGTTGCAGATCATTTACATGAGTTTAATACTATTACTAGTCAGTTATCTTCTGTGGGTATCAATTTTGATGAAGAAATTAGGGCTCTCTTGATTTTATGTTCTTTTCCTAAAAATTGGAATGGCTTGGTAATGGCTATGAGTAATTTTGTTCTTGGATCTAGTACCCTAAAATATAAAGATGTGTTCGGTGTTATTTTGAGTGAGGAAACTCGCAGAAAATCCTTAGGTGGATCTACATCAGGAAGTGCTCTAAATGCACAAAGTAGGGGCAGAATGACTGAGGGAGGAAATAATTCTAGAAATCATGGGAAATCAAGAGGAAAGTCAAAGGGGAGGAGGTCTCAATCGAGAGGACTGAACGACTACTGCTACTATGAGAAACTAGGTTATAAAAAGAATGATTGTTGGAATCAAAAGAAAAATAAGGAAATAAACTAGATGGAGACAAGGAGGCAAATGTGGTAAGTAACAAATCCGAAGAGGATGCTTTGCTTTTGTCTTTAGAAAGTGTTGATGATACATGGGTTTTAGATTCTAGTGCTTCATTTCATACTACACCTCATAGAGGTAATTTCATTGATTATGTCCAAGGGGATTTTGGGCTTGTTTATTTGGGGGATAATGAACCCTATCAGATTGTTGGAAAGAAAAAAATTAAGATTAAGTTGCAGAATGGAAATCATTGGCTACTACATGAGGTAATACATGTTCCAAGGTTGAGTAGGAATTTAATTTTAGCAGGGCAACTTGGTGATGAGGGTTGTGTAGTTACTTTTAATGATAAAAATTGGAAGGTTTAAAAAGGTTCCCTTTTAGTAGAAAAAGGTGTGAAAGTAGGCACCTTATATCTTTGTACAGGTCATATTGTTCCTTCTACTTTAATTGTTTTAGAGAAAAATGAATGTTTAGGAACAATAGTTGCAATTAAGTAGGGAGAACAAATAACTGCTGTAGATTTTGATACAACGCTATGGCACAACAAACTTGGGCACATGAGTGAGAAAGGTATGAAAGTACTTCATTCAAAGAAAGTCTTACCAAGTCTAAAATGTGTTAATATGGATTTTTGTGAAAGTTGTGTATGGAAAATAAAAGAGAGTGAGTTTTGTAAAGACTAGGAAGGAAAACAAATAGAGAAATTATAGCTTGTGTATACAGATGTATGGGGACTGGCTCAAGTATCTTCCCTTGGTGGCTCTCATTATTATGTTACATTTATTGATGAAACAACTAGAAAAGTATGGGTTTATTTCCTTAGACAGAAATCTAATGTATTTCAAATTTTTAAAAAATAGAAATGCTTGGTTGAAAATGAGACTGGTCAAAAATTAAAATGTCTCAGATCTAATAATGGTGGTGAGTATTGTAGTCATAAATTTGAAGATTATTGCTCCACTAATGGTATTCATAGACAAAAAAATGTTCCAAGGACTCCACAAGAAAATAGAGTGGCTGAAAGCATGAACAAGACTATAATGGAGTGTATAAGGAGCATGAGGTTGCATGTTGGGTTGCCCTTACACATGTGGAAAAAGGTTATCAATACTACTCTATACTTGATTAATAGAGGTCCCTCTACTGCTTTGGGCTATGGTATTCCAAAGGAAGCATGGACTGGTAAGAAGGTGAGTTATTTTTTTCTCAAAACCTTCAGCTATGAAGCATTTTCTCACATAGATTCTGAAAATAGAACCCAGCTAGAAGCTAAGTCAAAAAAATGTGTATTTGTTGGATATGGCATTAATGAATTTGGTTATAGGCTTTGGGATTTTGAAATCATAAAATTGTAAGAAGTAGGGATGCCATATTCAATGAGAAAGTGTTGTACAAAGATATGTTGCAGCAACATGGGAAGAAAGAAGATGATTATGTAGTGCTAGATGATACTCCAAAAGCTAATGTTCTAGCCATTCCTCATGATGTGCAACAACTGCAACAAAAAATACCACACACACTAGTGAATGTTAGATAGTCAACAAGGCAAATTAGACCTCCACAAAGATTATCTCCCTCTTTGTATTCAATTTTACTTATTGATGCTGGTGAACCTGAATGTTAAGATGAAGCTATGCAGGTGGATACTAAGATTTAGTAGGAGTCTACAATGAAAGACAAAATGGACTCTTTGCTAAAGAATCAGACATGGGATTTATGCAATTTTCCTATAGGTAAAAGTGCTTTATAGAATAAGTGAGTTTATAGGCTGAAAAAAGAGGAAGGTGGTAAGAAAATATTTAAAGCTAGGTTAGTTGTGAAAGGATTTGCATAGAAAAAGGGTATTGATTTTGATGAGATATTTTCTCCTATTGTTAAGATGACTTCTATTTGTACTATTTTAAGTCTTGTGGCTACTGAAGATTTTCATTTAGAGCAGCTTGATGTTAAAACAACCTTCCTTCATGGTGATTTGGATGAAGAGATATATATGGCTCAGCCATAGGGATTTGCGGTCAAAGGGAAGGAGAACTTAGTGTGCAAATTGAAGAAAAGTTTATATGGCTTGAAGCAAGCACCTCGGCAATGGTATCTAAAATTTGATAGTTTTATGCATGAGCATGGATACAATAGGTGTCATTCAGATCATTATGTTTATTTTAAGAGGTTGGATGATGATAGCTATATTATTTTATGTTTATATGTTGATAATATGCTTGTAGCTGGGTCTAACATGGATAACATTAAGGGGTTGAAACACCAATTAGCACATGCATTTGCTATCAAGGATTTGGGGGCAGCAAAAAAATCCTTGGTATGAAGATTTGTAGAGATAGGAAGAATAGAACATTGACGCTATCTCAAGTTGATTATGTGAAGAAGGTGTTGGAACATTTCTCTATGGAGAATGCGAAAGCTATCACCAAACCTTTACCTAGTCATTTGAAGTTGACTATGGAGATGTGTCCTAAGACATATGAAGAGGAGGATAAGATGTCCAAGGTACCCTATGCTTTAGTTGTAGGAAGCTTGGTGTATGCTATGGTATGTACTAGGCCAGATATTGCACATGTAATGGGAGTCATTAGCAGGTATATGAGTCATCCCAGAATTGAGCATTGGAATACAATCAAATGGATTCTCAAATATTTAAGAGGAACATCCAATAAGTGTTTTCACTTTGGGGGATCTACTACTAATTTACAGGGCTATGTTGACTCAAATTAGGTAGGGGCTATTAATACCAGGCAAGGTACTACAGGTTATGTCTTTACTATTGGTGAGCTAGCTATGAGCTGGGTTTCTAGGTTATAGAAGGTTAATGCTTTATCCACTACAAAGGCAGAGTATGTAGTTGCTACAGTGGTAGCCAAGGAGATGATATGGCTTCAATTCTTCTTGGAAGAATTGGGAAACCCTTAGAGGGATAATTATTTTTTTATAGATACTCAAAGTGCCATTCATCTTACAAAGAATTCAGCTCTGCATTCAAAGACCAAACACATACAGTTGTAGTACCATTTCATTCAATCAGTTTTGGAGGATGTATAGTTAAAGCTAGATAAGATACATACAAATGACAATCCAGCAGATATGTTTACAAAGGTAGTAACAAGGCAGAAGCTAAACTCCTCTTTAGCTTCGGTTGGTCTTTTAAACTAAACATGAATAAAAGAATAGCAGAGTCTAGTGTGGTTTGATCCAGTGGGAGCCTCATGGAGTAGCGGCATAGCTATTGGATCTGTCTCCAAGTGGGATATTGCTGTTTAGTGTGGAGCATGATTAGTCCCCATGTGGGAGATTGTTAGATTGTGGTGACTGATCATAGTTGTGATGTAAAATTGGTTCTTGTGGCGGTATTGAGTTGTAAGGGATTATAGATTGTAATCTAGTTATAATCATTGGATCATAATAATATTAGACTTTTTGTTTGGTGGATGTAGCCTAGGGATTGGGTGAACCACGTTAAATATTTGTGCCTTATGTTCTTTTTGGTGTGATCTATTATTTTTTTGTTATTGATTATATTTGCATGTAATTATTATTTCTATTTGTGGTTTAATCCTAACAACCAGTTGGAATGATATGAAAACTACATTTGAAAATAGATTCAAAGCTTCTAATAATGAGTGGTCCTTGCTACTTTAGCTTAGTCAAATGAAAAAGGAAATGCACAAACCTATGAGAGAATTTGTGGAAAAATTCAATAGGTTAATTCAAAGAATTCTTGTAGCATCTAGACCTAACGAAGAAAACTAGAAGATATTCTTTATCAATGTTGTCCCTCCAGATATAAGTTTTCACCTCATTAAAGATGTAGTTGCCAATTTAGCCACTAACCAAAGGCTAACTATTCAATCGGGGATGCATTTATTACTACTGGCAAATGGAGAAGAGAAATTCAAACTTCTGGGACCAATTCATCCTCTACTCCTACAAATCCTATCATGCAAAAGTTGATGAATGATGTGGAAATGATGAAAAGATGATAGAATAAACCTCGTGGTCCTTACCAAGCTCCTTATCTAGACATTCATAGGCATCAAAAACCTCAAAATTATGGCAAAGCCCCCACATTGGCTACCCCTCAAACAAGGTTAAAAATTTGAAATGTCCCTAAAGAGACAATGTGTTCTTTTCATATGACCATGGATCATGATGGATGAACTTGTACTGATTGGTTAAATTGTGTTCAATTAGTGAAAGATGCTCTCACAACAGAACAATCACCTGAAAGTGAAAAATCAAAAAGTGAAAGTGCAGGTGCTTATTTTCTTGAATATGAACCTAATACAGAAAGGGGAGGTGATGTTTTCATGACACTTCAAGACCCTGCTTGTATATAATGACCAGAGGTCAAAGAAATCAAAAACCCTATGTAGGAACTGGTCCAACCCCATCAAATGCTAAAGGAAAAGAACACATACAAGCTAATTCTACAAAAAATGTAGAGCCCCAAATATTACCCAGAATGGAATTAGTAGCTCATACATCAAATTTTGATATCATATAATTCTGTAAGTCTTCTTCTGTATCCATTTCCTCAGTTGAATATTTGAGATTGAATCCTAAGGAATTAGACAAGTTAGTCCAATATGTAAAGGGAGGTTCTACTACTAATGCTCAATTTACTAATAATATGATTGCAAACCCAAAGGCTTCAAGTGAACCTATTTTTACATCTAAAAGACACACACAAAATGATCCTTATATGGAATGAGCTCTTGATGCTATTGATGGAGAAATAGAAAAGAGGAAACCCAATCCTTTCTATGTATCCTTATTATTAAATGGACATAAACTTATCAACTACATCATTGACTCTAGAGCATCTAATAATATTATGCCAATTCTTGTTGCAAAATCCCTCAGCATAAATCTTACTAAAATTTGTGGGTGTTTTTATTCTATGGATGAGAAATAAGTACCCCTAGTTGGCCAAGTGAAAGATGTGCAAGCTATTCTTTATGCCTGCTCAGAGAAAAGGCTAAAACTTACTATCCTAGTAGCTGACATACTAGCCAATTATGGAATGTTGCTCAGTAGGACTTTTTGTAAAGATATGGGTGGAGAAATCAAGATGGACTAGTTTGAAGCTTACATCCTGGTAGGGAAGAAAAAGATAAAATTGGAGCTAGAAGCAAAGAATAAATAAATAGTTGTACCTTCAAACAATCCTAAAGCTTAGATACTATATGAAGAATGTTAGTTTGGAAACTATGTTATATTTCCTAAGAAATAATGTGAGGAAATTGAAAAAGAAAATTATGAAGAAGCCCTATGGACTCTAGAGTTTGATGAAAGCTATTCAAATTCAGAGTCAGGTGTGTGTGTTATTCTGATTTCACCTTTAGGAGACATATTTCCTTTTTCCTTTAAATTAAATTTTCATAATAAAAATGACACCGTGGAGTACAAAGCATTGCTCCTAGGTTTGCAGGAAGCCAAAGCAAAGGGGGTGAAGCAACTAAAGGTGAGCAGTGATGTTGGATTCATTGTAAAATAGGTAAGGAGACAATTTTTTGTAAAAAATGATAGACTGAAGCACTATAGAAATTTGGTTTGGGATGAGATTAAATATTTTAAAGCCTTTTCTATTGAGTTTGTGCTTCATTCTCAAAATACTAAACTAGACTCCTTAGTTGTTTCAGCTTCCTTGTCATTACCACACCCACAATTCAAAAGTGACACCCATAGGATTGAAATGATTTATAGACCTAGAGTCCCAGATAATGTGAATCACTAGAAGGTTTTCGATAGTGATGCACAATTGAAGGATTTCATCGAATGTGTTGGAAATTTTGTTGAAACTTTCTTTGAAGGATCAAACCATGAGGGTAAACCTATCAAAGAAGAATTGAACGAATCAAGAGAAGTTGTTCATTTGAAAGGTAATCGAATCCAAAAGGGGTTGGTGTCTTTAGAAGATCACTTTGGAAGAAAAGATGATAGCACCAAAAAAAGGAGAACTAACCCTGATAAAAGTGTAGAGGAACATGACAAAATAAATATTGGGAATGAAGAAAACCTTGAATGGATTTCCATTGGCCAAACTTGCTCTGAGAAAGAGAAGGATAAGTTCTCTAAACTCCTTGCCCAGTATCATGATGTATTTTCATGGGGATATGAAGACTTGAAGAACTTCAGAAATGGAGAGTTTGTACATCATATACCTTTAAAGCTAGAAGCTACTACCTTTAGAGAAAAGCTCATAAATTATAATCCTAAAGTATCTGAGGCTATTTTTAAAGGGGTGGAGAAGATGTTGAGAGCCCACATAATCTATCTAATTCATCACTCAACTTGGGTAGAAAATATTATCCCTATGAGAAAGAAAAATGGTGAAATAAGAATTTGTGTGGATTTTAGAAATCTGAATCAAGCCAGTCTTAAGGACAATTATGCACTTCCCCCTATGGATCATATTTTTCAGAAGGTTACTAGGTCTAAAGTTATGTCAATGCTCAACGACTATTCAGGGTACAATCAAATTAACATTGCACTCGAGTATCAACACAAGATGAACTTCATTATTCCCTAGGGAACTTTTACTTACAATTGGATGTTATTTGGTTTGATCAATGCAGGAACAACTTTTTAGAGAGCAATGAATTCTTCCTTTAAAGATTTGAGGGACATAATAATTGTAATATATCTTGATGACTTGACCATATACTCTAAGAGGAGGAAACATCACATGAGAGACTTGGGAACAATGTTGGATTGATGTAGACAACATGGTATATCCCTAAACCCTAAAAAGTCTATATTATTTGTAGAGAATTTCTTGGACATATCATTTCTAAAGATTGTATAAGGATTGACCCAAAAAGGGTGAAGGCAATACAGAAATTGGTTCTACCCACTAATAGAAGCGATGTGAAGTCCTTCTTTGGTCAAATCAATTTTTAAAAGAAGTTTTTTTCCTAAATTATATGAAAAGGTAAGACATATGTTGGGTATGATGAGCAAAAAACACCCCTTCAGATGGTGGGAAGAGGGTAAGAAAGCTTTTGAGGATATTAAAAAAACCATTTGAAATGCTTCCATGCTAGTGAGTATAAATTTTGAAAAGGATTTCATCATGTACTACTACACTTAAAAACATACTCTGTTTGGCATTTAGACTCAAAAGGATGATAAAGACAATGAAGCCCCATTTGCTTTCATGAGCATTCCATTGAAGAAGCATGAATTAAACTATCCTCAAATGGAGAAACATGCATTCACTGTGGTGAAGGTGTTGAAGCAATTTAGATATTATATTCTGCATTCCCATTCAATTGACTATAGAAATAATAGTAAAAAGTATATTAACTCAATAGGAAATTGGGGTGACTAAAAGAGTTGTATGGGTAACTAAGGTTTAGGAATATGATTTAACCATTAAGCCTACTTCTTTAGTAAGAGGATGAGTTTTATGCAAATTGATGGCCAAAAAAAAGGATTCATCTCTTGACAATACTAAAGAAACACCCACTTTTTTGTTAATAAGTTCAATAGACCCCTGGTTCTCCAATGTAGCATACTTTTTGACATATGGAAAATGTCTCCAAACATGAGCTATAAATAAAAATGGAATCTTAGATTGAAGGCTAAAAAATATGTGATTTCCAATGGTATTTTGTATAAGAGAGGGATGGATGGAACCTTTTTGAGATGTGTAGATGCAAAACAACAAGAGAAGTTGTTAAGAGTGTATCATTCAAATGTATGTAGAGGGCATTTATCATCTACAATGATTGCTTTTAAAATCCTCAAGAATTACTTCTATTGGCCAAGTATGGTTAAAGATGCTTACAAGTTTGTGAAAAATTGTGAAAAATGTCAACTTTTCACTAGGTGCCCTCAACTGGCAGCCTTACACCCCTTAGGCCAGTAGTGATCAATGAATGCTTCCACCAATGGGGTGTTGATTTTATTGGACCTCTGAGTTCTCCATCGAGTGTTGGGCATGTATACATATTAACAACCACTAATTATTTCACCTAGTAGGTGGAAGCTATCCCAACCAAGAAGGCCAACTCTCAAGTGGTGTGTGAGTTCTTATTTGAATATATGTTTGTTAGGTTTGGGATTCCTCAAAATATAGTCTCAGACAATGCAACCTATTTTTCATCTAAAGAGATTTCTCTTTTCTACTATGAACATGGCATATCCCTAGCTCATTCCTCAGATTATTTTCCTCAAGGGAATGTGTAGGCAAAATCTAGTAACAAGATCTTGGTTGCTATAGCAAAAAAGTTGGTAGTTGATAATCCTCAAAATTGGCACAAAAAGCTATATGAAGCATTGTGGGCTGTTCGTATTACTCCTAAAAGGGCCATTGGAATGACTCCATTTGAGCTAGTATATGGAATTGGTGCTCAGATATCCCTACCTCTAGAGTTGTTTGCTTCAAAATTGCAATCTGTGATGAAGGATTTTTTTTTTTTGAGACTCCCTAGAGAAGAAAATAATATATTTGAAAAAATTAGAAGAAGAGAGGGAAAAACTTGTTGATCATATTACTAAACATTAGATGAAGGTAAAGCAAATTTTTGATATGAGAGCCAGGCCTCACAATTTCCTAAAAAATGATGAAGTTCTTTTGTGGGACAAGAGGAGAGAACCTAAAGGAGCACATGATAAAGTTGACTCCATCTAGAAAGGGCCATTTATCATCTCTGAAGTCATTGGTCCAAACAATTTCTATCTAAGTTACCCAGATTGCACAATTCTGCCCTTTACTTATAATGGGAAGGATTTGAAGTTAATAAAGATCTAATGTCTTGAGGGTTCCAATCATGTACATACCTTTTTTTTCGGCTCTATTTTCCATTTTCTTTCCTCTCCCTGTTGTTTTCTACTTTGGATCTGGTGCTATTTTTGTTTCTAGTTTTCTAAATTCTCTATGTGCTCTACATGCCCAGTCCCCAATCAGAGCCCCTGTTAGCCATATTGTGAGTTTCCATATTTTAAACTTTTCCTAAATTTCCCATCTAGTTATTGAAGCTTCATATCATCACTTCGTGGTCTCCCAGTCATCAAAAATATTGTACAAAGCCTTTTGAAGCTTCCCATCATTTCTTGTGTTTGTGTGAACCTTTTTGAACCACTTTGAACCTTGGTTCAAAGTAGTTCAATCAAAGGATTCTATGCTGACCATTTTTCCTATAGGTAATTCATACAAAGACTATAGAGTATTCTTTTGAACTACTTCAAACCCCTTTGAATCTTGGTTTGAAGTAGTTTGAAGTGGTTCCACCATTAAGGCTCCTTGATGAAAATTGATTGTGAGTTGTTAAAAGCCACCATTTTCCAAGGCATTAATTACCACGTCAAGACATAATAATTTAAACAAGTGCCTTAATTTCAAGTATGGGAAATTGTCATCATGATTTAAAGTGGGAGATCTTTCGCCAAAAAAAAAGGGATTGGGTGTTAGACAAAGTTAATCATTTTCAATACAACTGCAAAGGGAAGTATTTAATAAAAAGGTCACATCAAAAGATTTTGAATGTGTGAACCTAGCCGTAGTTGATCTATTATGAATGCATCAGTATGAGGCTGTAATTTCACATGTATGTTCTCTTTCCCTTAAAAAGAGCATAGATTTTCCTTTCCGTTTATCCTGCAAAAAAAGGGATTTGAAGAGGGAGCTACTAAGGGAAAAGAAAAGAGGTCATATTTCTTTGCAAGTCATAGCTGAGAACACATAAAAACCTTCTTTTTTTCTACTGTCAATGTGCATTTCAAGATAGAATCAATTTGAGCCTTGCTTTCTTTGTTTAAGATGAAATTTGTGTTACATTTCTTTGGGAATGTTTTGAGTTTAGAATGCAATAGACCTATAATTAGTGATACCAATTTAGAAGGTGTTAGGCTGGAAATGTTGTAGTCAAATTTCCTTGAGCAAGCCAACAAATTGAATGGTTGTATGGAAATTTTGACTAGTGATCTTATTGAAGCTACATCCTTCCCTCCTACCCTGTTAAGCCTTGAACTAATCTAACCCTGTATTGATCATTATGATGTGAGGAGTAAAAGTATCCTAAACAAAGATGAGAAAATTGCACTGTCAATCTCTAGGGAAACTATTGCCTTGGTGTTACATCTACCAAAATGCACATTTGTTGCATTTTCTCCCATCCTATCACTAGCTGAGTATCAAGAAACCCCAAGAGAATATCATAACATCCTAGCTAGGAAGTGGACAAAAACTAATTATGGTGGAGGTTCAAGGCTACCTAAGATAGTCACAAAAGATCATCTAAAACCTCATATTCATGATTTTGTAGTACTGTTACACCGAGTTAAAGGTTTAGTCGATGTCTCCCTTTTTGAAGAAGGATGTTCCATTATGTAGAGATTATTTTAAAGGGGGAACAATGGATGGATTGGGCTGAAATAATTGCTAGCTCATTAAGAACATAGCTTAAACATGTTAAGGAGTCTAAGGGAAGTTTTTGTATGGCCTCTTATCTCACATACTGCATTGCTTGTGTTAGTAATCTTACTTCCCTACCTCATGAAATTTGGAGTGAAGAAATAATAGTTTACCAATATTATCCCCTACTTAAAAAATAGAAAGTGTTAGGAATTTTTAGAAAAGTACATGATGTATTGATAGAAAGTGTGCATCTAGCTCTGAATAAGGAACCCATGCCTAGATTGTCCTCAGTAGGCCAAAAATTGATTCAAAACTATGGAAGCTATTACATACAGTTCCCTAGGTTCACCTATTTGAGAGTAGGTGGGTTTGAGGATGAGCCAATGAAGTTACCACATTATGCACTTGAATATTTTATTTTAGCTAAAGTTTGTAGGCAATTATTCTCTATCATTAAAGAAAACCTACCTCAGGAGAATTGGGAGTCAGTGTTCCCTATCAAACTCATTTCTTTGACTTGTAGCAACATGATCAATGCCTCAGTCATAAGAAGTAATTTTCTTGGTTTTGGTTTTGGGTCTTACCAAGGATGAAGAGATTTTGATAATAAAAGATTTGCAACTCAAGTTCTTGGTTTGAAGGGTCAGTCATCCATAGTTCCACACTTGGAGGACTCATGGAAAGACTATAAATATGAAGAAGTGTTAAAAAGAGACCACTCAAGATTAACACTTCAAAAAATTAATTCCCTCAAATTGAAATTTCAATTAGAAGGAGTAGCTAAAGATGGTTTAGGCATTGTTGAACTAGGGTGGGAGGAGGCTAGTGAATCAAAGAAACTAGAAGTGGATTGGAATCAGAAAGAAGAAGATGACATAAATCTAAGAACTAGATCCATCCTCACCCATTTAGACAATTGGCTAAGGAGGCAGAGCATGAAAGTAGTCAATGAACCATCTCCAAAGATGGTTTCTTTTTTTGAACTAGTAACCTCTAACATCCAAGTTTCATCTCCTATTACAGGTGGTGTGTCGACTCCTAGTAAGTAGGAAAGGATGGCAACTCATAGATAGAACACAGCTCCTCAAACTAGATCTAAAACCAAGTTTGAAGCTCTCATGCAACAAGAAGTTCAGAAGGAAAAGATGCTGACCCAAGGATAGGATTTAGGCGATGGTCTTGGTTTCTCAAATAATCCTAAGGGTGATGTGCAATTCATTAAAGCTCCTAGACTAGATCAACCTAAATTCATGACCCCTACCCAAGATACTCAAACAATCTTTGCTAATCCCATTGTTCCATCCTGGTTATCTAACTCAATCAATAAGAAAAGGAATTTGCAGCTAGTATGTACACCTATGAAAGATATTGTAACTAAGTATGCAACTCATGGTTCCAAGGTTAAAAAGCTAAAAAGCGATGCTTATTTAGTTAAAGATCCAGTAACTAGGAAAATCACAACGAAATTGGCCACATATAAACAAAAAATTAAATCTAGAAAAATTGATAGCGAAGGCTTCAAGGTTACTTTAGTTGAACTTGGGACCATCATAAAAAATATAGGTTATAAATTTTTCAAGTTTTCTATTGATCATATGTTGACCCAATCGGTGAAAGATAACAGAGAGAAGAAGGAGCTCAAAGCCTTAGTGGTGATGTGAGGCCTCGCCCCGACCCATCATAGCATAGCGATGCATTACTATTATTTTTTTTTGATATTCATGACTCGAGATGTCGAGACATTATCTGATGCTTAGAACATATTTTATTATTTCATGTTGTGTGATGTTATTTTCAGATATATTTGATGATTGTCATTTAATGTTTCATGTATATGTATGTTGATGAACTCGGTAAATGTAGGATTGAGACTTTGATTTGAGATATTTTAAATGATTAAGAATTAAGTAGGATGAGCAAACCCTTATTGATGTATGTTTTAATTTATGTGAATTTTTGAATACATATACATTATGTACATGTGATTTTACGGGACTAATGATGTGTGAAATGAGTGTGCAAATATTTAGCCGAGAAACCCTATGGAGGAACATAACTGATCTCCATGTGCTAAATTTGAAAACTTTGTTGTTCTTAATTCACGTATTGTATTGTGAGATGTGTGTATGCATCTTCTTTGTTCAGTGAATGTTAATGTTCGTAATTATGTTCTTTCAGTGTCGCTTGACACTCGTAAAATGTTTGTGTGCTTCGGTGTGCTGTTTAGAGTTAATTGTTTAACCTTTGGACCAAGTTGGTTTAAGTTAGTGTCAGTTTTCTATTGAGTTCTTAATCAAGGTTAGTCATCCCTTAATCCAGATTAGTGCTTATTTGCAAGTTAAAGTAGTAAGTTGGACCTATTTTATTCCTAGATTTTTATTTGACTCTAAACCTCTTTCCTAAGGCTTTAAAACATGTTATTTTTTTCTAACTATAGGGTATGGGTATGGGTTAGGGGTCCTTTCCAACCCCTAAGCCCCTTTTTTTGACTTTTGAGGTCACCCAAAAAGTCCCTCTTTGCCTTTGTGCGAAAATTGACCATGGTTATCTTGAGTTACCTCACCTCATCTCCACTTACGGTTTAATCATAGTGTAGGTTGAGTTAGGAGTTTCTAGAGTTGCTAGTGGGTGGAAATAGTTATTGCTCCTTTTGGGTGGTTGAGTTGGAGGCTTATTTAGAGGCCTTCCTTGGACTAGTTGGTTGTTACCCAATCTCTACATTTAGAGAAGTTTTATTGAAGCTTGAAGGAAGGAAGGAAAGGGATACTCTACTCAAACTTGTTCATTGCCATTACCTCTTTGTGAAGGTAGGAAATTCTCATCTCCCTTATTTAGTTTTTATGTTTGGTTTCATGTTCGTGTTACCTTGTTGTTGTTTCACTGTTTATATGGTTGTGGGTATGTGGGAAGATTTGAAAACCATGTCATTTTTTTTGGTTGTTTTCCTTTCTTGTTTATGTTTGCAAGTTTTTTTGAGTTTTCCTTACATGGGTGTTTTGGTATTACTCACCCTTGGAGAGGGCAGAAGTGACCAATTTTGGGAAAAGTCTGTTTAGTTGGACTCCAACCTGTGTAGAGTCTCTTCTCAGGATGAGAAGAGGGATAAAGGGTAGGGTGTTATGGGCTCCTACCCATCAGTACAATCCTGGTATGAGTATGGCAAGTTTAAATGGAAGAACGGAAGTTCTTGGTTATTAGCCCCGATTGGGCATTTGAATGGGTGTTGTACTTGACTTCTCCTGTTGGAAGAATCCACCTTTCCCTAGTCTTGATTCATTGTTAATCCTATTGTGTAAACCATGTATGATTATGCATGCTTGATGTTCTCTTGGTTCTGCTTGGTTGTCACTCGATCAGATATTGATTTCCTCCATGGTTCTTGAAATGAGATTCAGAAAATATCACAAACTCCTTGATTTGATCATGAAATTTTTTTGATAAAATTGTTGAAATTTGGGATTGAGATCCTATTGAAAATTTTTATTTTTTAAACCTTATTGTATATGGCAACGAAGCCGGGTTTTCTTCCTGATTCTTTCCCGGTTGAGCCTTGAATCAGGTTTGCCAATAAAATTGGTGTTTTGAGCATTATTGTTGGTCATGTGATTAAATTTTGTAACACATTATTTTGGATGGATGCACATCAAAAATTAGGATGAAATGATGATGGTTTAGTAAGCAAAATTTTCTAGTTCCTTTTATGTTCAAAAATGAAAATTATGATTGAGGAAAGAAAACAATGGCTATGGTTGATTTATTGCAATTCAAGTTATTTAGGAGATCAAATTTACCATGCATTATTGTGACCCAAATATTAACTTCTTGTTATAAATCTGTTCTATTAATATATTCCTTGTAGAACAAAAGAAAATAAATATATCCATTACCTTGTAATCTATGCTTATAAAAAAATAAAGCTTCAAAAGAAAATTTCCAAGAGCAAAATGCTCTCTGGATTTTGCATGAGAAAAGAAATTAAATCATGGTAGAACAGAGAATATTCTCTGTAGATCTTTTGTTCATATTTTAAATTCAAACAAAATATAAATAAAGAATTAAAAAAAAAAAATTAAACATGAATATCTCAATTAATAAAAAACTTATATCTATCTTAATATCCTACCATACCAAATAAACTTTTAGACATAACTCCTTAGCTCTTACCTAGGCGCAGTAGTTGGAGGCAAAGTCAAACAATGGACATGGGGGAGGGTGATGTCACCCTGTCCCCATGTCACATCCCCCTTTATTTGCTCCTCTCAAACCGCGCGCTCATTCTTACCTTGGATAGGAAGTTGAGTGATTGTTTTTAAAAACAAAAATTTGAATTGCATCCTTGCCCACGTCAACTTGGGGTCCTTTGTGGGTGGGGGACAAGACAAGACTGACGCAGACATCAGTCACGTGGACCTATGCGCAGGGCAGCTTGGAGGTCGATTTGATAGGTGGAGGGGGTAGGTGTTTTAGGTATTAGGTTAGTATTAAGTTTTGTTAGTTGTTTTTAATTATTTTAATTAAGTTTTATTAGATGTTTTATTATTATGTTAGAATGTTAAGGGTTAGTTTAGATATTAGTTAGGATAGATTAGCTGTTTATTAGTTAGTTTGTTAATTTAGTTTGGGTTTTAGTTAAATGTTAAAATATGTTAGTGAGTTTATTTGTTAGTATTATAATTATTAAGCTATTTTTTTGTAAGTGGAGTTAGCATTTAGTTTTTAGTTTTTATTAGTTTAAAGTGTAATTTGATTGAAGTATATTGTTTAAATTTTATATATATTGCTTTAGTAATGCTAGTTTAATTTCATGTTTTAATTGATAGTCTTTAAATTTTATTTAAATTGAAAAGTTAAGTTCTATTTAATAGATTAGAAGTTCTTTTATGAATGATTAGATCAACTATAGGTTTAGTTAGTTAGTTTAAAATAAATTAGTTAAAGATGAAATTAATATTGAATTAGTTTAGATCTAATTTATATTCGATTAAATTTTTTTGTTGAAAACTAAGTTAAGTTGGAGATTTAAGAAATGTTGGTATTAATTGTATCTTTGAAAATTTGTTTTATTAGTGTCCTAATAGCTTAAGTTATTCAAAAAATCTAAACCCAATCTTCTTTAGATTGTCATTAAAATAATTTTCGCATGATTGTTTAAGCAATGTAATAACAAATCAGTAAACATTTATATCAACCTAATAACAATGTACTTCAGAATCCTGACGATGTATTCCTCCACAAAAGTTTTTAAACCAAGAATGTTGTAGAGAAACTTTTCTTAAACTGTAATCAATCTTTTCAACTTAGAGCACGTTTAAGTATTAATTAAAATTAAAAAAATAAATAAATAAATAAATAAATAAATAAATAAATTTTGTGTGTGTTTTGCCCTCGTAGTTTGGGCATGCTAGGTGACCATGGCCACTTATATAGATTCACTGATGAATCTTAGGGCTCTACCAATTGTTCATACTTCTCAATCTTTTGATCCTAATTTCATAGACAACAAAGAACTAGTTAAATAGATGCAAAAGGGGAAGTTTCTTTGAGATGCAATGTAGGATTGGGTGAATTCCATCGTTAAAGAAGGAAAAAAATTCATCCTAGATTTTACCACTGTGTATGCTGAAGGGGACACTCTCTTAGGTGAAATTGAAACCCTTACTCCAGGATGGGAAATTGAATAAAGTCAGTATCAGGATGTTGTGTTCTAGGTGACTGAAATTGAAAAGTATGGAGTGCCCAAATTCCTTGGTGAGAACCCTATGGAAACTGTAGATTCTTGTATGTTGTTCATTATGAAAAATAATATGGGTTGGAAAGAATCAATCTACAAAGAAGCTATTAAAGAAATGCAATCCATTAAAAATAAGATTGCTAGGATGCATGAGGAGCTTCTTAAGGATATGAACATAGTGAATCCTATAGGAATTCTATAGTTTAATAATGGTAACATAGATTCTAAAGCATTAAAAAAAAGATTCAATGATGATATTGCAAATATTAAAGACAATGAATTGCCTATCGCTAGTGATTTCACCACACTAGCAAATATTGAATCCATGCTACATTTAAACAGGAACCTCATGCCACAGAAAAGTTTCAAGTTCAAAGAATTCAAATGGAAAAAAGATGCTTGTAGGTCTAAGCTACTGAGTTTGAAGAACCCCCATTCTCATACAATGCAAGAATTTATCAACACTTTCAAAAGCTGGAAGCTAGTAAGACAAACTATGGGTGAAGGGGAAAAGGCCAGCAATGAAGTTTGATCAGGATAGTTACTTCCGATTGTGTCTTTTACAACTATTTTAAAATTGTTTTTATTTAAGCATAACTGTTTCAACTAAAATGGCTGGGCTTTAATGGAGACCTTTCAGATATGTAAAAAGACTATAAATGCTGGGGCATTAAACTGATTAAGGCTTAGAATTAGAAAGCTAAAAAAAATACTTTGATAAAATAGGTTCTTTTTGAATAGCAATAGATAGATAGCATATATAATTGCTTTTTTAATGACTATGTGTAGGAAAGAATTTTCTATATATATATATATATATATATATATATATATATATATATATATATATATATATATATATATATATATATCATCTTTGATCTCGCTTTAAAACTTTGTGTTTGAAGTGATTAAAAATTGTTACTTTGCAAACATTTGATTTATTGTTTGAGATATCTATTGTTGTTTCTTTTGCAATTTACATTGGTCAATTTTCTTGAATGGTTATTACAAAGTCATTGTAGCATTCAATTTCTTTTGAATAAGTGGTTATGGTGAAAAGATCATGAGCTTTTTATCCTTATTGTATGAATGAATTATCACCTCACTACCTAGGAGTATGTGAGAGTACCTTATGAACTTTTTGGAAAAAGTGCAAAATTAGTTTTTAATTCATTGACAAATCTCATAAAGGAAGCTGTACCTATAAATATAGAGAGGAAAAAATAACGTGAAGTTTTCTCAATTGTTGTAAACATTTTTGTACTTTCCAAGTCCTGGGCATAAAGTAAATTATCATTATGGAATTAGAAAGACAATCTATTCACCAATATAACCAAAATGACTAACCACAGAAGGATGCAAATGATTTCAAAGCTGAGACATTCTGAAATCAAAATGCAATTCCAAGGTATTTAAGACCATTGTAGAGGGTAGCCAAAACACCTCCTAAAAAATTTTGGTCAAACCAAAAAGTGCATGTTGTCCACTTGGATAGATTTTTCCAAGACCCAGGTGATACTTTAGTTCAACATTTTGCAATGGTTTCTAGTATTGGACGACCTTTCTAATGAAGACATATGATACTTTCAAGGTCTGAGCAACACTTCTCTTGAAGTTTTTTGATACTTCATAAAGTATCATACAACCTTTCTTCAATGGGCATGTGATAATTTCTAGTATCACATGATATTTCTCCTTAAGACATGCTATACTTTCTAGTATCACACGATATTTCTTCTTTGGGTGTGTGACACTTTATAAGTGTCACCTAGTGCTAGTACATAGTCATTCAAAATAAGCAAGAATGCTCCAATGAGCATTCAAAAAGATATAAGAAGAGATAGAACCCCCACACTAGGGAGTATCAGATCTATATATCGAGGTATAGACACTCAAACACTATACTACAAGATGGAAACTACATCTACCCATCTAACATAGCAGTGAAGCAAAAGAACTGAAAGCAACATCATAATGTATTGAAATAACAAACTAATTGCTTGGTTACTCCCAACTATAATAACATCATGAGACCTTAAAGGCCCTAGCCATCCCCATGTGTAACATCCCAAACTACCAACTAGATAGTCAGAGTTGTCTTATGAGGACATCACTACTAAAGTGTATTAACATCATAAGAATAGGAAATCTAACATGCTAAACCAATAAGTAATAGATACTCCAACTAAGAAGATAACATCAACAAATCATATGCTAAACATCATAATGAGGAAATGTGTCAATACTAACATCATCTAAACATGATATACAAGCATTCCAATGAAAGCATAGATCACAAGAAACCATACTCTGGAACTAGAAGTACCAAGTGAAAATATCCAACAATGATTGCACTGGGATAATAAATTATCTTTTTAAAACAATCCCTAGCAGTGGTATAGGTAGCTACACCTCCCAACCACATGAAACCCATTGGTCCACTCTCATTGTGCTAATGGAGATAATGATCCAACCACAAACACACATAAAAAAAATGTCCATGGCTAACATTCACGCTAGACAATAATGATGATTGAAACCAAGACCATGAGACAATGCAAGTGTTATAGGTCATGATCAAACACTCAATGAGTTACTATGTAGGGGCTAACATCATGGAGAGTCGCTTGGCATTTGGAAGCCCAAGCTCAGATTGTGTGGCTCAGCTCCACAATGTAAGGCTCTCTCGCACTAAGCATTTTCTTATCTTAATTTTTATTACCACCTAGTATTTTATTTAGTTATCACATACTTAAAACTTTTTCACATCAACCCTTGGGAAATAGTCAGCAAGCTATGGAAATTGAATCCCCCTCATATGCTACCCTACCCTACCCATGCTCA
The DNA here is from genome assembly GCA_028749045.1 of Cupressus sempervirens. Lineage (NCBI taxonomy): Eukaryota > Viridiplantae > Streptophyta > Pinopsida > Cupressales > Cupressaceae > Cupressus > Cupressus sempervirens. Next base: position 352,750,320 of record CM053788.1, read on the forward strand.
TCCAACGATGAGTGCCTGTAGGTATGCATATTCCCAACCCAACCCAAAATGATCATAACTCTTAGAAAAACCATAGAAGATTAGGCCTCGCAAGTCACCTAACAAATGCATGCACATGTGCTCATGTGTGGCACACCACCATCATGAAGATCATAACATAAGGATTGAATGAGAACACAATACAAAAATACACTCAACAAAAAATGGACTCAAGAGGACAGATGTGACACACATCCCAATGCAATAGAAAAGTGCAACAATGATCTAACTGGCATCCCAATGGATGATCTAGGTCCACAACCAATATTATGCCAAGAAAATTCGAAAAAACTAGGTGGCACATAAAATGAGGTAAAAACTCCAAAGCTAGAAAACTTCAAAATTAAAACCCATTTGGTCTTAGCATATAAAAGCTATGAAAATCCAATAAAATTTGGCTTTAGACACTGTAGACAAAAATGACTAGCATAATGGTGCAAAACCCCAAACCCTCTTCTCAAAACTTAGGAAAATATTCATACCCAACCAATCGAGTAGAACCAACAAAGAGAAATAGAGGGGAACACTAGTTTTTAGCCTCAAAATAAAGAACTACTAGAAACAAAGCTAGAAATAGAGTTGAAATATGAAAAAAGGAGAGCCCTACCTAATAGCCAAAAGGGCTAAAATGGATAACAACTAGATAAAATAAATAAACTACAGAAATGGCCAAAAATGATAGCAAAGCAAGGTCTCCCTAAGTTGGATCCAATGAGACTATCCTCATGAAGATCCCATGCCCACAACTTTCACAATAAATAGAAACATGATCCTTTACGAAAAAACTCTCAATTTTCCAAATTGCAAAATTGAGAAGTAAGGAATTAAATTCCTCTTTCAATACTATTCACTTTTCAAGTGAATAATCAATTAGGTTAAATAGCTAGTTAAACCAGCTAGACTCTGAATCAACCCAAATGAAAATAGACTATTCCAAGTAATTGATATTCATCTATGGGAAAGCTATTAGAAATTAAAAATCAAATAAATAAAAACTATTGTCACTTAGGTTTTCACCCTTGTCCAAAGCCTATGCATGATGACAACCTAGTGAAACATCGAAACAACCTCCAAGCTGTGGGACTTGAACTGTGAGGTTGAGTCTCCGAAAAAGGCCAACTTTCTCTTACTATCAAGATGCACCTAACTACTCGTGGAGAGGAAAAGGGAGAAGGAGAGCACAAAAGAAAATCTACCTAATCTAATCTAAAGAGGTGATGCACCAAAATAGAGTGTTCAGACCAGACTCTGCCCATATATGCACTATTGAACTAGAATGAAACTAAGGATATACACACTCAAACTTTTTTTAATAAAATAATCACATGTAGATTAGAAAACTAATATGAATGACACAAGGAAGAGAGATTCACTTATATTATCATTCATAGGATGAAGGAGATACAGTCATGCAGATTATAGATTTCCACAAAACATCAGTGAGAGGCAAAGAATTCTTGCACTTTCACACCAATGACTAAAGGAGATAAGGTAGAATATCATTTAGCTCAGAGGCAAAGGGAATTTTTTACACTAAAATTTTAGAGCAACAACATAGAAAAGACAGAGAAGGATTGACCTTGAAAAAATTCACAAAAATTGCCTTTATAGTTCAGGCATAACTGAGATTTTCCCTCCAAAACTATCCTGCACCCACTGCCATCAAAGCTCTGTCAAGAAAAATCATGGGGATCTGAGGAGATCTAATTTTTTTTGTGTCAAATAATGCCTTGAGAAGACAAAAATAGCACCATAACTATGCTCTGATCAGGTAGATGGATCAACTGGGGGGTGATGGAGTGCTTTTCCTTGTCCTGCATTCACTTCTAGTAGTTGGAATCGATCATGAAGATCAGATTCACGTAGGAAACCCAACCTCTTATTATTTTTGGTGCATGAATCAATAGTGTCAGCAGGTCAACCAAACTCTACATCCAAAATGGGCCACGTGGGCCAATAACCTCTTTTCTTTCTACCACCTTGCAAAGTCTCGCCGAGTTGACCATGTCTTTTTATTACTAACTCTGCCATCCTGCTAAATCCCTGACCGTGATGGCTTACAACATAACCACCAGCCCTTTAACTATCAATCTTAGTCAAGCTTGCAAGGACATGTGTCACTTAGGTGCTATGTCGCTATGGGTATTGTTCTCATAGCTTTCCATAGTGAGACAGTGCCTTCCATGGATTTCCCTTGATCTGACGACCGTGAAGACTTGTTGTATCCTGCGCTTTGCCCTTAAAACCTCTGGGCCTATGAAACACCTTAGCACACCTGGCATCTGACTTAGCCCAAACTGTTACCATCTCTACAGCTTTATAACACTCAGCCCCATTGATCCATGTGGCAAAAGGGTGCTATGGCACTATGGTAAAAAATGAGCAACTTTCAATAGGGCAATAACGCCAACCATTGATCTTCCTAAAATTTGACGATCGTGAAGACTCCTCATATTACCGTTCTTGTTCTTGCTTTGGGCCCATCATACTTGGTGTCACCTCAGCAATCTGTACCACACTTAGCAACACATGGCATCTAACTGACGATTCATAGAGAAACTAGTCACGCAGAGACACATGGAAGCTACCTGTTTTCCCGCAATATTTAATATCCTTGCATCTATATAATGCGAGGAAGTGCTAGCCCTCAATCCTTGAAGATCCGACAGTGATCAAAATTTGTGCAGGACTGTGTTGGTGTTTGAAAATGTTGCCAGTTTTCAATTACCCTGATGAGAACAAAACACATCTAGGGGCAACTAACTCCCATTTTCAACATGCCCATTTAGACACCAAGCCAACTATAAGGCTTGACCCTTCTTCTTCTTCAGGCTATGCAAAACCTAGGCAGGTAGACCTATAGATTCTTTATATGGTACCAGTTGTCAAAGCATACACTGAATCTAATATGAAGCAGATAAAACCCTTATTTATCCTGATAACTCATGAAATAACATCAATCTATAGTAGCTAAATGGAGATCTAGGAATCTCAGAAGTTGAGTGAGGGCATTCTATTATAGCTCTTCAACATGAAAGGGAAAAGTGTTGATTATTGATGTTGATGTTCAACAAATCCTCAAACATGCAGCAAAACCTAATGATCCTGTAACTGATAAGTGCCTAATCCATTGGGTAATTTCATGAATCCAAAACATACATCTGTGACATCAGGACATATTCTATATACCTAGACATCAGATCTATCTAATCACCTTGTGATTCAGACATCAATGTTCATTCATATCTCATTCTCACAAAATATCCTTCTCAACATAACCAGTAACCCTGTCAAACACATTAAGCATTTACTTGGCACTTTGTTCCAATAGAAAAATATATCAGACATACAACCTAAAGGGGAAGCAAATGGATCTCAGCTCTTTGTTCCAAGACCACATAAGACTACAAATTACTGAGACAAGAGACAAGAACCAGAATGAAACTAATTAAATGCTGCTCATATGTATTCATTTTCTTTGAAAATATACATTCAGATACATGAAAAGGAAACATGAAAATACCAAACATATCAGAACTATCTATACTATACTTCTTAATTGCTATTCACATGAGAAGAATTTGCTGAAAGAAAATGGTGTCACAGTCATGGGAATGCAACCAGAACTGGATCCAAAACCTTGGTATCACAGTAATGTGTAGATTTTTCTCCAAAAGATTGGAACCAACTGGTTTCTCAGTAAGAAAAAATTGGAACCCTTCAAATGGAAGAAAGAAAGAATAATATAGCAAGGAGATGAATTCTCGGATTAAAATTGAAGATGACAAGTGTCCATTTGGAATCCCATCTTGTGCAACTAAAAACCTCTTTCATCCTTTTACCCATCTGATCTAATTTTCTGTTTCATCATTACATTGTAACTAATTGGAAAATATCTCTGTTTAATGATGAAATTCTTTGAATCACCAAAATATCTGATTGCCCCATGAAAATGCTAGTGAAAATGAGTTTTTACTGAGTAAATCTGAAAAAATTTGACCCTAACTACATTTCCATTGCCTTTTATTGATATTCAGGTCATTACCTTGACAAAAAATCAAAACTGAACTTCCTGGTCTAAATATGGTTGCAATTCAGGTACCTGATAGAGAACCTTGTACTGCTCAAATAGAAGGATTCTTGTGCAAAAACTAACCTCGAAATCAAAAAGTTCGGGCTTCCATGATTTCGGCGATATATAACATCACCTATTTCACTTACCGAAAACCCCTTGAAAGTCATTTAGAAAATGGCTCACTTGCTATAAAAATTAGGTCTGCAACTCACTCATTTAAAATTTTTTGGAAAATTTAAATTTTTCTAAAGTTAAAACTTTAGAAAAATGCCCTTTTGAAAATTAAAATTTCTGATGTGCATTTTTCCCTGAGAAAGAAATTAAAATGTTTTTTATGACTTTCATATTTTCCCTTGGCTTTTAAATCCAAGGTCAAACCTCTGTTGACCAAGCACCACGTGGTGCTTTGTGATTGGTTGACCTCTCAAATGCAGTGCCACATCATCACTGGGCGGGCTCACTGCCACGTGGTGCAATCTTGCATTCCCATATTATGTAATGACCTTGCACTTCTGTCTAGCGGGGATGCGCAGACCGTCGAATCTCACCACATGGCAAAATCTTGTGCCTCTGTCTTGATGGGCTCATTTGCGCCACCTCGCCACCAGTCGAGACCGACTTGCCTCTTGGCACTTTTTTGCAATCTCACATTATTTAATGTGCAAGCAACTTAATATTGTGGTTTTGCACCTATCACACTATCTTCCACATGTCAACATCTAGAGATCCGTCGCCATATCATCACAGGTGTAGGTTTGCTTAAAATTTTGCACTAACTGGCTAACGTCACACCCACATCATGCTGATGTCATCCACATTTAAGGTTGGATTGGATGGGGGCCCTACCACACGGGCTTGGCTTTCCAAAAGCCTTTTCTTAATTCATTTAGCCTTTTGTATGAAAAGGTATTTAAAGTTTTAAAAATCTCTCAATCGGGCGAATGTGGGATATTACTTTAAAACTCCCTGTGACTGTGATTTTTCTTCTTGTCAGCGTGGTGTGAGCTTCATTCTATTACTTGCAGGCTGGAGCTTTGTCTTTTTGTGCTTTGGTGATGGTTTTGTTTTTAAAACTTTGAGGCGGCTCCTCCCTTTGACTAGCAATTTCTTCCTTCTACAATGATGCCTGAATTGCCTTGGACTGGTGTAAATGCTCTTTTTAATATTTACGTGATGTCTCCCTTTTAATACTGAGTCTTCTTCTCTTAACACCAAGGTTCGTATTTGAAACATTGCCTCTTTCTAACATGGGCGTGATTCTTCTTAAAAGTCATGGATTGTTCCGTTCCTCGCATGGCATCTTGGCTGTGGATTTGGCATTAATTACAGGGTTGGCTGCATGTTCAGTCTTTTTAATATTGTGTACACTTTCTATGTGCCTGCGGTTGCTATGATTTTTCTACTTTGGAGTAGCCCCTTTGGTGCATTTTCCTCCTCCCATGGCGTCTATTCTGTACACGTGTTCCCTTGCAAATTTTGGATGTCTTTTTTCAAACTTGCAATTTATAATGTTCTTTGTCTACGTGTGGTTTGGCTCTACTAGAAAATGTGGTTGCCTGCGTTCTTTTTTATGCTGGAGATTCTCCTTTTTAATGTGTGGACGGCTCCTCATTGTCTTACATGATGAGAATGCTCTGTTTTTGGCTGCATTTTTTCTATGGCTACATGGCCATTTTGTCTTTGACTTGCGGCTAGTCCTAGATCTTAGACTGTGAATTCTCTTTGGTTTTTAAAGCTGCTCCAACCTTTTTAATGTTGGACTTCTCCTTGTAATGCGCAGGGTCTTTTTATAATGCGTGGACAACATTCTTTGAAAGCTTTTGAAGTTCCCCTTCTCAAAAACCGCAAGCTCCCTCATTGCTTCTTAAGACATCATTAAAAAAATTCTCCTTGCACTTAACCAAACCTTTGTCTTCATGGGAAACTTAGAAGTTGAGAGTTTTCCTCCTCAACAAGCTACTCTCAGATTCTGTCCAGTGAACATCTTTCTCAAACTTTTCTGCCTTTCGAACAAAAGTGCATTTGATCATTAGTTTATATCTTTCCTTTTGTCAAACTTTTAAATCCTTTCATAAGATCCTTTAAATTGCACATATTTTATCAATTTGACGTAATTAGTCAGACCCCAAAGCAAGTCCAGCTAAAAAAAATTTTGTATCCAAACCACTAATATGGAAAACTGGTCCATTGATTATCTCGAGCTGACTAGAATCCATTTTGACCACTGATTTACCATTAAAAACTTATTTCAATTATTTCCGCGTCACTGTGAAATCACTATCAGGAGGCCTGTTGCCTACCTTTAAAAACCAATTCAAACATTTGACAGAGACCTGAAACTCTGGATATATCATTTCTCTGACATGTTCAATAGGCCTACAAGATCTCATTGCATGATGACATCGGGGTTAAAAGATATCGACCTCTGAAGTTTCCTCCTTAAAATTAGCTGCAGATAAACATGTCAAAAAGCTGGAAAATGCATTTGGAAATGGCCTGGGAAACTAGGAAAATGGGCACTTGAAGTTCTAAAAATTGGGGTGCTGGTAGATTGTCATGAGGTGAGTATGATTCTATAATTTTAGCTCATGATGAATCATAGGATGCATTTGGCAAGCATGCAAAGTAGGCTATCTGGGTTAGCAGGACAATGATCATCAGTAAAACAACATTTTTTGCAAATGGAATGACCCTGGAAAAGTGTGAAGATAGATTCGTCAAGGCTTAAAAATTGATACACTTATAGTATTTTTCGAGTAGAATATAGGGGAACAAACCATTCAACTTCACCTGTCGCGGATTAGGAGTTATAACATCACGAAAAGGGGTTCCAATAAATCTGCAAATGCTGACACCAGTAAAACTTTAGAAATTGTGTTTGGAATCACGTTTGAAAACTGATCAAATGGATTCATCATAAGCTGAAACTTGAAAAATAACAAGTCTTTGACATCTACAATGCAACACAAAAGGAAATTTAGTATTTTAGTCAACTGGTCAAAAGTTACAGCATGTCAAACAGGGCTTCCTAGAATTAGGTGCAAAGTGCAAAATCAGTGAAAACAATTGACCAACTTTGAGGGATTCAAAACCTACTAAAATGAACTTGAAATGACTCAAAATCTGAAACATAGGCTCTCAAATATGGACACTAGATATTCCCAAAGTGGTGAGTCATGACACAATTCTAGGTACGAGATATTCAGGTGCAAACAGGGCTTCCTGTCGCTGTTTGACACTTGGGTGAAAATGCAAAATTGACAATTTCTCAAAACATAACTTTGCGGGAAGGCTCAAAATGACAAATTAACTTCATGGAACACTTAGATAGGCTGAATGCAGGGTGTTAGAAACATTGAACACCTCTAGGGCTTTACAAGTATAGCCGTGTACAAACTCACCGTTTGAAGACATTTAAGGGGCTTGATTACTTAATATTGCTCAAAATTGGGCCCGCAATTTTGAGCGCCAACAGACTGCATACCTGGTTAATTGGATGGGCCAATAAGATACTCCTTCATACTCTGACCTGTTTGATAGTTGCCATGAAAGATAAGCCACCGATTCCTTCTAAGAAAGTGGGCCCGTGACGTCAACTGAGATAGGTGTCATCAACCCGCTTTCCCACATTGTTTAATCTCCTCGCATGTTGATAATGCGAGAAAGTGCCAGCCCTTGATCTGGGGAGATCCGACGATGATCGTAACCTATACTTTCTGGACCTAGACTACCATCCACCATGATATCACCCGGGACACGTGTCAATAGCCCGGTTTCTCTCATTGTAAGAAGGTTTGACAAAGCTCAAAATGTGAAGAAGTGGGCACCAATAGAATTTCTAGCTCAGCTAGCCACCCTGTCCAACCTACGGCCCACAGAAGAAAAATAGACCCACCTGCCACGCGTTACAAAAAGGCTTTCCCGCATTATTTAAAGATTGTGCATTTTGATAATGCGGGGAAGCAGGGAACCATAGATCTGAACTAATCTGATGGAAAGAAAGATGGATCTAACTTCTCAGCGTACCAACCAATAGAAACTAGCCATGTACCAACTTGTTTGACAAGTCCTCGTTTGCAGCTGCCAAGGGAAACAAGACCCACATTCTGCATAGTCATACCTTAGCCAATGAGAAGATTGATCACTACTTACATGTTTGGAAATTCATCCCTAGTATCTAATGGGGCATACTTGGGACCCACCATATTTCCAAACTTCACCACAGGATCACTTTTCGATTGGGCACTAGCTTGCTAACGGAAAGGAAAGCAAAATTCTCGATAGCACCATAGCGCCCTCAATTGATTTATCCAAAACTCAGCATCAGAGAAACAATTAGGGGAAAGGGGGACCCACCTGACATGTGAAAAAAAGGGGCATTCCCACATTTTTTAACTTCCTCGTATTTTGATAATGTGAGAATGTGGTGATCGTCGATCTGGGAAGATCTGAAGGCGAGGAAAGGTGTAGGCTAGTGGAAGGAAAAAGTGAAATACACTAAGGTTTTAATATTTTAAATTTTTGGTATTTCTTAGGCATTAAAATAATATTAAAACTAGGGAGTAGCTGTGGCATGAGGTTTATATTTAAAATTCAAATTTGGCAGGGCACAAAATTAGGTAACAAAGCCCAAAAACTTAAAATCACAAAAATTTCTTTAATAACTTTTGTGACAATGCAAACCTCTAAATGCACAAACACTTTCATAGGTCTAGTCACATAATGCAAATGAGTTTGGATTTAACAAATTATTGGAAGGTTTAATTAAATATTTAAATAAGATATGTCGACCACACATGGACAACATTGATAAAATATGAATAGTTGAATCACTGACTCCACGTGCCACTGCTAGGGATATAAATCATGCACACTCAAACACATGATGAAGTAAAATTTCATATAATATCATAGCCAAAGAAATAAATGCATTAAATACCTAATTTGACTATTTACTCAATTATACTGATGTAATCCATTTACATCACCCACGTTCACATAAAACATAATGAAGCAAGAATGAAGTAAATATCCATAGCATGCAATCCATCACATAAGAGAATTAGAGATATGTACAAATACTAGATAGCTAGATATCATCATAGACCTATTGTCATCTCAAAATGACATCAACATGAAAATATGATAAACTAAACAACATAGCAGTATAACATCTATGATACTAAAATCAAAGTCTAACATCCGACCTTCAAGTCACCTCAAATGAAACATAACAAGAGTATCAAGTATCTCTCAAATCAAAATATAACAAGGTTCAGGTTGCAAACACAAGAGGCATTATAACACCAGGAACACATGAAGAAGCACAAGGAGGACTCCATGAAAAAAGAAGGTGGATGAGACCTATAAGATCCTTAAACATTGTAATTTGGCCATTAAAGCCACTAAAATGTAATGAAAATGAAAAATATGCAATGTTACCAATATAAGTAATATGGGGCCTAAAAGGTTAGGTGTAAGGGTTATGGGGTAAATCAAGAGTTTTAATATGAAAATATGTTGTAAGATCATTTAGACATTTTGAATGTAATTAGGGAGGAATTTTAAAGATTCAAGTTCAAAATTTAATAGGTTGTTGAAGTTGACAATGGTTTGTCTGCTCAACAACACAAATAAGTAAAGGAAAATATATTAAATGTTAGTTTTGGTTGGTTCTGGGGTTATTTTTAGTAAGAATTTGGTTTTTTGATGAGGAAAACTATTTTAAAAAGGCTATGAAAGGAAGTCCAAGAAAGAGAAGGATTTGGTGTACTAAGCTTGTGTTTAATACAAACTTTTCCTGCATAGTTGTCTATTTGGTTTCTATATTAGAGTCCTCTTTTAACATGTTTAGAGTACATAGATGGATCTATTCTAAATTAATTTTAATTGCACATGGTATTATTTTGAATTTAGAGCATTTTTTATTTTGAATGACTATATTATTAGAGTATTTAGAATTGGGGGGGGGGGGGGGGGGGCGTGAATCAATTATCCTCAAGTCTAGATGTATAAAAACAACTTTTAATAACTCTAACAAACTTAATCAAACTCATGAAATAAAACTGTTCACCAGTATTCAACTTATTCATTCAATTTTAGCTATATATTCCATATGTGTGCTGACTAGCAAAATGATATCACAATTAACAATAAACTTTAGACTTTGAATAGTAAGTAGCATAAACACATAACAAACATCCACACATATGTTTTACACCAATATTTAATGTTGAAACCCAATTTGAGAAAAACCACCAAGTGACATGCTACCACTTTTCACTCTTATGAAGTGAGCTTTATTAGGAGCCAACCCTATTAAAGGTTACAAAATACACTGTTAGGTGTGATCCCATTGAAGGATTTAATCACCCTATTAGGAGAATGTCACCTTGTTAAAGGATTTACAAATGATTGTTAGGTCAACCTTGATCAAAGGGATTTTACTACCACAATGATTAGAAAGTAACAACTAGTTTTAATCTAATAATATACAAATCACTTTTCCAATTCAAATCTCCATTCATCTCCATACCAGTTAATTGACTAGACTTCATCCTCTAAACAACTTAAACCTTCTTGGCAACTCTTCAAGAAATCTTATACATCACAAACTTTGCACTTCTCCTTTGCAAGTATGTTCTCCACTTGTCTCCACCAATTATAGTCCAAAAACCCCCAAAAACATCTCTTATGCCTCCTTAAATAGGTAGATTTGATTTTTTGCCTCCGATCTTAGGGTTATGATTAGATTCAACATATTCAATAAAACTAGCCATTTTTGTTCTTCTTCTTCCTTCTTGAAAGTTCTATAGGTTTCTCTCAAATCTTAGCCTTTGATTTCTCAACTAATCTTTCCATTCATTAAATAATTTAGCACATCAATCCTTATTGTCAACACTTTTTTGATTATTTCAAGAATTCAACTATGTCAACCACAAATATTGATCCTCTCTCAAACTATTAGTTTGCTGACACTTGGTCATTTTATTATGTGGTCATCACCAAGTCACTTGTTCATTACTAAATTTTCTTTCTCAAATTACATTATGCAACTCAATCATTACTATTACTTGATCTATACTAATACTCAAAATTTCTTGATACTCAACCAACACTATTTTGCTCGATAATTCTTAAGTTCCTTAATCTTCTCCTTTACATACTTAGTTGCTTCACAATTATTTTGCTTCTCAACTAATCTTTCTTCCTTCTTATTAGAATGAATAAAAAACACATTATCTTGTCAAGTACTAACTTATCAAGTGTCCATTGTAATTCCATCACATTATCATATCTCAACTCACCCTTTCACTAAGTCATCTCATGATTTATTCTTTTTAAATCCTCTTTATAAAACAAATGATATGGCACTCTATACTGTTAGTAAAATTCTTACATGTAAGGTTTGACATTAATTACAACATAAGAATTGTTCCACATTTGTAGTTCCAACAATCTTCCTCTTTGGCATTGATGAAAACACCTTTAAAATTAATATCTTCTAAGTTACCATGCGATCCAAAAAGTAACCAACACCTCAAGTGTTTCATTGCCCAACTCTCTCAATGTTTGTGTTCTCTCTTTCTTAGTTTCATTTTGATTCTCATCCAATGCAATCTCAAATATGCTCCCTCTATGAGTTTAACACATACTCTTTTTCTCTCCCTCTTACTGATCATAATGATAACTACCATACATAACACTTGTATGGCTAGATCATAATATCCCTCTTGTTCTTATAGATTACTCTCCCTCTTTGACAACAATACCAAAGACATTTCAGTCACCATATTAGGCTCATTTTCAGACATCTTGATTTTCATGTAAATATCATCTATTTCTAATCTTTAGTATTGCTTCCCCTGTCATCAAGTAATAATTTATTTTTTAACTCTTATCACTACTTTACATTACTTCGCACCTTTAGGAAGTTCCTAAAGTGTGATCTCCTACAATGCTATGCTATATATCTTTGGATTTTGTTTTAGATAGGAGAATGATCCCTAACTTTCCTCTTAAGTATACTTGTGCTCCTTTAGGTAGTGCCCCAGTGAATATGTTATATATCTTCTCCTTTGTGTTCACTTATTCAAGCCTCTCTTCTTTATCTTGCACTACCTCACTCAAGTAATGATACTTGATCTCAGTATGATTTGTCTTTGTATGCATCAAAGGATTATTTGAAATTTTAATAGCACTTGTATTGTCACAATAGATCACTATAGGTTCAATAGCCTCTTCCTTCATACCTTTTAAATTTTTTTAAATCCATACAACATTTGAACAATTCACTACTATTGAAACATACTTAGCTTCTATTGTGGATTGTGAAATACAATTTTGTTTCTTTCTTGTCCAAGAAATTAGCCTCTTTCCTAGAAAGAAAGTGCCTCCATTAGTGCTTTTTTTGTCATCAACATTTCCAACCCATTCGTCATCTCTATATACTTCAGATCAAAATTGGAATTCTTATTTTACCATAAGGCATAGTCCTTTGTTCCTTTCAAACATATCATTATTCTTTTCACAACCATCATAAGATTCTCCATAGGATTAGTAGAAAATCTTGCAACTAGAGAAAAAATTTCTCCATAGTCAATTCCTTCTTCTTGTTCATATCCCTTACAGACCAGTCTTGCCTTGTCCTTATGACTTCACCTTTCTTATTTAGCTTGTTTTTGAATACCCACTTTGTTCCAATCAAATTTTTGTTCTTTGGTCAAAGTACTAGTGTCCATGTCTTTTTCTTTTCAATATGATATATTTCCTCATTCATAGCTCTTATCTAGTCTTAATTCTTAAGTGTATCCTTAATTAGTCTAGATTCACACTCTCACAAAAAACATGTATCATTGTTTAATTTGTTTCTTTTCATAACTCTTGAATCTTTATCTCCAATGATTTGATTTGGTGTATGATGTCTCCTTACATACTTTTCTAGCACAAGTTCAAAGTTCTTAATTCTTGTGGTAATTTAGTTGGTTCAACATGTTCAATCTTTTCATGTCTCTCTTGTTGTATCTCTGGCTATATCATAGGTTCATCCATCTAATGGTCGACATTCATTGCCTACTTATTGTCTTAAATAGTATAATTCTTGACATGTTGTTTCTCAACAACACTCCTCTAGTTAGACTCAATCACATTTTCAATTTGTATCACTTTAGTTGGACTTTTAGGTTTAGCAATGGTACTAGGTTCTCCTTCATAGACATATACAATTTTTTTTGTTTTAATGTATAGGTTCCTTCTTTTACTCTTCTTTATTCTTTTCTATAAATTCATCAACTCTAATATTTTCACTTTGCACAATCTTGTTAGTGTTATACTTCAAACACTTATGCCTTACTCTTTTTGGAATATTTTAGGAATATTCCTTTATCACTTTTTGCATTAAGTTTATCTTTCATAGTATCTTTTAAAATATAAATTTTTCTTGCAAAAACTTTTAAGAAGTTCACATTAGGCACATGACCATACCAAATTTTGAAGAGTGTTTTGTTAGAACCTTTCTTGACTCGTGCTCTTTTAAAGGTATAAACAACAATACTTACAACTTCTCTCAAGAATTTCTCCAAGATATTTTTTTCCATCATCAGGGTTCTTGCACATTCAATGATAGATCCATTCCTTCTTTTAGCTATACCATTCAATGGTGGAGTTCTAAGTGCATACACATGCCTTATGATACCTCTATCATTGTAGAATTGTTGAATTCTTCATATATAAATTACCCTCCTTTGTCAGATCTCAAGCATTTCAATATCTTATGTGTTTCTTTCTCAACTCTAGTCAAACACTACTTAAACAATTAAAAAGAATGAGATTTATCTTTAAGAAACATCATAATCATCATTCTAGAGTAGTTATTAACAAACAAGATAAAGTACTTATCACCATAGTAGCTTTGCACTCCAATAGGACCACATTAATCAGTATGAACTAATTTCAAAACATCATCAGAAGAGTAAACTTTTCTCTTGAAACTAGACTTTTCCATCTTTTCCAATTGACAATTTCTGCACATCACCTTGTTAGGTTTACTCAAGTTTGGCAATCCTCTTACTCTCTTCTTTTTACTAGTCTCAACAAGATTATCAAATTTTACATGACAGAATCTCCTATACCATAGCCAAACATCCTCAAGTTGTGCAAACAAACAAATTTATTAGATAAGTCTAGATAAAAAAAGTTACCTTTTGTTTGCTCTCCACTTTTAATTAGTTTACCAGTAGCATCATAGATCTTTTCTTTCTTACTCTAAAATTCAACTGTATAACTGGAATTGATCAACTATGCAACACTAAATAAATTATATTTAAGACCTTCAACCCAATATGCATTATCACACAATTGATCATTTACTTTTCACAAAACATGGTGCATCATTTCTATTTTTGTAAATAAGTATTTACTATTTAGACCTTACTTAAGTTTACTTAGGTTAATGCATATTCATATTAGTTGTCATATAGACACCTAAGAGTTTTCATATTCACATGAGTTATCATGTAGATAACATAATATTTTGCACTCCAATTGAGCACATGTTTTTAACTACATCTCTTTATGAGATAGACCTTTACATTCTTGTCCTCTCATTGCTGCACATGCATTCATGCACAATGGAGGATAATCCACTCTTGGTGGACATGTTCTTAGTTGGTATGCTTATCTCTTTGCTAACTCCTAGTCATATCGGTTGCCTTTATATACAAGGCACTTTTATGATGTATTCATCCAATTATCTAATTAGTCCATTCTCATTTGATCATATCTTGTCTCTCTTGTGCTATCTCCTGAGCTTCTAGGTCTTGACATTTCATTCTTGCCTTAGATATATTCTCACATGGTATCAAATCTATACCATATTCTTACATGGTATTAGAGATAAAAAAAATTATTACATGATATCAGAGCCATAGAATTTTCATTATATAGCCATTGAAGAAATTCCGTTTTGTAGGTCAAGGTTGAAGCTTGCTAGTGCAAATTAGATGTTAGCATCACATTTAGAAGGTCAAAAAACCCCTAAATAGACTTTTGTTTCATCAAAACCAGACATCTAAGGTGAAATATATAGTCATTTTTTTGGAGGTGCGATGGTGGTGATTCAAGAAAAATAATTATAGAGGTGATTTTCAAATAGCAATATCTCCCTCATACGAACTCCTTTTTTTGAGCAATTTTTTTTTGTTTTAGGGTAGAATTTCATAATCTACACATTGGTGTAGGATGTTTGAGACCTCTATTCCAAATTTTTTTTGCAAATTGTAAATCCCAATTTCTTCAACTTTAAACGCTTAGTTCGAGCTCATCTGGACACATATTTAGGTGCTATTTTTTTTAGAGTGCATTATTTTTTGTCTACTTTCTAGATCTAGTATCAATTTGGAGTAATTTTGAGTAGACATAGTACTTCCAAGTTTTTGTCTCATTTTGGCCTATTTGCACTTGTAATTAATTAGATCCTTGAGAGGTCTTGTGTCTTATCTTGTTGAGTCCAATATAGCTTCATATTTGTTGTTGTAACCATCAAAATCAAAAGTCAACTTATGCCCTATATTGGCAAGTGGCCATTGTAATCACACTAAATATAAAGTGACAAATCATGCATTAAGGGGAGGTTTCTTTGATTTTTAATTATTATTTTTTTTTCATTTTGGGAGTGCATACATTATTTGATCTCATGGAGTCATGTCAAAAGTGTCACTTTGGTTTAAGATTCAAATTGACAAAAAAATAACTATCAGAGTTGGAGTGCTTTGATGATTGATCATCTAAGAGAACATAAGGAAGTGTTTCCTTATCTGTATTCAAAGATATTTCCACCTAATGCTAATTGGGGACATCTTTCTCTTCTTCTTTGCTTTATGTATAACAGTATGAGTAAAGAATCTTTTTCTCCTCTTAGTAAGGCAAGTAGTCCTCATGACATTTGGATGTTTCTTTGGGAAGCATATGGAGATCTACAAGTCCCTCCATTACTAGAGGACATTCTATCTCTAGTCACTCCAGTTGTGGTACCTACAACTCTAGTTGAGATCATACCTCCTGATGCTCCTATTGCTTCTATTGATCTAGTTTCAGCCATAGATGCTTATGATTTAGTGCAGGAGGAAACACCATGTCTTTCTATTTCAGCTTCAAGAGATGACTTCCTTCCAAACATTTCCAATTTTTTTATGGAGTCCCACATTGCAGATTTGGGAGACACTATTGATGACATTCATCTTCTCTTTGGTGAAGATGATCCTTCTTCAATTGTTATGAGGGAACACTCTAACCCTCATCTTCATTCTCTACTTGCTTAGTCTTTTGAGGTTGACATGATGGTAGATCCTTTGATACAATAGTTGGAGGAGGTCACTTTCTCTTTAGAGGAGCCACTTGAGCTTTTGATACATGTTCTACATCCATCCTCAGTTGAGCTTGATTTGTATTTTTTAGTAGAGTGGCATAGTACACATGATTTGGAGGAGGTACCTTTCAGTATTGACATAGGGACAATTGAGTAGGTTTCAGAGATTTCATACATTTTAAGGTTTCTTCCTACAGATGGGCGAGGCTTTATTGATACACCTTTGGTTCTATTTCTTCTTAAGGGTAGCAATGCTATTCTACACTCATGGAGGAGTTTCTACATTGAGCCTTGTGCATCTACCATAGGTGTACATTCTACATTGGGGGGGTTTACTTGGTCTATCTTCCTCTTCTTCTCTCTTATGGGGTGGATCGTTTCCTCACATGAGGTCTCCTTCTCTCTCATTTTATTTTATTGTACTTATCTCTCTTTTTGAAGGGGGTTTTTCCCATGCAATTTTCTCTCTTTCTCCACTTCATGAGAGATTGCATTGCATCTATCTTTTGCACTTGCATATTGTATATGGGTGCCTAACATGGCATAGTAGTTGGGACCCATCTTGCATTATTAGCTAGCTTTTATGAGCTTAAGTACATTCTCCTAAGTTGCACTTAAGGGGGGGTTTTGGTGTAAATAAGTATTTACTATTTACACTTTATTTAAGTTTACTTAGGTTAATGCATATTCATATTAGTTGTCATATAGGTACCTAGGAGTTTTCATATTCACATGAGTTATCATGTAGGAAACACAGTATTTTGCACTCTAGTTGAGCACATGTTGTCTACTACATGTCTTTATGAGATACATCTTTACATTCTTATCCTCTCATTGTTGCACGCACATTCATGCATAATGGAGGATAATCCACTCTTGGTGGACATGTGCTTAGTTGGTATGCCTATCTCTTTGTTGACTCCTAGTCATATCATTTGCCTTTATATACAAAGCACTTCTATGATGTATTCATCCAATTATCTAATTAATCCATTCTCATTTGATCATATATTGTCTCTCTTGTGCTATCTCTTGAGCTTCTAGATCTTGGTATTTTATTGTTGCCTTAGGCATATTCTTACATGGTATCAGATCTATACCATATTCTTACATGGTATCAAAGCTATACCAAATTCTTACAATTTCAAAACTTGACACTAATACCACTATAATAGAACAACTTATTAAAATTACATGTACCACCAGATATGTAATGTGAACATCCAGTATCAATTATCTACCTATCATTCTTTCTTATATGTGAGATTTAATCATTTTTCTCATGCATTTCATCATTAGAACCATCTTTCATAGCAACATAGATAACTTCTTCATCATTTTCATTAGTGTCACTATCAATGGTTTCTTCAGCAATGTAATAGCATTTCTTACCTTTTCCCTTGCAATTTCTATTTGCTCGGCTATCTCTATTGTCTCTCCTTCCTTTCATCCTTTTCTTTCTCTATCAGGACACTTTGCTGCAATATAACCAAACTTGTTAGATGTAAAAATAATAATAGGGAGTTTACCTTTGTATTTTCCCTTTCCTCTTGGTAGCCTTCTAGCCAATAATGCCTCAAGTTCATCAATTTCATCATCTAATTCATCATCACTATTCACATGCTTGATTTTATTCTTTCCTCTAGATTTATCAAGAGTCAATTTTTATTTGAAAGCACTTTCAACATTAGTAGCTATGTAATTATAAAAAAAAATTCCAACTCAAAAATTGTGAGCCTACCAACTAGATTATCCAATGTCAAGTCATTACCAAGTGTACATCCAAGTTCTTATATTGCATAAACTCCAATAGCATAGATAGGAAGTAAAGTTCTTAGTATCTTCTGATCATTGTTTCCTCAGATATGATACCATCAACACTCCTAATTCCATTCACCACTTATTTTACTCTTCCAACATATTGTGCTACATTCTCACCTTCTTTCATCTTCATGTCATCAAACTTTCCTCTTAATATTTATACCTTAGCTCTTAGCACATATGTGTCTCCTCTATGGATCAATGTCATTTTATCCCACACTTTCTTTTCATTTTCACATTCTTTCACTTCTTCAAATTTGGAACAACTTAAGGAGGATGCAAGTTCATTCATCATTTGGTTATGCTTCTACTTCTCTTTCATTTGCTCAACTATAATAGGTCTAGGAACTTCAATGTACTCATTCTCTAGCTAGTAAAGTGTAGAATCTCCAATACTAGCTACCTATCTCTTATACATCTTGATCTTTTTCTTTAAGTCCTTCAAACTCTCACACAAGCACCAATGCTCTGATACCAATTGTTAGAATATTTAGAATAACGGGGGGTGTGAATCAATTCTCCTCAAGTAAAAATGTATAAAAACAACTACTAACAATTAAATCAAACTTAATCAAATTCATTAAATAAAATTATTCAACACCAGTCAATTTATTCATTCTATTTTAGCTCTCTATCTAGTATGTGTGCTGCCTAGCAAAATAATATCATAGTTAACAATAGACCTCAAACTTAAAATAGTAAGTAACATAAACAAATAAAAAAATCCACAAAATAGTTTGACACATGTATTTAACATGGAAACCCAAGTTGGCTTCCAATAGAGCTCACTCTTTTGAAGTGAGCTCTATTGGAAGCCAGCCATGTTAAAGATTACAAAACACACTATTAGGTAAGAGCCTATTACGAATGGCCTTGTTAGAGATCTTTAGAACATTCCCTTAGAATGTCATATTGTTGAAGGATTTACAAATGATTGTTAGGTCAACCTTAATTGAAAGGATTTTACTACTACCACAATGATTAGAAAGTAAGAGCTAGGTTTGATCTGATAAAAAACCAATTCACTTTGCAAATTCAAATCTCAATTTAACTCAATATTGGTTCATTGACTAGAATTTATCCCTCTCAACAACTTAGATCTTCTTGAAAACTCTTCAAGTAATCTTTGACATCAAAAAATTTGAGCTTCTCCTTTACAAGTCTTTTATCCACTTTTCCCTATACAAATTCCAATCCAACAACCCCAAAAAAAATCTCTTATGCCTCCTTAAATATGTAGCTTTGGCCTTTAGCATCTTAAACATAACCATAGATCTTAGGGCTATGATTAGATTGAATAAATTCAATGAATCTAGCCATATTCTATGCTTCTTCTTCCTTGTTGAAAGTTATAGAGGTTTCCCTCAAATCTTAGCCTTTGATCACTCAACTAATCTTTCCATGGATTAAATAATCCAACACATCAATCCTTATTGTCAACACATTTTTATTATTTCAAGAACTCAATGGTGTTGGCCACAAATCTTGATCCTTTCTCAAACTATTAGTTTCTTGAGACTCAGTCATCAATACATTATGTTGTTCAATCGTCACTAGATCACTTAGCAGGGTATAATATAGTGGCAAATTTTTGAATTTTGGCAAATTTGACATTTTGCCAATGTTATTTTTGGCAATTTTTGAGCCCTTCCATGGTTTCCTAGTCGCCAAGCTTTGTTGGGTTTACCTCATTGCCTAGCATTGTAATTGCCAAGGAAAATATTACTTTTGAGTTTTTCCCTGGTGGTATTCACCTGTCATGTAGCCGACTAGGTAACGCTTATTGTGGAATGTTTGCTAGGTTTCATGTTTTTGTTTAATGAAGTATGGGAGAATTTGCCATCCTAGTTTCATTTTACCATGGAGGAGTTGACTCATTTCACATTATGGGAAGTGCAGGAGTCAGCTCATTTTGCCAACACACTTTCATTTTGTCATGGAGGAGTCGGCTCGTTTGGCATGGTAAATTGGTAATTGTATTGATTTGTATATAAATCCGAATTCACCCAAGCAATGAGACATTCATTAAATACCGTTGGCACTCCATAAAATTTTTGATAATGTAGGACACATCGCGAGCAAGACTCAAACTCCAGAGATAGCTTCCACAAGTGGTGGTACACTGGTATGTGCAGCTATGCTATAAAATACTCTCCTTGAGCTTATGTAGTTTAATTTAATCAAAAGCTTATCTACAATTTCCTTTCTTATCTCATTTTCATTAGAAAATTTTCAAAAAGAAGATGTTAATGGTTTTTAAAGCTTGCATGCATGGATATTGACCACCTAAGGTCAATATCCTATTTGCTTTGCCGTGGAATGTCGATTCACCAATTGTCAAAAATCAGATTTGAAATTTAACTTTTTTTCTTTAAGTTCCAATTCCTATTCTGAAAGTAATACTGCTTATTCTCAGGGAAGTAAAGTTTAAACAGATTATCAGTGGATTGAGATGTTAGGGGGGGTGAGTCTGTAACTAATATTGCTTAGTCTCAGGGAAGTGACAAGGATAAGACCCCCAAGGGCAGTGAAGGGATTAATCTTACATCAAAATGCTGAAAACTTAGAGATACTACCATAAAGGCTTTCTTTGAAATTGACAATGTTTCTGGTCCACTAACTTTGGCAAGTACAAGTGCAAAAGGAAATCACAATACCTCACCACCACTAGAAGAGCAGGTTGTTATTCAATTAAATCAAAATGTATCAAACAAGGATAACAATGTTCCAAAAGCAGAAGATGTTGTAACAGAAGATAATATTGATGTTGGTAGGAAGAAAAGTAAAAGGAATGTAAAAATGGGGCAGGAGTGGGAAATGAAAAGGACTTTCCAGGTTGATTGGGTAGCAAAGTACTGGTTTATTGAACCAGTCACAAACAATGATGAACCACCAACAAAATGCAAGTGTATAATTTGTACTTGGAAAACTAAAAGAGAGAAAAAGTTACAATTAAAGCTTGACACTATAGAAAAACATATTGGTAAGGTTTATGAAAAACAAATCATAGATGGAAAGGAAGTAGCGGCGGTGAGATGGAAATCAAAGGAAGAATACCTTCATGTTAAGTATGCCATAGAATATGAAGAGCATTTCAAGAAAATAGCTGTAATTGGTAGTGGTAGTAGTGGCAATCCAATCAAGGATGGGCTTCAACATGTAGCCAATGATGCAAACTCGGTGAAGACCATTCAGATGAGTGTTATTTTTCATATTCTATCTAGAGGGCATCCTATGCGAGACTTTTCAAAATATGGTAATTTATTATCTTTTTTGAGAGTTCCTCACTATCCTGTCACATTGGTCAATATACGCTGGATGGGAAATGGCAAGCTATCTTGCTAAGGTGGAAAAACAAAATGTATAGGAGAGAGTAAAAGAATCCAAGTTCATTTCATTATCCTTAGATGAAGTCATTGTGGTAGATAACATTGCTTGGGTCTGTATGCATGTATATACTGTAAAAGATCATGTTCATCAAGCTAATCTACTTTGTGTTCGTAAAATGAGGGCCAATTCAACTGGAAAAAATTTATATTTAGAAGTTAAGAAAGCTTTGAATGAAATTACTGGTATGGATGACTTGACAATTGCAAAGAAGTTAGTGTGTGTCAGAGCTGATGGAGCTGCAGTAATGCAAGGACAAAGGACTGGTCTTTGTGCAAGATTACAAACTAGTATTGCACCTTACATGCTTGGCATACACTGCATGGCCCATCAGATGAATTTAGCATATAAGATTGTAAGTACTTTTCCTACAGTGTCAAAAGTTGAAGATCTAATCCGTGAGCTCCACTCGTACTTTTGGAGAAGTCCTAAACGCTTTGCAAAATTTAAGATATTTTTTGAGGGAGTAACAATAGGAAATAAGATTCTCAAGGATGTTGAGACCAGATGGATATCTTTGCATGGACCAGCATAATGAGTTCTAGCAGAATATCAATCCTTGATTGGAGTTCTATATGAGCAACACCTTACAATGGATAGAGCACCTGATTTTTTAAATAAGTTAAGTGATATAGAGAACCTATTAACTTTAGCTAGTCTTCTCCCCATGCTGGATTTAATGAAAAAACTTGTTAAGAAAGCCCAAGAAAGAACTATGTATACTCATGAGTATTCTAATTTACATAAAATGACATGCATGGCTCTAGATTCTTTGTATTCAGATCTCTCAGGTCATAGCCCAATTTTTTCAAGGTGGGAGATAATTATAGATTTGAATCATGCTAAGAATTTTTTACAACTCAATGGGAAAAATGAGCTATGTGTTTTTGTGAAAGGATTTGAAATACCAATGCACCAATTTAAAACAACCAAGAGAGGCAGAGTACTACCAGTTAGAAAGGATGATTTTGACAAGATTGTTAAATATTTTAGTGAAAATGTGAAGTCTATTTCCTACCAACTTTCAAGTGAGATTCGTGAAAGATTCCCTCAAGAAGAAATTCTTGAAGCCATGAGTTGTGTGTTTCCTCAATTTTGGAAACACTTTGGACATAATCCAACTGATGCAAAGTTGTTTCATAATAAACTTGATGAATTGATAACACAGTTTTCAAAGCATACAGATTGCAATGGACAACTAATACAAGGAATCTTAGATTCAAATAATCTTAAAAATCAATGTAAACTTTTTGCATTGTGTATGAAAAAATAGATGGAAAACTTTGAGAATCCATTCGATCCTAGTGCAATAATAATGCTCTAGAAAAGGATAAGTCAGAGTGAAGTATTACGTACTTCAATATCAGAATATTTCAAACTTGCCGATTTATGTCAAAAAATGATATTAGGGTTGGTGGAAGATGAGACAATTTTCAGTGCATTGGGGTTTTTGAAATCAAATGTCAGAAACAAACTAGATAAAAATTTGGAAACTTGTTTGAGGTTGTTTGTAACTCAATACAATGTTAGAGATTTTCCTTATGATAAGTCATTGGCCATTTGGAATTCCACACATGAAAGACGAGGCCTTTACAACACTTTAAAAGATGGTGGTTCTACTTCTACTGCTAACTCCAATATAAATGATGAATTTAGGTCTCAAAGTCAAAATGAAGATGAAGATTTTATGGATTTTGAATACTCAATTTAGAATGAAGAGGAACCTATTTGTACTAGTCAGACTTCAATTTCAAGATCTGGAGTCCATATGGGATTTAGAAGCATGACATTTGAGACTGAGTCAATGAAGTGAATCGTGATTTAGTAATGTAGCATCTAGTTCTAAGGAATTTATAGGTATACAATATACTTTACTTCAGTTATTCCATATTCATTATTCAGTCATATTGCAATTACAATTTACAAAAATTGAGTTCAAGATTTTTGTTACTCTATTGTTGACATAATGTTATTTTTTTACCTTTCTCTTTATTTGAGTTCAAGATTTTTGTTAGTTGTTACTCTATTCATATTGTTGACACAATGTCATTTTTGTATCTTTCTCTTGATTTAGTTGTTTGATAATAAAAAAAGAGATAATAGAGACATGTGTAAAGGCCATAACATCACAGAGAACTACTAATTACAAAACATAATGGAAAATTGAAATACATAGAGTTGGAACAATATCTGCTCTTAAAGCAAATTATACTTAATCTGAAAAATAACAACAGATCAGACCATTTCTAATCCTTGGGAACTCATATTTATATCACTTGAGTTGCAACAAGCTTCAGGCTTAGAAAGGTTACATCATGATTCATTACAAAAGACAAAAGATAACAAGAATTAAGATAATTATTACAATTTTTTGAAACCTTTTGTGACATATTTTAATAGAAAAAGGGGAAACAATTACAAAATGCGACAAGTGGCAATTGATCATTAAGCATGTCTTCCAGTTATAACTTTAGCATTACCCACAGTGGATGTACCGCAAAGGTAAGGTAATCTGTTATGATGAACAACTTCTCTTTGATATTCTTTTGCAACACTTGTCCTCCAATTGATTCACTCCTCTGTACATCTAATATAAATATGCAAAATATCGTAGCTACTTCCAACTAGCATGGCCTTTATTTCACCCACTGCTTCCCAGACATAGATTTCTCTTTTGGTGGGCCAGTCAGTGTCCTTTGCCCCTTGCAAATCTTGTATCGCTTTAGTCCATCTGGCATCCATAATCACCTTAACCTCAACAATAATTTTTTTTAAATTTATCTCTGCCTTGAAAAGATGATCAATCAGTGAGTGGAAAGGAGAATCTGATTTGTCTTCAAAAATTGCTGATGTAGATTCCTAGGTCAAAATGCTGTCAAATGAAGTCGACCACTCTTGCCAGTCCCTTACTACATTAGTAGTATCCAAAATTGATGGTATATAAGGTTCTATTCCATCTAAAAATGTCCTCAACTTGCCTTGTATAACCTGTAACTTACCAGAAAAGAAACCACTCAATTCTTTTACCATTTCTAGGCTCTCTTTAACCATGAAAATCTTATCTGGTAAATCTGGCTTCTTAGCCATTAGCATTATGAATCTATTCAAAAATTGCATATATGGTCCCTAGAGGTTGAAGGTAGGAGTTAACAATGAAAGTGGTTCATTACAAACTTGCTCAGCACTCTACAGAGAAACAAATGAACTATGAGCCTGTTGAGATAGGTTCTTCAGAGTACCAACCCTGTGGCTTATCATAGATTTAAGGATCCCAGTGCTTACATTTTCCCCTTGCTGAATTGACTGAGAGTCAGTGCTCATCCTCCTAGGCTGTGAGGATTGATCCTCTTCTATGTCTGTAGTCTATACCAGAGCCTCAGCAGTATCCCTAGCTGGCATTGAAGTCCCCTGTCCCTCCTCCACCTGAACTGGATCCATCCTTTGTTCTTCTTGTGTTAATTGATCCTTGAGGGATGCAATTTCATCCTCAAGTGTTTGGACCTTGGCTTCAAGTTCAAAAATTCTTTCTCTGTATACATGACTACTTCTGAGCTCATTTTCATAGAGCTTTCTGACATCAATTTAATCATGTATAGCTTGGGATAGTTTATTTTCTATCTCATCTACCTTGGCCTCATTCACAAATGAGAAATGTTGAATTTCCTTGGAGATTTCCTTGCCGAAGGTGCCATGCAGAGTCCAAATTATCATGTTGCTTTGTTTTGTGCTCTGCACATCCATCAATCTTGGTTTATTTGAAGTAGGGGCCATGCACCAGACTTCCAAGGATTTGGTATCAACATTAAAACTAGTGCCCCTCTTCAAACCACCAGCACCAATTACCTCATAGGAGATGGCATTCTCTTGTCTTCTAATTTGATCAAGCATAAATGCTTGCTCCAAGTCCCAACCTGGTACCAACAACATACCACTTCTCTAAACCAGATAGCTGGCCTCCTGTAATGTCATTACCTCACTTTCAGGATCATAGACCTACAAATTTTCAATCAATTCCATCCTCTGCTCGTCTAGTTCATCTGGTTTCATTTGGAGGACCAACTCACTCTGTTTTATCTTATATAAAAAGCTTTTGAATTTATTGGATTTGATGAACTCATCATCCTCCAAGAATTCTTGAGCTTGGATAATCTTGTCATCCAATCTTGCTGCTGCTAGTTCTAGATCTGTCAAATTATTCTCTGGTGCATCAGCCCTAGTTTGGATATAGTTCTGTCTTATGTTAGCAAAATACTGACTGTTTCTTGGCAGAATTTGCAAGGCTCTTTGCTTGACCTAAGGAGGAATCTGTACAACCTTTTGTCTTTTGTGCCCCTTTGCCATCCAAGATGATTGGGGTGCCTCCTCCTCTTCAACCTCAAGGGCTACATCAAGTTCAGGGCTATCTGGGCACACTCTTTCTTCTTCCCCAATTGGACGTTCTGGCATTTTAACCATTATGTCAGCATGGTCTACAACCATCTTCCTAATTCTATGGGGATAAGGGATATCCATATGAAATATTGGGAATTGGGGATCAACTCTTTTTAATTCCTTTTCTACCCTCAATACATCTTGCAACTTTGAAAGTTTATCAGCTGCCTCCCCTTCTGCTACTATGTTTGAAATGATGTCTTCAAAGGGTGATTCTTTGGAATTGGGCAGCACATAGTTTCTCATTTCTTTTAAAATAGCCCTCATCCACCCATCAGGGTCATACATCCTATAAGGGCCGGTGCATAGATTATAGTGGTGTAGGAAGGCATGGGCAGGCTCTAGGGATTCCTTTCCAATGGTAAAATCCCCAATCTTAAAACATCTACACAAAAAGGTTCCCCTATGTACCTTAGGGCCTAAGTATTCGCTGTTAACCATGAACAGTTGCCAAATGAATTCAATTATTCCCAATCTAGGAGGAATGTACTTTTGTAAAATGTGGGGTGGTTGAGGGCAACCATACACTCTCATTAAAGAAAAGGTAGGAAAAAGGAAAATATCTCCCCAATTATGGTCTAGCTTTCTTCCCTTAGGCAGCAATGATGGTCTTAGGAGAAATTTTAAAAATTTAGGGGCCCTAAAGTACCCCGGGTCTAACATTTTCATAATAGTAGCACTAAAATTATTGAAAAATGAAACAGAGTTAAACAAATGGTAAGAGCTATCCCATACTCATGTCCAAAGTTGTACTGGCAATGCTCCATGTAGATCAAAAGTTTGCTCAATAAAATCAGGGTTGATGTATCCCACATTTTTATAGAGGATCAAATGCATCAGCAAAGAGTAATATGGGAAGGTGAACTCCCTCATTTCTCCAGACCTTGCCCTAGTAAGATTCTCCCTCATTATATCCAATATATGACTAACATAGTCATATTCACAGGCATGGAAAGCATCTTGTACATCTCTGGAAATTATATACTCTGACCCCCAAACTTCATCAGACCCATCCTTGCCTACAACCTTATGGACACCATATATGGTTTTGACAAAATAATTCTTGAACTTGTCCATGGGAATCTTATCCTTTACCTTTTTTGGGTAATCTCCCACCCTTTTGAATTCTCCAGGGATATGCTGCAATAATGAATTTCTAGTGAAAGTAGTAGGGTTTGCCTCAAATCTTCTTTTCAAGTCCTTTAAATCTAGAGGTTGTCCCATTGCTCTAGTCAATCCAAATGCCTCAATGAAAGATTCTCTATCTAGTGTGCATAGAACTGTCCCATCTCTCCCGTGGAAAGATTTGGTGGCCAGATTATAACATTGAAATAAAGCTTTCATCAAATCCACATCCACGAATACCTCTAGAAAACTTAGCTTGGCAAGGTTCTTCTTCCATGGATTGCAAACAGGGACCTTCTTATCTTGGTTGCAGTAGAAAAAATAAAAAAGCTCAGCACCATTAGTATCAAGGCACTTTGCGTCTCTGCAGTTGGCATACGGGTCGAAGAAAACATGATCATCGGCAAAGTTTGCATTTGTGGATCCTAGAAACAATTTGATCCACTCTTCTAGGAACTAACTAGGCTTCCTCTATCTAGCTTTAGCTCCCTTTGAGGTAGATGTCTCTGATACTGTCATCTCTGTGGCTGAAATTTCTTCCACTTCCTGGTTTGACATTCTAAATTTGCAACTGGAAAATCTGTAACTGCAATTAAACCTTGGAAACAATAATATAACTTTCTCAGGCAAGACAAGATGAAATTCCAAATCTGAACTTGTGAATACTTGAAGAATGATGATGGAGATTCAAAAAATCATATAAGTTGACAAGCACAACCAAACATTTAAATTGCATTAATTTCAGCATGCTTGGGAAGGATATCAGTTGATTTTGCCAACTTGGAGGCACATTGTTATTAAATTCTATCTATGCACTTTTCATACAACATTCAAAATTGATTGGTCGAGAAGTTAAAACTTCTTTTCTTGTCATTATGTTCATTGCAGAGATTAGATTCTACAATATTACGACAAGGTGACTGAAAAGACCTTTTGTACTATCGCAGCACTGATCTATTAGCTCTTCCAACCTTATGCCAATCCTTTTTTTATCTTTATCGAGCTATCGGGAAAGCCAAGGAAATCTCTTACAATCCTACGATAACCTCCTTTATCTTTGCATGAGCAACTTACTCATTCTCTTTTACGATCCCACGAAAAACAACCTCGAGGCATCGTAAGTCATCTTTATAAACCCTATGATTTCACGGACACGACTAAGCTTATCGCCTTGTAACATTGCAACCCTTCAATTTTCTCTCTAAAATGGTACAGTTAGGTTGAATATAGTATATTGTAACACGTGGGCTCACAAATTTATTGCTACGATGCTACAACAAACCATAATCGCAACATCGAGAAACCCTGCCTCAGAGCCCTGAGATCTTACACCAATCCCTTTTTTATCTTTATCGAGCAATCGAGAAAGCCAAGGAAATCTCTTACGATCCTACGATAACCTACTTTATCTATGCATCGGTAGCTTACTCATTCTCTTTTACGATCCCATGACAAATAGCCTTGAGGTGTCGTAAGTCAGCTTTATAAACCCTATGATTTCATGAACACGATTGAGCTTACCACTTTGTAACATCGCAAACCTTCAATTTTCTCTCTACGATGTTATGGTTAGGTTGAAAATAGTATATTGTAACATCGTGGGCTCACAAATTTATTGCTACGATGCTACAACAAACCATAATTGCAACATTGGGAAACCCTACCTCAGAGCCTTGAGATCTTACAATGAAAAGGTTATCATAAGATTGGAAACCATGCACCATCGGCCACCTCACAACCCTCGGATCCCATAATGCTGATGATGAACTCAACTGGCATGTACCTACTAGATCTTCCTTTATAGGAAGCTGACATCTGTAGACTGTCACTATCAAGAGGGGATTCCTTTATCTTTATAACGTTTACGATGTTACGACAACTAGGTGTCACACCATCGCAACAAATCTTCACGCCTCCTATGATCACACGACGAGGCTTTGATTTTCCCTTTTAAAACTCCCATCGTAGAATCATAAGCATTCAAATCTAACAATCTTGATCATATGAAAAACCACTCCTCATAGCATCGGGCTTCTTTTTAAATCATTCTCTGATCATTCGCCAAGCTCAAATCGTAGCACCAAAGGGGCCTTGAAAGTCTTTCATGATATCATGACATAGGTACACTCGTATCATTAGGGGGGCTCCATCCATCTATTTATGACCTAATGATAAAAGACTTTTTTGTAGGGTCGTGACCTTTTTGTTTTCTGCTTTCGATGCTACAAACAAGTGTCAATCATAAGATCGGAAAAGACCTTTTCACCTACAAAACATAGCCCAATATGATCTCACAATGCAAGAACCATCATGAGATCATGGAAGATCACAACATATGCCGGTGATATTGCACCATTTCCCTTGTCGCAAGATTGGAAAGGATCATTAAAATATGAAAATCATGCTTGAATTATGTCTTAAGGCTAGGGCATGATGATGCATATAAAATTCACTAGGGTTTCTCTTTTTTTTTAACCTTGAAAACAATGAAATGATTCGCCCAAAAAATTAAAATTTTACTATGATTATTATTTTTTGTTCGCCAATGTATAAATTTTTTTTGGTTTTAAAATAACACGATTCGCCTAGATTTTACACATTTTTTGAGAGACTATGAATGATTCGCCAATGGAGATTATTATTTTTTCTTTCTAAACTTTTTTTTTTGCCACAAAAAATAAATTTTTTTGTTAGGTGTTTTACACCTTTCACCAATTTTTTACACCTTTTCTAAAGGAGGGGTTTCTTAAAGTATACCCTGTCACTTAGTCATTACTAAACTTTCTTTCTTGGTTCACATTGCCCATCTTGGTCATTACTATCACTTGACATATATTGACACTCGACATTCTTTGATACTTGACATTCTCTAATATTTGACCAACATTGTTCTACTCAGCAATTATTAAGTTCCTTAATCTTCTACTTTAGATACTTAGTTTCTTTAAAACTCATTTGTTTCTCAACTGATCTTTCTTCCTTTATTATTATAATGAATAAATTACACACTATCTTTTCAAGTACTAACATATCAAGTTCCTATGGTAATTCCATCATATCATTATATCTCAACTCAACCTTTCACTAGGTAATCTCATGATTTCTTCATTTCAAATCCTCTGCATCAATCAAATGATATGGTAATCTACATTGTTAGTAAATTTCTTACTAGTAAGGTTTGATAACATAAAAATTGTTCCACATTTATAAATCCAATATTTATTTGGTTTCCTTTTGTTAACAATATCTTGGTTTTAATCTCAATGATTCATAACCCTCATTAAGATAAATACTGGTGAATAAAAAATAGTTAGTAAGACCTCACATCTACCAGAGATTAGGGTGATCATGTAAATAACCTATCCATTAAGTGTTTCAGGGAACTATTTTGGAGGAAATGCATTTTCTGAGTTAAGTATATGTAATTTTGTTGAAGGAAGAAGGAAGTTGATTATATTAGAGAACACAGTCTCAATTCAGGGGTAGTATCTCCTATTTTCACCATTTGACTAACATGAATTTTTGATATTGTTAATATATAAGTTTGGAAGATTCATAATGGAGTGATCTTACTCAAGTGTTTGGGTACACAAGTTATACATGAACGAGTGAGGTATTTTCATAAGTTGGAAAGTAACAAGGAAGTGACAAGGTAGTTGTCTTTATTTGATCACATGATTTATTGGTGAATAGATGTAATGTTTTTTAAAATTTGGATCAAGCCTAATCAAGGTATAAAGGTAGTTTATTAAGTGTCTTTATTTTGTGAGAGTGATGTATATAAATTTGGGAAGTTTTATTGTGAACTGTTACCTAATTTTTCCCCCACCAAAAAATTTGAATTTAAATGCAGCACACCGAATGACTACTTCCCATCTTTTATATTATTTAAATCCCCTAGAAATATGAAAAATAAATGATTAAAACTTATGGTATTTCTTTTTTTCCTAAATTTGTTTCTACTTGCCTGCAACTTTCTACACCATCAGATCTTGTTTAGATCTACGGTGGGTGCTTTCTCACATTTTTAAAATGCACTACCTTTACGTAATATGGGGAAGCCTCTTTACGATGCATGGTAAGTGGGTCCATGTTCTTCTTGTGGGCCATAGAGGGGAGAACTACTTGTTGAGCTAGTGATTCTATTGGCACTTGCTTTCTCGCATTTTGAGTTCTATCAGATTTCCTAACAATGTGAGGAAGCACTTTTTGGCCACATGGTAGGTGGGTCCATCTTCTTTGAGCCATTGCAAATAGGGTGGACAGGGTGGTGGGGTGAGTTGGCAGTTTGATTGGTGCCTGAATTCCTGCATTTTGTCTTTTGTCAAGCTTTTTGACAATGCAAGCATGCCCCTTTGTGACACATGGTTGGTGTGACATCATGGGCCCACCTTTCAAAGTCTATCTAGCTGACAAGGTATACAGTCATGTAAGATTTTTTATCGTCGTTAGATTCAAACAGATCAAGGGCTAGGGCTTCCCTGCATTATAAAGTTGCAAGCAAATTAAGGAATGCAGGCAAGTGCCTTGTTGCTGCATGTCCTTGTGGGGCCAGGCTTGTTTCATATGCCATAGGGTGATGCCAGTTGGGGCTAGGTTAGGCTGAGTCAAATGTCAAAGTGTTTTGTGGGCTCAGAATTTCCAAGGACAGGCACAGTATATGCAGAATCTTTCCAAATTGTTGATCTTGCAGAGATCAACGATCGGTGCTCTCCCATAATATAAAGATGCACAAAAATTAAACATTACGAGTAAGTTCCTAAAGGGCACGTGTCCTTGTGGGCTCGACCAAGGTATTAACATTTAAGGCAACACAGTTGGGGCTAGCAGTTACATTGCAGCCGTGGTTAAGCTAGGAGGTAGCGCAATTAGTTGAAAAGATATGGTCAATCATGTGGAGACTTTGCAGGGTGGAAAAAATAAATAAATAAAATCATTGGCCCACATGGTCTATTCTGGTTGTAAGACTTAGTTGACTTACTGATTCATGAGCTAGGAACGAAGGAAATCGAGGTTTTTTGCACAATCTAATCCTTGTGATCAATTCCAACCACCCTCGAATGAATGCTAAACCCAGGAGAACACTCCACCACCCTAGTTGATCCATCTACCTAGTCAAAATTATTTAATGGGGCCATTTTTGTCTTCTCAGGGCCCTGTTTCAACAAAGACTAGATTTCATTACATCTGTATCTGTGCCCAAATCAAATTTTCTCCATATCTTTATCAATACTTAACAAAAGTGGTTGTGGAATAACTTCAAAGGAAAATATCTCAGTTATGCCTGAGCTATAAAGGAAATTTTTATAGATTTTGTTTCGGGTCGACTCTTCTCTATTATCTCTGATATTGCTCTGCAACTTTAGTGTAAATTCCCTTTGCCTCTGAACTATATGGCATTTTGCCTTATCTCCTCCAGCCATTGATGTAAAGTGCAAGAACTATTTGCCTCTCATTGGTGTATTTTAGAGATTTTCAATCTTGCATGACTGTATCTCTTTTGGCCTATGAATGGTATATAAGTGAATCCTCTCTTTCCTGGTGTCATTCATTTGGGTTTTTTGATTTGCATGTGATTGTTAGATTAAAGCAAGTCTGGATGTGCATATCTTTTGGTGTCATGATGGTTAAATTGTGCATGTATGGGTAGAGATTGTTTTGAACACTCTATTTTAGTGCATCACCCCCTTAAGGTTAGAGTAGGTAGATTTGATTTCATGCATTCCTTCTCCCTTTTCCTTTCCAAGAGTAGTTAGGTGCACCTTGATAGTAAAGGAAGCTAGCCTTCTCTAGAGACTCAACCTCATAGTTCAAGTCCCACAGCTTGGAGGTTGTTTCCATGTTTCAAAAGGTTGTCCTTAGGTAAAAAATTTGGACATGGGTGAAAACTTTTGTGACAACATAAACATTAGTCCAAAATGCTAGTAATTGTCACAGTGACAATGAAAAATTGTCAAGAAGATTGCAAGATTGTTAGGAGTCAATGTATCTAGAGGTATGGTCATTAAAAATAGAGTTTATGAAGGGTTTTCATGTGATTATTTTATTGGGAACCTAAATAATTTTTTTAATCCAAGGTTAGGATCTTTGTGTCCAACAATAAGTTAGGTTATGGGTAATGAAAAATAGGGAATACTGATAAGAGATAATATGATCCTATTGTGATCAAAGTTTGAGATGATAATTGACATATGGAGAGTAGTGAGCCTTAAAATGAATATTGAACATTAATAGACCTCATATTATGAAGGGATTTTTCATATACAGTGTAGAAGTGATCCTTTTGATGAAGTTTATAGAAAACAAATTAGGAATAAAGAAGTTTCCTACTAAGTTGGGTTGGGTCCACTTTCCTTTTGCATCATAGTGGTATCAAAGTAGAAAATGGTCTAGGAGAGGAGACCAAAGATATATTGTACAAATTCTTGGAAGGAATTGATGAATACATTGAAGGAATTCATGAATAATGGGAAGAAGAAAAGAGAGGAAGCAGAGAGAAAGAGGAAAGAAGTAAGAAGATAAGAGGAAGAAAGTAGACATGAAATAGAAAAGATGAAATAAGAAGAGTTAAGAAGCTTGGGGAGATAACTTGAGGAGATTGAGGAAAAGTTGAAAATAATTGTAGAGGAAAGAGATAAAATGAAGAGGGATAATAAGTAGTGGGAATAACAAAGGAGACCTTGGTTGGAAAGGTCATTGAAAGTAGCCAATAGTTGGTATTTGAAAGTAAGAAAGAGATTGGTTTGGCATGTTCAAGGCTAGTTTTAGAAAGTAAGAAAGCTAATGAGTAGATAATAGGATGGATGACTAGTTGATATGCTAAGTAGAATGATATGAGGAGGAGGAAGAGCTAATGGCAATGGGTACACAAGAAGAACTTGATATGTGGAAAGAGTATGCATCTATTGCAAACAAATGAAAAATAAATGGTGGTATTGAGGCTCATTATGAGGACTAATCCTTGAATGTAGAGACTAAGATTCTAATGAAAGGCCAAGAGGAGGCTCAAAAGTAGGCATATTATCTAGGCATGGAGATTGGGAAAGTTAATGAAAGGATGAAGGAGTACCTATGCAGGAGATTGGAGAATAATGAGAAGTAGATGGTCCATATTTTTCCCATGGTGGGAAAACCATAGATGAAAATGAAGGATAACACAAGGCAACAAGGATACAATCTATAAAGCAAGATGACCTTGTTAAAGCTTAAATTAAAATGAGGATTTTTTATAACTTGTTTATTAGAGGCACTTCCAAGATATTTTAGAAGAATTTCAACTTGAGGACTATGGTGTAGGAGAATTATGACTTTCTAATTCACCAAGAACACATGAAGAATCAAAAGGAGGATTCCATGAACAAATACGGTGGATGTGATCTATGAGGTCCTTAAAAATTGTTATTTGACCATTAGAGCCACTAAATTGTAATGAAAATGCAAAATAGGCAATATTTCCAATATAGGAATGTTGGAAGAATTTAATGGAAAACAAGATATCGAGAGGGGGGTGAATCATGATCTTCAAAATTTTACTTGCAAAACATATTATTGATTTCACACCTAATTCATCTCATATCTTAGATCTAACATTAAATTGTAATACTAAAATGAAATCAAAATATAACATCCATGAAGTTCAACACATAACACAAATTATTTGCTAAGCTCAAAAAACTTCAATGTGAAGGTAAAATTGGGTTGGGGATGAAACCCACAAATTTTTACTATTGCAACAATAAAGTTAACCTATTAGGGTTACAATATTGATCATAATACATGATTTACCTAGTGGAGGGTATGCTGTATTAAAAGCTTTAATACTATTAGGTCTCACCTTGTTAAATAGTTTTACACTCACAATTAAGTAAGGAATCTATTAGGAGATTTAAGTAGATCTGCTAGGATCACTCAGTTAAGAGATTTTCCCTAACTCAATCTATTAGAAGTGATTCAGTACGTAAAACTTGGTTTTCTCTAAAAGCTTATTTTAGATCTCTCTCTCCAATATCTCAATCTAATCTCTTAATCTAATTACTCTATTTTATCCTTCACTATTGTTAGTTATATTTTCCCTCCTACGAAATCTTGAGATTCAAATGGCTGAACATGTCTAATGTTCAAATATTTGAATTTTCAAATATTAGGGCATGCATAAGGATATATCAAACTTTGGTTATATGTAATATATCCTAAGTCTTAACAATAATTCAAAATTTAATATTTAAGTGGACCCACACCTTCCCAGTCATACAATCATTTAGAGATCAACGAGTATTGTTTTGTTTCTAAGTGGAGCTGAAAGGAAATTTGTCATAGCGATATAGCGATAATACAACACACATCTAGGTGGGGCCTCTAGCTATGTGTTGATGCATAGTAATCAACTAACATAGTATGGGTTTTTAGATCTAAAGTAGATCTGTGGCCATTTCTTTTTCACTATGGAAAATTCTAGGACCTTATGTCATAGAGAAAAAGTGATAGCTCACCGCATGGCATCCTGGGCCCCTTTCTCTAGTTCTAAGTTGGTACGTTCGATGTAGTGTTGTGACCATTGATCTAAGGTAGATCTACAATTGTCACTATGTCACTAACCCAAAATATAAGGTAGTTATTCTACATGACATAGCGATATAGTGACATGTTGCATGTAGGGCCCACTTTCAGATCAAGGGTTGCAATTTTGTTTTCATCGCCAGATGTAAAGAAGATCTATGGTCATTGTTATGTCACTATAGTAAAATACTCAATCTTTAGCTATAGCAACATATTGATAGCTTGCTACGTGGAGGTGGTGGGACTAGTTTAGGCAAGAAATAAATGAAGTTTTTCCATTGTAATAAGGTGTCCAGTTGGCACAATTATATTCTCCAAAGGAATGAGAAAGATGTGTTATACCATTGTAAAATCTCCCATAGATCGAAGGTTGTCATTATGTTGCTATGGGAAGTCCCTCAAATTTTATTCATAGTGAGATAATGATGGGTCAACATGTGTCTTTAAAAGCCAAGTTTCAAAAGGTGGTAGGGTTGTAAATTGCGAGCAAGTCAACACTCAAATGCGATAACAAAAGTACAGGTGGAAAAATAATTCAACGCCATTGGGCCATGTGGTAGGATCGATATTTAAATTTTTTTGACTTGCTAATTTTTTAATTTGGCATGTCATAAGCTTGGAAGAAGCAAAATTTTAATAAAATATTAGATCCTTCAATCAGTTGCAAACACTCTTTATTGATCTCCATGCCTATTTAATAGGAGGGACATTTGATCATCATCCTGGGGTTATCCATCTACTTAGTTAGAATGATAATGGCTTCCATTTATATCTTCTCAAGGCTCCTTTTTGTGAATGATATTGGATTTTCATGCATCTGGACATGTACCAAAATCAGATTTTCTTTAGATTGGCATAATTGTTCTATGCAAATTTAATTGTAGTAGTTGAAAATGACTTCTTGCTAAGGTTACTCAAGTTATGCTCCAACTATAAAAGAAATTTTTGTTTCCCTTCCAAGGGTTGATCTTTCTCTGGTTCACTAGTACTATATTATTTACTTTGGTACTATAATTTCCTATAAATTTAAGCTATCATAATTCTTTTTTGTATCTCTTTCATCCGTTAACATACTATGCAATACTTTCTTGCCTCTGGTTAATGTATTTCCTATATTCTCCAACTATATGATTGCATCTATTTGAGCATTAGAATGATATAGAGTGAAGTCTCTTCCTTATATAATTCCTCTATTTTTTGATCTACATGTGGTTGCTAGATTAAGAAAGGTTTGAACTTGTATTCTTTAAGATTATAATTGGTTAACTATGCATTCTTAGGTAGAGATAAGATTGAACGCTGTATTTTGGTGCATCACTTCCTCTTAGATTAGATTAGGTAGTTTTTTTTCATGCACTCCTTCACACTCTTCCTCTCAAGAAATAGTTAGGTGCATCCTGATAGTAAGGAATCCGACCTTCTTCGAAGACTCAACGTCATTGTTCAAGTTCCACAACTTGGATGTTTTTTTCATGTTTTCCAAGGTTTCCTTTAGGTAAAAACTTTAGGAAAGGGTGCAAAATTTTGTGACAACAATTTTTGGCATGCCTTGTGGGGCAACATTAAAACATATCACAAGTTCACTAGTGCCAAAGAAGATTTCATGTTTATGGTGAGGAGATAGTACTACCTTCAATATTTGAACCTTCAAGAGGTTCATTTGTTCAAGTACTTGGCAACTCCGAGCTTCAAAAACATATGGTTTTCAAGAACAAGTTGCTAATTCATGCCCAAAGCACACATAATGGCATCTTCTAGAGGTAACTTTTAGTATTTATAATTCTCATTTTTAAACCCTAGAAGGAAAAGAAAGAATTTTTCCTTTCCATAAATTAGAAGTGTTGCAATAAATCATTCACCTTTAAGGTCTCTTTCCACTTCTCCTATTGATAGGACTCAACCTAGATTGACATCCCCTCATCTCAATAGACCATTGTTTCATATGGCTCTACCTAGGGCTCATGCCTTTGCCACTCTTCATGACATACTAGTATCAACATTAAAGAGTATCCATAATTTTACTGGTGAGACCTCTACTTCCCTTGTTAAGCACATTCAAGAAATATCTAATGTCTTCAATATCCATGGAATAACTAAGCATGATGTAGTAGTTAGGCTTCTAGCCTCATCCTTGAAATGAAAATCACTTCAATGGTACATAGGGTTGCCTCATAACTCTATAACATATTGGGATGGGTTAGGAGCAACTCTATGCAAACATTTTGTAGAAAAAGTGACTATCTTTCACTCCTAGAGTAGTTGAATACTTTAAAGAGGGCACCCTATGAATACATGACTGACTTTAACTATAGATTCCAAAAAAACATGGGACAAAATACCAACTCTAGTGAAGCCTACCCTAGGTAATTCCTTCTTTCATTATCTAGGAGCCCTAAATAGTGATATTACCAATACAATCCTAAACAAGGGAGGGGATGCATTACTTGATGCTTATGAGATAGCAATAAGGGTAGAAAACATTTTGATACAAGGAGATAAGCTATGTCCAAGGCCTCCTATGCTCTTCTTCCCTCATATGCCAAATTACCAACTAGTAGTAGCCCCTATTCCCACATGTTCTACATCACAACCCCTTGCTCTAGCCGCTCAAGCTTCTACATCATCTAGTGAATTAGGAGAGTTGAAGGCCCTAATGCAAGATATTGGAAAAAATTTGCAAATTCAAGATAAGAAATTGGAGGATAGTTTATTTATGATTCAAAAGGTGAGCAACAAAATGGTGACTTTGAAGTGGTAGCAAGCTCAAGGCAATAAGGCTCCTTAATTGCAATATCATACTCCTTTGAATGATAGGCCTCCAAATTAGAATCAATGGAATACTTCTTTCAATCAGAATAGGCAAAATGGTCATGCTTATACTTTAAATGCAAGTCAAAGTAGGGCCTTAGTCCCTCAAAATAATATGGCTCAAGATCAGGATTTTTGTCCTTCCTGCAATTACTCATATACCTATTATATGTGTCAAAAGGATGAATCTTATTTAGCTTTGATCACTCAAGAACCTATAGTAGGGAAATCATATGATGTGAGCTAACCCAATAATGCCTCACATTTGCAACAAAAAGGTGATTTCTCCTTCATGAATCATCAAGTGGAAGAACATTGTCATCTTAATCAAGACCCCATTACTCACAACACTAGGAGCAAGAGAAGAACCATTCAAGATGCTACCCCTCCTCCTAATTAGACCTCAACATCAAATGCAATACCTCATGTACATGTAGTAAATGACCAATCTAATTCCCCTCATTAGTAGAAGCAAAATAATAGTAGAAAAGATGTGAATGATCCTTAGGTTATTCCATCTCAACCTCCTACACATGTAGCTCCCAATATTTCTACCAAAGCACCTAATGCATCATTCAATGTGGTAGATCAGATGAAGAAGACAAATGTGAATATTTACATGTGGGAT
Source organism: Cupressus sempervirens (assembly GCA_028749045.1). Taxonomy (NCBI): domain Eukaryota; kingdom Viridiplantae; phylum Streptophyta; class Pinopsida; order Cupressales; family Cupressaceae; genus Cupressus; species Cupressus sempervirens. The sequence continues at coordinate 352,789,554 of CM053788.1, forward strand.
GTTGTTGCTACTATACCCATGCAAAAGAGGTTGTTGCAAGAAGAATTGGAAGACATTGAACCAAGGAATCTACTACCTAGCATGGAGAGTGCCACAAGTCTTCTACAACTATTAAAGGAAGGAGAAATGGGTAAGAAGATTACACCACCTCCATTTTATGTTTATTTGATTATAGGGGATAAGATAGTCCACAATTACATGACTGATTCAAGGGCTAGTAGTTTAGTGATGCCTAAGTGTGTTGCTAATGTCCTAGGAATGAAATATGAGCCCATTGTTAGGGATGTATTGCAATTGGATAGCAGTACTATCAAGACTATAAGAATCCTTAAGAATGTTGAAATGTCCCTATATGCATGCCTTGGTTGTACTATAGTTCAAGATATATCAGTTGTTGTAGTTAGGCCACACTTTTCCATCTATCTTTGAAGAGATTTCACTACCCAAATAGGTGACTACATATCCTCTAATTGGTCATACATGTATTTTAGAAAAATAAATGGGACTAAAGCTTTGATAAGAGCAAAGCCCTTAGCCCTTAATCATATTAATCCCTACACTCCTAATCTCATTAATATGAATTGCACTATCCTAGAGATAGATGAAAATGATATAGTGAATGAGCCTGTTACCTCCCTTGTAGAGATATCTAATTTTCTCTTAGATGAATGGGATCATGCATATCAGTTTGATCCTATATCAAAAACCCTTGAGAAATTCCTTGGTACTTACTATATACTTGAAAAGTATGGTCTTGTTCCCAACCTAATGAAGGCCAAAGAAGATACTAGTGGGCTATGGAGTATGTACTTTGATGGATCAATGAATAAGAATGGCTCAAAAGCTAGTGTGATGTTGGTTTCTCCTACACTAGAAAGGTACTACTTCTCATTCAGGCTTCAATTTAGTTGTACTAATAAACAACATAGTATAATGAGGCATTGATTCAAGGTCTTCTACTTGCTCAAAAAAGAGGAATTAAAGCCTTATTTGTATATAGAGATAGTGAGTTATTGTCCATCAAGTGAGAAATCAAAATGTTACTAAGAATGGTTTGCTCAAGTCTTATGAACATAGAGTGTGGGATTTTCTTGAAGGTTTCAATGCATTTAATATTCAAAGCATCCCTAGAAAAGAGAATAAACATGCTAATAGATTTGCAACAATTGGTGCATCTTTTGAAGCACCAAGGAGCCTTTAAGATGAGAAAAAGTAGTAGATTAGAGTGGTGGTTAGGTCCACTATCCTAGATAATAATGTCAATTGGAAAGTGTTTGAATTTGACACACAAATTGTGAGTTTCTTTCAAAATGAAGAATTTTTTAAAGATAGAATAAGTCAAGATTACATGATCAGTATGGGGATCAAATCATTAATCTTAGTTCCAAAAAGTTGCCTGAGGGTATGATTACCTCAGAAAGTACTTTCACTCCTAATGATTAAGCAAGAGATAAAGACATGAAACCTTCTACAAGTAAGGATGATCATATACCAATCATGGTTACTAATGGAAGGGCCTTAAACATGGGAAAGGTATGTACTGAAGTTGAACAAGAAACTTTCATTCATCTATGTCAAGATTTTAGTGATGTGTTAGCATGGACATATGTTGACCTAAAGGGTTTTGATCCAAGCTTATTTTAGCGTACCATAAACCTAAAGGAAGATGCCAAACTAGTAAGACAAAAGAAAAGGCCATTGAATCCCAAAATTGAACCATTAATGAGGAAGGAGCTATCTAAGTTCATTGAGGCTAATATCATCTTCCCTATCAAGCACTCATCATGGGTAGCAAACCTTGTCCCCATTAGGAAGAAGAGTAGAGAAATTATATTATGTGTAGACTATAGGGACCTTAACCAAGCCTCCCTTAAGGATAATCATCCCCTTCCTTCCATGGAAAATATCCTATCCAAGATCAGTGATTCAAAGAGGTTCTCATTCCTAGATGGATTTTCAAGCTACAATCAAGTGTTGGTCAAAGAAGCTAATAGATATAAGACTAAATTTACCACAAATTGGAGCACCTATGCTTATAGTAAAATGTCATTTGGACTAACAAATGTAGGTGCCACTTTCCAAAAGGAAATGGAGATGGCCTTTAAGAATATGATATAAAATTTTGTATTGGTCTATCTTGATGACATTATAGTTGTAGACACTCAAAACTAGTTTGTGTCTATAGTTTCATCACATTTTCATACTAACTCATCCCATTTTCTCATTCCACTAACTCTGATCTTTTGGCTAACTTGATCATATTCCAATAGTGTCTGTCATTATTATATCCTCTTTCACATCAATTGTAGATCACTTTTGAACCATTTCAAATCAACTTGAAATCATATCAAATCAACTTGAAATTACCCAATATCTACCCAAAATCACCTAAAATTAGTCTTAATCAACCTAGAACATGTCAAACATCCAAAATCAATTATCATCTATCTAATCCTAGGCATTTTTGTGGCTTTTAGTGCCTTGGAAACCTATCAATCAATCAAATCTTATCAATCTAACCTTAGTACTATCATGGCTCTTAGTGCTGGGTCAAACTATCCTTCACATCATCCAATCTTTGACATTATGGAATCTCTCATTGTGAGATCATGGAATCATCTACCATTTAATAACATTGATAGTGTTCATTGATGTTATTATGATCAACCTTATCAACCGATCTTGATCTTGTAGCATTTTACAATGTCAGTTAAATGGTATGTCCTTAATTCATGTCATGTGTCCTTGGTATGTTATCAATTTCAATCAATCGATCAATTTGACCATGGCTTTGGTCAATCTGTCATCATCCTAGTCAATCTCCATTATCATCACATTTCATCAAAGGATATTGTCACAATTATTTAATCAAATTGGCCAATCATCTATTAATTCTCTCTATAGGATTAAGTAACCCATAATTTAATCCCATGTCATTTCATTAATTACTCTTTCTAACTAACCTTCTCAATTAATTAATTCATCATTCACAAACCATGGAAATTCTCAATTTCCTAAGTCATATTTTCCACCATTAATTCCTTTTTCACTAATTTCTATTTGTGTGGAATAATGGATTTTTAATTCAAATATTCCACATGATATTGACATCATCATGACACATGGGCATGACACATCATGGATTCTCCATTTACACTTGGCTAAGATATGTCATAATCGATATATTCTTATTCCCTTATGCATATCTATCTTTGGCTTCCATTGTCATAGATTCTTGGCTTTAAGTGGGTTTGAGGTGTCACATGACACATCATAGATCCTCTTCCATTTTTAGCCATATTTGACTTCCAAGCGTCATACAATCCTACATTTGGCATCTTCTATCATATGTGTCATGGATTCTCAAAGGAATCTCTTGCCAAGTTGCATATCCAAGGTGACTAGTCCAATGCTCTCATCTTGTGTGATTATTATAAATTGAGCATTCTTCCTCTCATTTCCAGTCCCTAAGTCCCTAAGTCCCTAAGTCCTTCAAGCTCCTAAGTCCTTCAAGTCCCTAAGTCTAAGGTCCATGAGTCCCCTAGATTCTAAGTCTTTGTTTTTTTCTCTCTTAAATCACATCTTTTAGTATTCTCATAGCATTATCACTATCATAGGGTTTTGCTTCATAATTGTGTGCATTAGGGAATTGGAGCTACATCACATGGAGAAGAAAAAAGAACATGGGAGCTACAAGTGGAAGAGGGAGTTTTAACTTTTTGATCTTCCTTTTTTTTATTTAGCTTTCATGGTAGACTAGAGGGTATCAATATATTCTTATTGAGTTTGTGAATTTCTAATAATATGTTGGATATTAGCCCATTTTTTGGTCCTACACTACCTTAGATTGATGGTCAAAAAAATGCATTAGATGTACCAACCCAGAACTAGAGAAAGGGGCCCATGATGCCACATGGTGTGCCATCACTTTGTCATTATGACAAAAGGTCCTACACTGTTTTGTAGTGATAAAGAAATGGCCACAAATCTACTTCAGATCTAATATCCCTCATTATTTTCTTTGATTATTGCACATCAACATATAGCTGAAGGCCCCACCTAGATGCGTGTTATATTATCATTATGTCGCTATGACAAATTTCTTGATAGCTCCACTTAGTGACAAAGAAACACTCATTGATCTATGAATGATCGGATGGTTGGGAAGGTGAGGGTCCACTTAAATATTAATCCATTAATTACCTTGAAGACTTAGGATATATTATGTGTAACCAAATTTTGATATATCCTTCTGCATGCCCTAATATTTGAAAATTCAAATATTTGAATATTATAAATGTTTGGCCATTTGAATCTCAAGGTTTGGAAAGAGGTAAAATATGACTAACAATTTTTGCAATTTAGGGGGGATGCTAGCTAGCTATGCATAAGACTAGTGACCTTAATCATTCATTAGGTTACAGAGTCATAAAAAACATAATTCCTATTGCATTATGAACACTACAACCCTCCCACTTCTTCTCTACAACTTGCAAAAGACTTTGAAAACTACCATCACCAAAAGATAGCCTATGCTCAACACTTCTTGGGAAATAGGAATAAACAAAAAATAAACTACTCTATATGTACACAAAAACCCTAACCCTCCTTAGAAGTAGGGCTTGAGGTAAAATTCCATTTACTAGGATTTGTAGAACATCACCATTGGGCCTAAATAATTGAAAGACATAGGCCTTCTTGTAACTAGTTATCACATAAGGTCCACTCCAAATTGCATCAAACTTGGAGTTTCTTCCTAGCTTGGCTCTATTTGCATCCCATTTAAGGACAAGATCTCCTTCTCTAAAAATTTTGGCTTTAGCCTTTCTATCAAAACTTTTCTTGACTTGTTGTTTTTGTGCCTCAAGGGTCTACATAGCATGTTGTCTTTTCTCCTCTAGCTCCATCAACTTTCTCATCCTAAGAGCCATCACATCACCTTCAGTCGACTCCAATTGATGAGCTAGCTCTAAGGAAGGGAACTATAATTAGATAGGAAGCCTTTCTTCTCTTCCATATACTAGCATGAAAGGGGAGTTCCTAGTGGCCCTCTTAGGTGTTATTTTGTCAACCCAAAAGGTTGTTCTCAACTTCTGATGCCAACACCTTTGATTATCCTCTATGGTCCTTTTCACTATTCTGATCAAATTCTTATTAGATGATTTGGCTAATCCATTACCATGAGGATGGTAATTGGAAGATATACTCAAATAAATTCAATGATCCACTAACCATGCACATATATTAGCTCCTAAAAATGATTTTGCATTATCTGAAATGATGGTGGAAGGAGTACCAAATATTGTTATGATTCCATCTAAGAACTCAACAACTAAATTCTTAGTAGCATCCTTTAATGAAATTTCCTCTGTCCACTTGGTAAAATAATCTGTAGTAGCTAGAATCCATTTATGGATAGTGCTAGAATGAGGTTTAATAGGACATATGAAATGTAATCCCCATTGGGAAAAAGGCTGATCCACTTGAATAGGATGAAGTGGAAGGGTTGTTAGTCTTTTCTTACCCAAAAAGTAGGCACATTTTTCACACTTCCTAGCATGCCTATGGTAGTTATGGAACAAGGATGGCCAATAATAACCTTCTCTCATTATCTTCATGGTAGTGGTTCTTTATGTGAAGGGGCCACCATCAGGACCATCCTATAATTCTTTAATCATCCTTTCAGCTTTCTTTGAATCTATGCACCTTAGTAATGCTCCATATAAATCTCTCTCAAAAAGAATACCATCAAATATGGCATAAGGGATTGATTGCAATCTAAAATATCTTCTTTTCGCTCTATCCAACCCTTGAGGATATCAATTTCCTGATAAGAAGTTCATCATGTCATCTATCCAACTCTTTGAATTCTCATCTCTTACTTCTTGTTGATATGTTAATACCAAGGCAACTTCTTCATCTGATTCTTGAGATGAGACCATCTATTTGCACAATCCTTTTCCTCTTACCAACTTATTGATTTGGATGTCCACATCATATTCCATCACTTTATTAATCCAACCTCCTCTTTTCTCATTAATGTCTTTTCTCAATAGGAAATCCTTGACACTTGCATGAGTCACTAGCAAATGGATCTTATTTTGGGCTAGAAGATGTCTAAATTTTTTCAAAGATCTTATGACTACAAGGGATTTTTTCTACACATAACTATAGTTATCCTAATATCCTTTAATCCCTTCACTAAAGAAGGAAATGGGTTTTTCTTCATTATTATCATTAAATTGAGTCAAAATAGTAGAAATACTTGAATCAACTTCAATGTGTAAACAATGAAATCTCTCTCAAAATTTGTATTGATGAGAGTAGGAGTTGAGGCTATGTTTGCTTTGATCTCTCCAAAACTTTCTTTCCCTTCCTTGGTTCATGAAAAGACCATGTTATTCTTGAGCATAGTTGTAAGAGGTTTTACCATGGTAGTTAGATTAGGAATGAATCTCCTCACAAAATTTATCCTACCAAGAAAACTTTGCAGCCCTTTCTCATGGCTAGGTGTAATACCACAAAATTGGCTCATTTCCATGACAACCAATTATGGTCTATTTCGATCAACCCTAAAGTCCTATTTTAATAGGAAATTCTTATTCTAATTTTTTCTACTTGACTTAATTGTCAAATGTAGAAAACCCTCATCTACATTGATCATATTACTTATTTAATTCCTAAAGTATTGACTCAGAGCTACATTAAACCTATTGATTAGATTTAATTTAAATATAAAGTGATGATACTTTAATTAAATTAAATTATTTCCTAAGGCTAATTTAGTAAGGAATTAAATTTATTTAATTTAATAATGCTCTTACTTTAATTAATTGAATGTGATTATTCAATTACTTGAAATATGCATTTATGAGGTCATATCTCATCTTATTAAATTAAATAATCTCTTCAAATCTTCTCTTCAGTTTTAAAATGGAAAACTTTGAGTAAATTATCTCTCAAATTGGAATTAATTTAGTTAACTTGTTCTCACACTCATGTAAAACTCAATTAACTACTCATGACACTCAGATCTGAAATAGTAAACTTCACTTGCACAATGAAGTTTCCATTTCAACTGAATCTTCTCTTTGATCTTAACCATTCATCCCAATTAAATTGATTTTAAGAAGTCTATTTAAGAGGCCTCTAATTCATCATTATAGGTTAGAATTTGAGTTTCATTGAATTGTTGTTGAATTGAGTATTCATTTGATTTCTATCTTCCATATTGCTTAGCATTTTGAATATCATCTAGATTACAATGTATTCATATAGTTTAAATCTCCTTTTTTTATTAGAATAAATTGCATTTCTCATTTAGATTAATTGAATGATCATAAAACTACATAAAATCCTTTTTACTAAAAGGTATGTTTGCATGTTTCTTGGTCTAAGAGAAAATAGGTAAAATCCTTCTAGTTAGAAGGCAACAGGTCGCTCTGTCAGACCTCTCAGATAAGCAATACAATATTTATCCTGGGATGATCCTGCAGGTAAAGACTATGTTGAAGTGTATGTGAGGATCAAAAGCCCCCAATTTCACATATTTATTTCTGGCACCCACCATGGGGCTCAAAAAAATTAATTTTCCTGGCCTCATTTGCTTTACTTTCCAAAATTTTAATGATTTTGTCATACTTATATGTACAGATTTCTAGATTTTCATGCAAAAAAAATCATTTTCGCTCAAATATTTGAGGATTTTGCTTGTTTATTAGTTCTTCCTCACATGAAAAAGTGTCCCATTACACATTTTCTCACATGGAACCTCAGTTTCTCACACAGGTCAGTGCAAGAGTTTGCGCAAAATCTTGTAACAACATATGTAAAATGCAGATTTTTCAAAATTTTATTTATCATTTTAGTTGACTAAATCATTTTCTCTAAAGCACTTCCAAATTTCTAATTTTTTTGTGGCATAACTATGGTTTTCAAGATGATTGACGAAGACTCCTTTTATACAAACATTTCAAACATGAACTGACTATGTGTTTGTAGGACATTATCAAAGATACAAATGTCAAAGATCAATTTTAAACTCACATAAAATATTATGTCTTTTTCCTACCTTCCACACTAGTATAACTAGGTCTTATGAACTTCGTAGGCTACAAGATAGGGGATTAGGGGAGTATGCTCTTTACCACTTGGAGGTCATGACCAAGGGTAAATTAGAAACCTAGAAGCCTCTAAAAGATGGCATCTAAGGGAGCCAAGCAAGTTAGTGGTTCTCTAGTGCAAGTCCTCTTCTATGAAGAGATGGTGATTTCCTTTTAGGGAATCAAAATCTTGAGAAAGGGATAAGTCTAGATTGATTAAGATAACTCAATGATTAACATGTTTTGCATGTTTGGCAAGGTGACAAGGTAGAGGAGTATGATCTTTCCCCTTGAGGTAAATCAAAAAATTGAACCCTTAGATCTAGATGACCAATTCAAGTCAACCCTTTGAGGGCCTGCCAGAGTGATCCAACCTCCAAGAATGACCCAAGTGAGAACACTCCTTTTGTTAGAGATTCCAACTCATTATAAAAAAGAAGATTTGTAGAGTGAAAGACTCCAAATCTATATTAATTTCCTTTTCTTCATTCTTGATATTGAATATCAAGGAAAAACTCTATTTGTTGCACTAGCCAGTGCTGACACCAGTCTTGCTAGTCAAGTGTGTGTACTTTCAAATGCTAGTGTGGGCTACTAGTATCAACTCCACTTGCAAAGCCACTAGGGATTAATATGAATGGAAGCCAAGTTAAAAACCTTTACTTAGTTGCTACCTCATTCACCTCTAAAAGGGAGCATAATCTTTGTGCAAGGAGGGGGAAGAATCTCTCCTATAGAACTCACCATAGGCATGCTACTAGGGGTTGGAAGGTGGTTTATGCACTTTACCCCTACCACAAGGGTGTTCATTTAGTGTATATGTTATTCAACCCTTTGAATACACCAAAAACATGGGCACTGTCTAGTAGGGTGACATGACTGTGTGAGGTGCATGCATGTGCATAAGTTGTGGGACAAAGGTTTTTCCTTCTCTACCATTTTTGGTTTTAGGATAAAGCATTTTTTTAATCAAGTCTCAAACATATCCAAACCTATCTAAAAAAATTGAAAGTCGAGACTCTCCCATCCCTCTAAGTTGTTTTGTCCTCGGTTGGGTTGTATTCAACTATTGCTTGCTTCCCATGTCTCTTTGAAAAAAATTGTCTCATTCAAAACTAGATGCTATTAACAACTTGAAAACTAATCTTTCTATCTATCTAAAATCTATCAAATCAACCAATAATTTGTTCAAAATCTAGTTTCAATTGTTAGTCTAATCTCTATTTTCATGCCTAGTTTTGCTAGATTTCGCGTGAGTTCCTTTTGACTCTGCATCTCTTTGTGCAAGGAGGCATTTCTTCACATGGCCCTATCAAGGTCTTCACACATCCTAGTGAGAATCTCCACACAAGATCTTGCAACTTTTTTCATTTGTTAGAATCTTGTTTTGCTTGTCAGTATAACACTTCCTCGCGTGGCTCTTTATGAGTCTTCATGTCAGAATTTAGGTTCAAAATTATTGTTCTAAGTGTTCATTTTCTTCTTAGCACTTCCTCATGTAGATTCCAAAGAATCTTCATGTGGGATTTTAAATTGAAATTATAAATCTGGTCTATCAGAGCTATCTGCACTCTAAATCTAGTCTACACCTACAACTTGTTATCTCTTTTCTATCTACAAACAATCTCGAACAACAACATCTTGCTTAGCTAATGACTTGTGATCTACACTTGAACTAGTTTCATCCTTCAGTTATTTTGTTCTTTTCCTTTAGTGCTTGTTATAATCTATGTCATGATAGTGATAATCTTTGGCTATTCTAGCTCTTACTTAGACTACTCGTACCTTAGTATACAACACTCTTTTCTTTCTTTTTGTGACTATGTTCTAGTGTGATTCTTGTCTAGGTTTTTTTGCTTCCTTTCCTTGTCTATGACTGTAGTGATAAAAAGTGGAAATGTGTTTTATCCCCTTAGACTTAGATGAGAGGTAAAGCTAGGGGTCATAATTACAACAGAGGTCACCTTCTAGTTGGTACATGATTTTTTTCCAGTTTGTCCAGTGAGGAATCTTCATGATCTCCTTCACTTGTCAGATCACCTCAGGTCCAAATAATGTTCTCTATAAACTTACAACAAAATAGGAAGCCCTTGTATCAAGAGGATCCTGAAACTAGGAAAGATCCTATATCTCCAAACAATACATTTGAATTCATTTTCAAAGGACCTTTCCAATCAAGACATACTAAAACTGAACACACTCCTACAATGGCTTATTACAAACCTAAACATGGTGAACATAGTAGAAACCAAGACCAACCTAGAAATGAGAAATAGAAAGACTCTTTCACTTATGAAGATGAGGAAGAGGTGGAAATACTTTCCAAACACATAGAAAAGTGTCATAAAGAAAAAACTTCCAAAAGGTCATAGAAATCTTGCTTAATGAAGAGAAAGAAAAATACTTTCTCAAACTTGCCCAAGAAGGAGCTAAGCTACCTCATCATTTTAATGTGGAAACTCTCATCACGCCTAAAGAGGAAACTAATACTTCCAAACCCAAAAAAAAATTGAAAATTATGTAAGATCAACTAGCCCAAATGATGCACGACAAAGACACACTTGCAAAAACATACACCTTAGAGGCTCTTTGTCCATTCTCATTTGACAAGAGTATAGACATGCCTCCTTTTCCATGAGGAGTAGAGTTACCTAAGTATGAAAAATAGTTTGGAACTACTGATCCCCAAGATTATTTGTGGTAATTTGGGGCCTTTTTTATGGAAATTATGCATAATTAGACATATCTCATGCATCTATTCCCAAGAAGTCTAGGTAGTTAGGCTATGGAGTGGTTTTCACACTTGCCTCCTAGTATCAAAATATTTGATGATATTGCCAACTTGTTTGTCCTGCATTATTCTCATAACATTCAACACCCTGTTAATATCTAAGATTTGTGTAATCTTAAACAAAGATTTGGGGAACCTTTCCTCACATTCCTTCATAGATGGAAACAACTTTATACTAAATATTCATGCAAGATTCTTGAAATGGAAAAGCTTGACATCTTCACTGATAATCTCCTACTTGATTTTGGGTATAGAGTCCAACTTCAAGGTCCACAAACCTTTGAAGACATGGTCACACAAGCTATCTGTATAGAGGAATTCATGGTCAAGAAGGGTGAACTTACCCTTCAAAAGCACACAAAAAAAGGATCCACCTCTAACAAGGAAAAACCCAAGTACATGAACAAGAACTGAGAGGTTGTACATGATGGGGTTGTTGACAACATCACTCCTAAACCTGCTAAGGCAGCCTTTAATCTCACAGATAATCTCAATGCAGCCAAGAATGTTGAGAAATCTCCTTCTAACAATAAGGCATCTAGAAACAAACTAAGGAACTCTTGGGTCTCGTGCCTAAAACAAGAGTATACATCTCTTGGTGAACGTTTGGACGTGGTATTTTAGACCTTGATAAAAAACAAGTTCATCTCTCCATTGGACAACACTCACCCTTATTATCTGCAACCACGGCCACCATGGTGGAACAAAACCACATTCTACAAATATCACCAAAATAAGGGTCATAAAACTAGCAACTACATAAACTTGCATCAAAAAGTCTAAGACTTGATTGAAAATGGTGATATTATGGTGGATGGACATAAGAAGAACTTGAATCACAAGGCTTGCAAGGAGCCCTTCCTATCTTATGAAAAAGGAGAAAGCTCAAAACCAAAACCAAATAGCAAGGTCAACTATATGTACTCTAATGACATCAATGTGATCAACATGGTTGAACCTGTGGATTTTGAGTACTATGACATTATTACCATCAAGGAAAAGTAGGATAATAATAAAACCAAGACATCATTTTTCTTAAGGGGCCCTACTTCCTACACATTTGAAAATGACTCTTTGTAATCTTGTGCCAATGTTGTTAAACATTCTCATGCCAATTTGGTACTCAAAGGCCCTGTGCCTTCTGCTCCTTATCTTGAACAACACAAAAATAAAACCCTTGCTAGTCCATTTGGCAAAGGTGTAAAACTTGTGACAAATTCAATAGCTACCAGCTATAGTGTTCTTGATTAGTTAAAACAAACTAATGCTCAAATCATGATCTTTGAGCTGCTTAAAATTTTGCCTACTCATAGGCAGATTCTCAACAAAGTTGTCATTAAGGAAAATGTCCCTCAAGATCTTGATCTTGAGTAGTTCCAATCTATGGTAGGTCATCTGACCTTGCCTTACTATATGCAATCAACCTCTACACATTGAGGTCATGATACATCATAAATATGTCCTTTAGGTTCTCATCAATAATGGAGCTGGGTTAAACATTGTCTCTGCTACACTGCTTAGGAAATTAGACTATTCTAAGGAGTCTATTGATACTCATAGTAAGATCACTATCAAAGTGTATGATGAGGTTGAGAAAAAGTCTCTAGGTCTTGTGGTGTTTCCTCTTTGCATTGGTCCTATAGAAAGCGATGTCACTTGCCAAGTCCTTGATATTCCCTTAGCGTATAATATTCTGCTAGGAAGACCATAGATACATGATATGCATGTTGTACCATCCACTTATCATCAATCTATAAATTTCCCATTTCATGGCTCTGAAGTTACTATCCCTACAAGCACTAGCTATACCTATAACATGCTAAAAGTTGCTGAAAATTTTGTACCTACTAATAGGGAATCTTTTGATTATCATTATGATAAGCTAAAGCAAATTGAATAGTCACTGTAGCTAAAAGAAACTAGAATGGGTAAATATCACATAGAATTAGTGCTATCATTGACATCTCCTCCTGAGTCTCCCCTTCATTATGGGAGACCATCTAAAGAAAAGAGGCCATTTGTGTTGACACCTCAAACCAAGTATAATGGTACTTTTGTCAAGGCTATAGTCCCCCTAGAGGATGAAAGTGAAAACAAAGCCATTACTATGTGGCTTCACAAAGAGAAGACTCTAGCTAACCTCACAAAATAGACTCGTGAAATCACTCCTGAGAAATACGGCCCTGGTCTTAGACTCATGAAATGCTTTGGCTAAAAGGGAACTGGTCCTATTAGATGCAACAACAATGGTCTAATCAATCTTGTTAAAGGAATAGCTCAAAGAAATAGAGATACATCTAGTCTAGGCTTTAAGAAGATCCCCTTCTATTTGGGTATTAACAAATTCATACCAAAACCTAAGAGTTCATCAAGAAATGAGTCACAAGCTAAGTATGATGATTACAAAGATAATATTGATGATGAGGATCCCTATCCTTATCCTATTCCTCACAATCTTGATAAGTTATTTGTTGAACCTAATGAATTTGTGCCATGTGTTAGCACTATGGATGGTAATAACGAGTCTTTTGAGGACACTACTGATTCACATCATGCTCATTCAGAACAAGGAGAGTCTAGTCAAGCTTTATACATTGAGTACCTATGTAAAAATCTAGATGATGAAGGAGAGTATGTCTGTATCACTATTGGGGAATTCTATAGTATATAACCATGTAGCATTGATTCTAAGGAATATGAATTTGACTCTCTTTTAGAAGCAACTATAGATAAAGACATAGCTCAAGTTCATGTCTATGAAAACCAACTTGAAGTAGGTGAAATGTCTAGGGTTAGGTCAGATGAGTCTAATCCAACTAGTGCCCTCAAGTCTTTGGTTGATGAAGTTAGTGCTAAAAGGAATTCAAACACACTTGTGGATGACACTGCTCTAGGTCTCGAATTGCTTGTCCAAGAATTTAATGATTATACCGTGAATGCAATTAAACCTACCACTACTCTTTCACTCACATATCCTGAGTTTATAGACTAGAATTCCAATATATCTGGTGAAGCCCCTAAATTCTACAATAACTATGCTCTTGCCTACCACTTAAATGTTGTCAAACAAATAAAGCAAACAAAGCATCAATATGACTGAAGCTAACATCAAATATCTCAGTCATACAAATAAAAAGAAAAAATATAAGGTCTGATGGTGAAAACCACATTGTGGCAATGTTAGAACCTTAAAAAGTAGAAATAAAATATGTATCCAAGGGTGAAAACCTCTCTGAGGCACCTGTGGATGAGATATTTGATGCACTTCCCTATCATTTTTGGGAAAGATCATCAGTGTTGATAGAACCAACATACCCAATCAACTTGGGAACAAAAGAACCTCACATGATACATCTTGCACAGTCATTGTCTCCAAAATAAAAAGAGGAATTCATTTATTTCTTTTGAGAGAAAAAGATAAACTTTGTGTGGACATATTCAAACATGCCAGGGTTAGATCTTGACCTCATTATGCATCACTTATCTATCACACCAGGTATTAAACTAGTCAAATAGAAACTTAGGAAAATGCATCCCCATGTTGCCTTGTTTGTCAAAGCTGAATTGGAGAAGCTTTTGAAAGCTAGTTTCATCTGCGATAGTGATTATGTTCAATGGATATCAAACATTGTTCTAGTATCCAAGCACAAAAAATCTATCAGAGTTTGTACTAACTTCTGAGATCTAAACTTAGCATGTCGTAAGGATGATTTTCCACTTCTTAGCATTGATATGATAGTGGGCATGACAATAGGATATGAGATGTACTCATTCATGGATGGATTTTCTAGTTATAATCAGATCAAAATTACACCAGAAGATTAGAAAAAGTCTACTTTTACTTATGCATGGGGAACCTTCTGTTGGAATGTGATGCCATTTGGATTGAAAAATGTTGGTGCTACATATCAGAGAGCAATCACTATAATTTTTCATAATATGATGCATAAGACCATGGAAGACTACATGGATGATACCTTGGTCAAGAGTGCAAACACAATACTCACCTTCAAGATTTGGGACCTATCCTAGATCGAATGGAAAAATTTAGTCTAAGGCTTAATCCTAAGAAATTTGCATTTGGCATCACATTGGCGAAACTACTGGGATACATTGTGTCTATAGAAAGAATCGAGGTGGATCTAGAGAAAGTACAAGAAATTATGGATATGCCTCCACCTTGTAATATCACTTAGATGAGACACTTACAAGGAAGACTTCAACCTATTTGCAAATTCATCTCACAGTTGCCAGATAGATCACAACCTTTTACCAAGACTTTACATAAAGGTGTGAATTATAATTGGAGGTAGGATTGTGAGCAAAGCTTGACATAGATAAAATAATATCTTGCTAACCCACCGATCTTGATGCCTCCTATCTATGGGAAACCTTTAATTTTGTACATCTTAGCAATTGAGACATCTCTAAGTATCTTACTAGCTCAAGAAGATAATAATAACAAGGAAAGGGCTATTTACTATCTGAGTCATACACTGATCTCCTATGACATGAATTATAGTATCATTGAGAAAGCTTGCTTGGTAGTCATCTTTGCTTCTCAAAAATTGAGACACTACATGCTTTCTCACACTACACAACTGGTGGCTAAAGTTAATCCATTGAAGTACTTACTCAGTAAGGTAGCTCTAACAGGGAGATTGGCTAAGTGGGTCATGATACTAAGAAATTTTGACATCCAATATGTTGAAAAACAGGCTATCAAGGGATAAGTGATTGTTGATCAACTAGCGGTAACACTGATGCAGAATCTTCTCCCACTGAATATTGATTTTCATGATGAATCAATTCTGACACTCACACACCAAACTTTGGTGATGTTCTTTGATGGTTCCTTTACATAATAGGGATTTTGTGCTGGATTACTCTTCATTACACCACATAGATATTTTCTGCCTAAGGCATACAAGATTTTGTTTCCTTGTACCAACAACATTGCAGAATATGAGGCTCTGATTAATGGCATGAAAATTGCAACTAAATGGAGAGTAGATCAATTGAACATTTTTGGGGACTCCTAGCTCATAATCAACTAGGTAAATAATGTATATCAAACAAAGGATGAGAAATTGATCCCTTACAAACACATGGTTGATGACATGAATAAATACTTTACTCATATCACTTTCCAACAAATTCCTCGAGCAGACAACAAAGTAGCTAATGCCATGGATACTCTAGCTTCTTTGCTACAAATGCTAGAGAATGATCTTTGACACGAGTTCTTGGTGGAAATGTTACTCTACCCTAGCTATGATACCCCTAAATCTAGGATGATTTGTTCTATCATAGGACAAGATTCATCTTGCTACCACCACATATACTCCTCTCTACCTGACTAAACCATTTTGGATGGTCTAACCTAGAATGAGAAGTGTCACCTTATCCATAATGCTTTATGATATATCATTATTGTCGATGACTTATTTAGGAGAGGTCTTGATAGAACACTCCTTAGATGTCTAGAATCTAAACAGTCCAAATGCACATTAATCAACATCTACAAGTTATTTGCAAATCTCACTCAAATGGCTTGACACTAGCTTGTACACTTATTAGAACTAGTTACTATTGGCCAAATATGCAGTAAGAGGCAATCAAATATGCCATGTCCTACAAACAATGTCAGCTCCATGGGAATCTAATCCATGCTCTAGCTAAGGAGCTAATTATGTCTATTGCACTATAGCCATTTCAAAAATGGACCTTTGATCTTGTGGGTCAAATTCACCCATCTTCTTCTAATGGGCATAAGTTCATTATTACAACTACAAACTACTTCACAAAGTGGGTCAAGTCAGTACCTCTCTCAATAGTAAAATGAAAAACTATAGCTCTATTCATCATGAATTACATCATATGCAGGTATGGTGTACCTTTGTCCATTATTATTAACAATGGAGGACATTTTAAGAAGGACCTTAAGGAGTTATGAAAAAATTTCATAATCATGCAACATTGGTCTTTTATCTATTACCCCCAAGGTAATGGTCAAAAAAAGGCATCCAATAAGGTAATCCTTAAGATCTTGCATCACACAATTAGTAAATCTAGAAGGGACTGACACCTTTAGATTAATCCTGCTTTATGGGCATATAGAAAAAGTATCAAAACTTTGATAGGTACAATGTCCTTTTCTTTGGTCTATGGAGTGGATGTTGTGCTTCCAATTGAGGTTGAGATCTTGACTTTGAGAATCTCTATGAAGGGTCTCATCACTGATGAGGATTATAAAATATGTTGGCTTCAAAAGCTAGTATTATTAGATGAATGTCAGAAAGTGGCATGTGATCATTTTTTAGCTTATCAACAACGTATGTCCAAAAGCTGCAATAACAAAGTTAAGCCACGTGAGTTCTAGCTGGGTGATCTTGTTCTAAGAGAAAACCTTAAGAATTGGCAACAAAGGGTCCAAAAAGGGAAGTTCAAACCAAAATTGCTTGGTCTTTACATAGTCGCTGAAATGTATGGATTTGGTGCTTACCAACTTTCTACAACTGAGGGAGAGGTGCTCAAGGAGCCTATCAACACTCTCCACTTGAAGTGGTTCTACAATTTATCTAATTTCAGAGGCTCTCTATATATATCTAAAATCCTATAAAAAATCCTACAAATTAGAAAAAGTCCTAAAAAAATATTACCCTGGTGAAAACCTAGCAATTGGCACCTTGGTAATACCAAAAAAATTGAAAAAAAATCAAAGAATTCAAATAAAAAAGTGTCATTAATGAAAACATGGAAAACAAGCATCATGGTAGAAAAAAAAAAGAATATCTACAAAGAAGGTGAAAACATGGTAAATATGCACCTCTTGTTCCTAATGCTATATCTTATAGCGCATCTTCAATCTCATGTGTAGTTTCTTTCCTACTTTAGTTTGCTACTTTTGCTCATGTATCCATGGATTAGATCTTGTCATAGCTTGGGGTTAACACCCTACAGTGTGACATTTTGAGATTCCTCTCATGGATCATCTCTTTCACGATAGTCACTAGTTGTTCTAACTACATCTAACTACTATTGCTAGTGTCACTTTTCGATATCCCTCTCATGGATCATCTCTTTCATGACAGTCACCAATTGTTCTAATTTTTTTTGCCTACTATCACTAGTGTCACTTTTCAAGATTCCTCTCATGGATCATCTCTTTCATGATAGTCACCAGTTGTTCTAACTGTGTCTGCCTATGGTCACTAGTGTCACTTAGAGATCCCTCTCCTAGATGATCTCTCTTGCTTTAGTCACCAGTAATCCTAGTTGTGTCTATGTACTATCACTCAGTCCTACTCAAGTTCCTCCTATTGAAGATTCCTTTTGGCTTTAGTCACTAGTCATCCTGACTGTGTCTATCTACTGTCATCCTCCTAATGAAGAGATTTATTTCAAATATGTTCTAAACATTGACACCTAACACCAATCCTACAAACACAATTTCTTGCACTCAAAATGATGAAATTATTTGGGATATGTTGAGCTTTTTTTTTTTTTTTGCTTTTTCTTTATCATATCTCTTTGAGAAACTTGATGATGTCCTTTTTTACTAGAGAAGCAAGGACTAAGGGCATGATCTTTTCTTTGCTTTCTACTTGTGGTTTAGTTCCAATGATCTGAATTATCCATATAAAAGGGATGTCCACTATAAGAGCCTCTATCTTGTATTGGATGGCCATGTGTACCTCAAATCCTTTTAAATTGATAATTTAGTGAGGTTGGTTATTCTCCTTGCTTGTTGGAGTGAAGTCTTCATGCTATAGTAGATACTGATACTCATCCTACTAAGTGAATGTATGGGTCACTGCAAGTATACTTAGCACACTTTTGTCTCAAGTTACAAATGCAAGGGTTGTTGTGGACAAAATACTTACTAATTACTTAGCATCAGAAGGATCTCTTATGTGTTTGGTGTGTCTGCATGCAAGAAACATTATGATTATCCTAGCATGTATTCTTTGATGCTTATTTTCATTTGCTTTATTAAAAGGGACAAATGTTCTAGTCATTCTGGCTTCTTGTGCCTTGAATTATTACATTTAATCTTGAAAAGAGTAGAACACATGTCCTATTCATATTCCTATGATTGAAAAGTTAGTGAAAATTATATGATGTATGGGGTTTCACTATATTCTTAGTGATGATAATTGTCAAAGATTGGTAACCAGACCTAGAGTTGCATCTAGCATAGGGTTACATTGCATAAGGGCATGGTTCGATGATTAATTCACTTACATTCTCTGTCATGAGGGATTGTTGGCTTCCTCAAAGTGTCATGCTTCCTCATGACTACACAAGTGTTTAGTTCTTTGGTTCATTCTCTCACTCCTCAAGGGATACCTATCACTATTAACAAAAACATAGAACACTACATGAGATGTCAGTCCATTCACAAGTTGTATTTCACATACATTTTCATAATACATCAAATCAAATTTTCATTCATGCATCATATCTACATCTCATGTACAACAAGTAATAAAGGTAGACAATGACACATGCACATGGTACTTGACTCAAAATCTTATCTATATATCAGTATAAAAAAGAATACATAAGTGCAAAAAATGGATGCTACTCAAGTGTTTTCAATCAAAAATGATATAAAATGGTGCTGGCACACCAATTGATACATAGCTAGGTCAAAATTTGGAGAGATATCAATCTAGCTCTCTCCTGCACCCTCACCTCCTAGAGGTGGAGGTGGAGGAGGAGTCGATGGGGGAGGCATATCTGGTCTCATAGTTGGTTGTGCACCTCCTGACTCTTGTGCATACTATGAAAATTGAGGCACCTACTCTACCTCATCTAGGAAAACTACTACATAGGTTTCAAAGTAATATGTAGCCCTTGCCACCTACAGTTAGATCTCATTCTATTCCTACTTTACTCTCTACTCTACACTCTGGGATACTAGCTCTAACTATCCTCACAAGTCACTAATCTCTTGATCCCACTTTGCTAGCTGTGTATCTCTAACATCTACCTAAATTTGTAGCTCTCTGAGCTGTTGCTAGGCCACTTGTATCCTCTCTCTTGCTCTCCTAAGCACCTCCTATGTTTATGCCTAGATATCAACTCCCATAGTAGGCTGGTTTGGCATATCCTCATCACCCTACTTAGTGGGTTGCTCAGTAGGCTACTACTCTACTATCCATTGTCTCTACTGCCTCTCACTAGTCTCACTATCTCCTACACCTGGATCAGCCCCTATCTACTAAGCTGGTATCTATACCTTCTATATCCTATGCCTCACCTGTTGAGGTACCTACTGGGGTACCTATGGGGGTACCTACTATGATGGTCCCTATGGCCCAGGAGTTTCCATCCCCACTAGATCTATGAAATGAGGGAAGGGATGGCTCACAAAATATACCTGATATGCTGGCATCATCCCTACATCTGCCACTACTAGTAGGGAATCCCACTTTGTTGCAACCAAGTTGTGCACATCTATCATGGATCTCCTTGGATCCAACCTCTATGACCATCCATGGCCCAAATCCCTTGCCAATCACACATAGGAACAGTACTCCTATGAGATATCTTATGGTCATCCATACTGACACCACACAAGAATAAGAGGGAATCTCTCTACTATTTATGTAGATCAACCTATTAGTGGTCGTTGTAGACACCTAAAAATCTTTAGAAAATAAAGTATTTTTATTTTCTGAAAAAGTCCTGATGACATCATCATTTATTAATTAATTAATTATTTAATTAATTAATTAATTTTTATGCCATTAAATCCCTTTATCTTAATTAAAAATATTTAATTAAAGAATCCCTCCCAAAAATGTTTAAATCTTATTTAAACATTATTTCCTTATTTATTAATTATTTAATTAATAAATTGACCAAAAATCCTAAAATAAATAAAAAATTTATTTTTTGCCCAAAACTTGGCCAATTTCCTTATGACCAATAACCTCTTCCAAAATCTTCTAATCCTTCTTTAATTTTGATTAAAGGCTAATCTCATCATTTCCTACCCCTAACCCCAACTCAAAATATTTAATTAAAATTAAATATTAATCCTCATGTTTATTAAAAAAGTTTTAATAAATATCTCCTCAACCCAAACCCTTGAAATAAATAAAACTTTATTTATTTCCTAAAAATCTAATTTATCCTCACCCTAAGAAGTTCTAGACTCTTCTAGAAAGTCTTCATCCTCATCCTAGGAAATTCTAGACTATTCTAGAAAGTCTTTATCCTCATCCAAAATCTAGACTCTTCTAGAAGATGTCTTTAAACCTAATCCTAATCCCCTCCTAACCTTGTCACATTCCCTAAACATGGGTTAAAACTTACTAACCCAAGCCAAAGTTAACAAATATCTCTTCCTTCACCCACCCTCATTAAATGCCATCCACTTGCCTATCCTTAAGCTAATCCTAAACCATCCTAATCCATCCTCTAATCATTTGCACAAGCCTAAACAAGCTTAAAACATTTCTAATCAAGTCCAAGTCGAATTTGCTCTCATCACCCTCAAAATATCTCAACCATAAAACTTTATGAAGTCCACTAGGTCATAAATGACTCTTACAAGCCCTTTTATTGCTCTTACAAGTCATTATGAGGGTCTTTATGAAGATTTTATCTCTTGAGCCTCCTTTGTTGACTCATCCTTGCCCTTTCCTCCATCCTCTCACCATGTGACATGTGTCACTCCTTGATTGGCTATAAGGAAGCACAATCCATGTGCTCTCCTCCCATGCAATCTAAGCCCTCCATGAGCTTTTTCCCATCCTTGCATCTTAGCCCTCAATCCCTCAAGCCTCTTGCCTATAAATTGGATCCTTCCCCTTTGCAAAATAACACAATCCATGAAGTAAAGTTATAATGCTATTTTGAGAGCCAAATCCATTCTAAAGCCATCTATCCACACCAAAAATCCACAATCATCCATTGAAGCCTTTGGAAGCATATTGAGCATACATCCTATCCATTTAGATAAAGCTACTCAACAAGAGAGCTTCTTATTGAGAGAGCCCATTAATGGCTCATATTCTCAATTGAGAGCTCATCTTAGTCTATCTTGAAGTTTATGAATTTTGTTTAGTTTGTAGAAGCTTTATTTAAATTTGGTTTCTATTAGCATACTAACATTGCTCATATACAGTCGTGATGTAAAAATGTGGCTCAACTCTTGGGGTGCATCATCCTAGTCCTTGGTCTCTCTAGGGCAGCCATACAATAGATACCAGGTCATCAAGATGAGCCCTCCACTGCTTAGTCTTCCTTAGAGCTATCTAGGTTAGTTGGCCTCTATATCTACAAATATATGGCTCCATCAACTACCTCTCATCCTTAAAAATAGGTCGAATCATTGGCAGATGCTCCCATGCCCAGGTCTAAAGAACATAGACCCCAATGGCTATGCTCTTCCTCTCATGATACACAATCTTGTGCATCTTGTGGAACATATGTGCCAACATGCACTAACCCCACCCAAATATTTCTGGCACATCTAGCATCCTCTAGAGCATGTGGCCCTAGCTGCACTCTAATCTATGATGGCCTCTATTAGGCATCTAAAAATAACTAATAAAAAATTCCAAAACTAAGGCCAACCTATGGGTGGGATCATAAGTATCTACAAGCTCATCCCATGTGATAGCTTGTCCCATAATAAAATCCTACCAAAAAATGGCCCATAGTGCCTCTATGCCTACACTTGAGATTGTATTGTAGACCACTCTTAGCTTGTGGAAGGGTAGATGCAAGATCCTATTTATGTCCTCAGGAGTCACTATCATCTCTTCCTATGGTAGGTGGAATGTGTTCATCTCTGAATGGAAATGCTCCACCAATGCAATCAATAGGTTGTGATTCACCAACACTGCTAAGATCTTTCATAGATGTGACAACCCCAATCTGTCTATGTGCACCATATTGACATCATCAAGGCTCCGCAATAGAGCGCCATATGGTGGGTAATGGGAGTAAAATCCAATATCATCGAAGATAATCTACACACACGAGAAAAAACAACATGTAAATGGTCAGTATCCACTCGGCAAGTAAATATGACGAAAAGAAAAATGCAAAATTGCAATGAAATATCAATTTTAAAACTTATAATTTTGCAATGAACACCATATTTTCACATGAAAGCACACTTTCTCATGCGAGATTTCACATCTTCACGTGAGAAAGAAAATCTTTGCTCGAGGAACGATTAGCCAATAGGTGAAATACACCCACAAATTAGGGCTTTCTATGAGAAAGGTGGGTGTCTCCCTTGTGAGAAACCTCACCACTCTGTGCAAAGAAATACTAAACTGGTGAATCTATGTGCAAGGAAAGATCAGCTTCGCACGAAGAATGAGATCCCCATGCAAAATCTGATGAGACAAAATTTTAAAAACCCTAAAAACATGTTAAAAATGCATTGTAAAGCATGAAATTAAATGCAAGGCAAGGTTATCAACTACTTACTAGAGGTCCATAGTCTGCTAGCTGATTGTGTCAATGGGAGTGCTTGAAATGATGAGAGCACATGGGGACCACCATTTTTGCCTAAGAGCTCTCCTATTCACTAAAGACAAAAGTGCAAATGATTTGAAAATGACCCTTTGGGCCCTTATTTAGGTTTTAACCTAGTTTTTAAAAGTGCTCTGATTTGCATAAAAATCACCCTAACTAGTCTAAATCCATTTTTGGGATTGAATTCAAAATCTAACACACTTAAACAACTCAAAATGCATTTAAAAATTTTGAGGCTGACACGATCAAATGCTTGTGTAGTCCAATTTTTTCGAAGCTTTATGAATATGAGAATCTTTTCAAACCACATTTTCCTCAAAAATTTCAATTTTTTTAGAAAAAGTCAACTCAAGTCAACTATGGTTAAATATAGTCAATCTTTGGTCAAACTTGGTCTTTTGGACCTCAAAATCACTTCAAATTGACTCCAAATTTTCTTCTAATCATTCTAATCTCTTCTATGATCTTTTCAATCATAGATTTCTTCAGTATCTCTTGATATACTACTTTACACCATATTTTTGGTGTGTCATCTTTTAACTTCACTCATGAGGGGGCAGGATGATTACATCATTGAACTTGAATCTCAAATCAATATGAATCTTCATTGCTCAGGGAACCTTGGTCCCATCTTTATGTCATCATCACTAGGGGAATCGCACCACTCAAGGCATCTTATTCCCCTCCATCTAGCATCTTTGTCATCTATCTCATCTCTTCATCAGTTGAACACACCTCATAATAGTCTTTATCAGAGTTTGATGGATAGGAATCAAGATAGTCTAAAACCTGACTCCTAAGAATCAAGCCTCATTTTGGGGATGGTTCTATGACTCATGATTAGATCTTTTTATATTTTATGGTTAGGTGTCTAGATGTTCTATCTGGATCCCTTAAGATTAAGCTCCATTCTAGAGATAATCTTGAAAAGCTTATCATCTTAAGTATCTAGATGTTCTATTTGGATCCCTTAAGATTAAGCTTCACTCTGGAGATAATCTTTAAAAGCTTATCATCTTAGGTATCTAGATGTTCTATCTAGATCCCTTAAGATTAAGCTCCATTTTGGAGATAATCTTTAAAAGCTTATCAATCTAGGTATCTAGGTGTTCTATCTGGATCGCTTAAGATTAAGCTTCATTCTAGAAATAATATTTAAAAGCTTGTCAATCTAGGTATCTAGGTGTTGTATCTAGATCCCTTAATGTTAAGCTCCATTTTGGAGATAATCTTTAAAAGCTTTTCAATCTAGGTATCTAGCTGTGCTATCTGGATTTCTTAAGGTTAAGCTTCATTCTAGAGATAATCTTTAAAAGCTTATAAATTGGTCTCTTCATCATCAAATTGCAGAACCAATCTCATTTCTTGATCTATGTATCATGCTTTTTTATTTTCTTTGAATTGAATGTGTTGCTTGCACATTCATTCAAAGACGTGCAAAATGTAATACCCCAAAATTGGCTCATTGCCATGACAACCAATTCTAGTCTATTTTAATTAACCCTAAAGTCCTATTTTAATAGACAATTCTTATTTTGATTTTCATTACTTGACATAATTTTCAAATGTAGAAAACCCTAATCTACATTGATCATATTACTTATTTAATTCCTAAAGTATTGACTCAAATTAGCTACAATTAAACCTATTGATTAGATTTAATTTAAATATAAAGTTCTTATACTTTAATTAAATTAAATTATTTCCTAAGGCTAATGTACTAAGGAATTAAATTTATTTAATTTAATAATGGTCTTACTTTAATTAATTAAATGTCATTATTCAATTAATTGAAATATGTATTTATGAGGTCTTATCTCGTCTTATTAAATTAAATAATATCTTCAAATCTTTTCTTCAATTCTAAAATGGAAACTCTAAGTGAACTATCTCTTGAATTGGAATTAATTTAGTTAACTTGTTCTCACACTCATGTAAAACTCAGTTAACTACTCATCTCACTCAGATCTGAAACAATTAACTTCACTTGCATAAGGATGTTTCTATTTCAACTAAATCTTCTCTTTAATCTTAACCATTCATCCCAATTAATCTCGATCATAGATTGATTTTAGGAATTCTATTTAAGAGGCTTCAAATTCCTCATTACAGGTTAGAATTTGAATTGCATTGAATTGCTATCAAATTGAGTATTCATTTGACTTCTAGCTTCCATATTGCTTAGCATTTTGAATATAATCTAGATTACAATGTATTCATATAGTTTAAATCTCCTTTTTTTATTAGAATAAATTGCATTTTTCATTTAGATTAATTGCACAATCATACAACTATATAAAATCCTTTCGTACTAAAAGGTCCGGTTACCTATTTCTTAGTCTGAGAGCAAATAGGAAAAATACATCTAGTTAGAAGGCAACAGGTCACTCTGTCAGACATCTTAGATAAGTAATACAATGTTTATCCCGGGATGATCCTACAGGTAAAGACTATGTTGAAGTGTATGTGAGGATCATGGGCCCCCAATTTCACATATAAACTAGGAAGAGGGAGAGAAAGAATTACATTAATTCTTTGTGGATCAATAGTTAGACCATACTTGGATACAATGTATCCTAACAACTTTCCTTGGTTAGTGGAAAAGACACATTTTCTTGGATTCAAAGATACTCCATACTCTCTACACTTTAAGAAAACTTGCCTAAGGTGGCCAAAATGATCTATCACATTCTTTGAGTATACTATTGTAGGACCAAAAAATGGGTTAATATCCAACATATTATGAGAAAATCACAAACTCAATAAACATATGTTGATAGCCTCTAGTCTACCATGAAAGCCAAATAAAAAAAGGAAGAACACAAAGTTAAAACTCCCTCTTTCACTTGAAGCTCCCATGTCCTTCTTTCTTCTCCATGTGATGTAGCTCTAATTGCCTAATGCACACAATTAGGAAGCAAAAACCTATGATAGTGACAATGCTATGAAACTACTAGTAGATGTGATTTAAGCTTGAGAGAGAAAAAGACAAAGACTTAGAATCTAGGGGAGTCAAGGACCTTAGACTTAGGGACTTGAAGGACTTAGGGACCAAAAATGAAAGGAAGAATGTTTAATTTATAATCATCATGCAAGATGAGAGCATTGGACTTGTCACCTTGGATATGTGACTTGGCAAGAAATTCCTTTGAGAATCCATGATGCATATGACACAAGATGCCAAATGTAGGATTGTATGACACTAAGAAGTCAAACATGGCTAAAAATGGAAGAGGATTTATGATGCATCATGTGACTCCTCAAACCCTCTTAAAGCCAAGAATCTATGACAATGGAAGCCAAATATAGATATGCATAAGGGAATAGGAATATATCAATTATGACATATCTTAGCCAAGTATAAATGGAGAATCAATGATTTTTCATGACCATGTGTCATGATAATGTCAATATCATGTGCAATATTTGAATTAAAAATCCACTATTCCACACAAATAGAAATTAGTTTAAAAAAAGAATTAATGGTGGAAAATATGACTTAGGAAATTGAGAATTTCCATGGTTTGTGAATGATGAATCAATTAATTAATAAAATTAAATAGTTGAGAAGGTTAGTTAGGAAGAATAATTAATGAAATGACATAGTATTAAATTATGGGTTACTTAATCCTATAGAGAGAATTAGTAGATGATTGGCCAATTCGATTAAATAAGTGTGACAATATCCTTTGATGAAATGTCATGATAATGGAGGCTAACTAGGATGATGATGGATAGACCAAAACCATGGTCAAATTGATCAATTGATTAAAATTGATAACATGCCAAGGAAAAATGACATGAATTAAGAACACGTAACATTTAACTAGCATTGTAAAATACTATGAGATCAAGATTGATTGATAAGGTTGATCATAATAACATCAATGGAAATTTTCAATGTTATTAAATGTTTGATGATGCCATGATCTAGTACTAAGAGACTCAACAATGTCAAAGATTGGATGATATGAAGGATAGTTTGACCTAGCACTAAGAATCATGACAGTACTAAGGTCAGATTGATAAGATTTGATAGATTGATAGGTTTCCAAGGCACTAAAAGCTACAACAATGCCTAGGATTGGATAGATGATGATTGATTTGGGATTTTTGACACATTTTGGGTTGATTAAGACTAATTTTAGGTTATTTTGGGTAGATTTGGGGTAATTCTAGGTTGATTTGATATGATTTTGAGTTGATTTGAAATGGTTCCAAAATAATCTTCAGTTGATGTGAAAGAGGATATGAATGATGACAATCACTATTGAAATATGATCAAGTTGGCCAAAAGATCAGAGTTAGTGGAATGAGAAAATGGGATAGGTTATTATGAAAATGTGATGAAACCATAGATGTGAACCATTTTTGAGTGCCTACATTTTGCCTCTCTTTGATACAATGTGATTTAGAGGATTGTGTCAAAGAGTGTTGACAAAAAAATCATAAAAGCATGCCCCAATAGGGGTGATGTATATGGGTACCCCCTCAAGAAATTGACTAACATAAGAAAATGATAGGTCAATTTCTTGACAAGGAGAAGACAAAGCCATATCAACTAGCAAATCACAAATCAAAGCCCATATGCAAAAGTTATGGGCTCTAGAGTGTAGAATGGGGGTCAATCGGGAGCCAAGAGTAGTTTTAGGGGTTACCAATCTAAGATAAGAAAATGATAGGTCAATTTTTTTAAAAGGAGAAGACAAAGCTATAGCAACTAACAAATCAAAAATCAAACCTCATATGCAAAAGTTATGGGCTCTAGAGTGTAGAATGGGGGTCAATCGGGAGCCCAAGAGTAGTTTTAGGGGTTACCAATCAAGACAGTGAAAAAATGATTAAAATGATAAGTCAATTTGTTCACAATGAAGATATGAATCCAATGCAACTAATGGATTGAAAATCGAAGTTGAAATACAAAAGTTATGGGCACCGAAGTGTAGCATAGGGGCTCTGGGAGCAGTTATGGGCATCTAACTACACCAAGTGCACCCAAAAAACACCCAAGTGTACCTAGTGCACACTTGGTAAAACCAAGTGTGCTATGATAGTACCAAGTGTGCCTTTGGCACACTTGGAAAGCCCAAGTGCACTCTAAAAGTGTAGAATGCACCCCAGAATGCTCTAGGGGCCAAAATTAGCCCGATTGGACTCAGAATGACCTAGAACTTTGCGTGCATGCGCAAAATGGAGGAAAGAAGTCATTATGAGTGAAATTAGTCAACCATGGCTAGATTTGGTCAAAATTGGTCAAAAAAAGGTCAAACTAAGGCTAGACTTGGTAGAAAACATAGAAGGTTGACAGATTGTGTATGATGATGCATGAATGTAGGATGAAGGAGGAAGATGATTTGGTGTATTAGAGTACATGATCATCATAGTAGATGAAGAGATTAATGATATAATACCAAGGAGGTGAGATGATGACTAGTTAGATTAATTTGAAGACTTTTCCTTCCAAAAAGTGCACTATATGTCAAATGGAGCTTTATTTTGATATGGCAAATGGAATGCAACACATCATGGCATAAAGGGCTAGAGCACAAATGTAAACCTTTTGTGTAGACAAGCACGTGCAAATAGAAAATAACCTTGTTCTTTCTAAGGCATATATGCATGCCCCAGAACCTCAAAGGTACATTTTAACAGACAAAATAAAAGATGACCATGAACCATCCTCACAACTCTCATAGATCAGTTTATATCATCGAGTGACATAGGAACATGATTGAAGAAAAATAAAGAAAAAATAAATCACTCACTAAATAGCATGAGCCAATAGCTATTCTTGTCCATTATTACTTTTCTTTTAGTATTTTTGGTCTTTAGATAGTGTTTGAAAGGTTTATCATGTGATAGTTTTGTGCATTTAATTGATAGGTTCATAGTGACATGTTGAATTAATTGTTGGTTCACATAGCTTAGATAGATGTGATTGTTAATGAAGTGTAGTGATTTGAGTTTTAGTCTATGAAAGTGCAAGTGCTTATGCAAAAGGGATGATTATGTACAAGGTTTATTACAAATTTTTGATGGGTTTTGTATTTTTAGGGTTTTTGAGGATATTTTATGTTTTTGTGTTACTAATTTCTTTAGGACATTTTACAAATTTTCTAGGATTTACTTTAAGACATTTAATGATTTTTAGTGATTTTTTCAGGACATTTTATGTTTTTCATGAATATGAATTTTAGTGAATTTTTTTAGGACATTGTATTATTTTTAGTGAATTTATTCAAGATATTTTATGGTTTTTAATGAATTTGTTTAGGACATTTTATGATTTTTATGAATTTTTTCAAGATCATGTTTGAATTTTTTAGGATTTTTTCAGGATCATATTTGAATTTTTAGGATTTTTTCAAGATCGTAAAAGCATATACAAGTATTAGCTCTAATCTATTATGCAATAAGTCCAATGGATAAAAAGTGGTTAGGGCTATTCCCCTAGTTCAAGTTCAAACTCATGCATCATGTAGGTAATATGCCCCTAGACAAGATGTAGACTATGTACAAAGGCCAAAGACAAAGTATATACAAATTGGTGATGCTTTAGGTAAGATAACAATGGACACTAACTAGTTCATGGGCCATGATCAAGGACCAAGGATGTCTTGCAATATGAAGGATATGATCAAAAAATGAAAAATGGGGGAAAAACTAGATGGAATCTCGATAGATGGAGGAGAAACAACTAATTACACATGGCACTTCTTTGTCAAGTTTTCACCATGATCATTGCCCAAAGTGCCCATTTGCTAGATTTTCACTTTTGGACAAAATTTTTCTCTTGATCAAATTTTGATTTCAAGATGCCTATTTTCTAGGTATTCATCAAGGCATTCATTTTTTCATAACTTTTTTCACTTTTTTGTTTCTTTTTTCATGACTTTTTTGATATTTTTTCTGGAGTTTTAGACATAATCATGAATGTCACTAACGAATGTCAAGAAGAAATATTTTGTTCGTGCTACTAACTAATAATCTTTGGACCCACAAATGACCATAAAAACACAAGATCTTTTCTAAGTTTGTAGCTAAAATCAAACCACTAGAAAGACCTCAAGATATACCATTGTGTACCATATGTAAGATAATGTATGCCTCTTGCAAATCAAGGCATCTAAGGATAAATGGGTCAATGAATATGTACTGTGTGATGTCACTATTTATGATGTTCTCAAAGGCTTGTTGGATAGAGGTTGTATTTTGGTTATCAGAGAAGTTAGGTAGTAGGATTGGGGGATAAACAATTGGATATAAGGATTGGGAGGAGTGAGACCAACAACCTTCCACATAAAGGCTAATTGAGAGAGCTTAAAAAGACTTTGTCGTATGTTGAACACTAGAACACTGATATTCATGAAATCATATTTTTCATTTTATATCCTTTGAAGCTACTTAGCTTTTGATTTTTCATGGTCAAATGGCACCTTTTAGTTTTCACCAAGATACCTATTCTTGTCATTTTTTTCTTTGTGTTTAAGTTTGTATCTGGAAGATGGAATTGACTCCCCAAAATATGCCAATGTATTCCCTTCAAGAGAAATTAATTATTTATGGTTGTCAATCATAATGCCTTCATATATTTCAAAGTTTATCACAAGAGATTCATCATAGTCAAATCAATAAAAAATTGGTGGTCTGCACTAGTCTCAATCCAATAGTTCAGGATAGCTTGAGGGAATGTCATCATCAATTTTGAATGGGCTTTGGTTGAATGTATATATATGGATATCTAATTCAGTGGTATAATTGGGGTCATGCTTAGAAGCTAGAGGACTATTTGTTTTAGGTTGGATATCCTTAGATGCATTTTCATCATTCAAAACATCCATAGTCTTACATGTAGGTACCATAGTACTAGGAGGACCTATTCATAATGGTTTAAATCCAAGCCCCAAACTAGGAGTTCATCCTTTTGTAGTGATAGGTTCAATTATTCCTAGGGATGGTAACCTCTAAACATGATACTAGGGATGATAACCTCCACATTGTTATAAGAAAACTTCAGGCATTAATGATATGTAGAGGGCACTACTTTCATATCATGAAGCCAAGGGCATCCCAGTATCATGTTGCAATTCATTTCTATATCTAGGACCTAGACTAATGTATTCTCAGTAGCTAGACCAACTCTAATGGGTAATATGATGATGCCTTTGGAGAAGTGTTCACCATCATCATAGACTTTTATTGTGATTCTTTGAGAGGTATTAACATCATCCTTAGAATAACCCAAACCCTTGACAACCTTTAGAGTACATCTATTCAATTCCGCTCCTCCATCTATTAAGACATGTCCAACCTTGGCATTATGAATAAAGACTTTGAGATGAAAGGGATCATTATGGTTAGGTCTATCCTTAGGAAAACATTGAGGGGAAAAGGTGATATGTTGTGATGTGGATGGGTTCCCAACCATGGCTTGGAACTCGAAAACATCAATGTTATCTGGGACTATTGACTCTTTAAGGGCTTGATCCAAGATCTTCTGATGTTGGGGAGACACATGCAGTAGGTCCAAGATGGATATTCATGCAAGGGTCTTACTGAGCTATTCAACAAGGCTATAATTAGATGAAGTAGGAGCATTAGGTCTACTAGGGGGTGCAGGTCTAGTAGAGGTAGTAGGTCTAGATGGAGCTCCAAGTAGGGTGATCTTGGTATGACATGTAGTGATAGTGCAATGAGGGTCTTCAGCCTTTAAGGTGAATGTGGATATGCAAAAATTAGACTCATTGAAATAGTTGATGGTGTAGTCATATCCTATACATGTATAATTCACATTAGCTTGTGAGTTTGAGTTTGAATTGGATGAGAGTTTGTGAATTCATAAGGTTTGCACGTTTCAAAGTTAGTTGAGGTTGTGTTGTGCTAATTATACATGCATCCACAATGCCATCATTGGTCACATTCTTGTTTTTGGAGAAAAATTTCACCTTGTCATTAGATGAGTTGGTGTTTGTGTTTTCCTTGTTCATTTTGAGGATTCCCTTATAGATAAGAGCATATTCAATACTAGTCCCTTTTTCATCAGTTTGGAAATGGTGCTCAGACTTTTGATCTTGAGTTCATATATTAAGTTAGGTACTAGGTTTTCAATACACAAGTTAACTTGTTATTCTTCGGGAATGTTTAATGAGTATTGACTGACTAAGCTTCTCTAGCATAGTAAGAATGTGATAAATGGTTCTCCTATCTTTTTTTTAGTTGAACACAAATCAAAGAGTGTCACCTCATTCGTAATGTTGAAGGAAAAGTGGGAGGTGAACTTGTTTGCAAGTTTTAACCAAGATTTTATGGTGCTAAGAAGTTTGTAGTACCATTCAAGTGCAGGCCCACCTAGAGAACGAGGGAACAATCTCATGAGGTAGGTGGCCTCATCACTGAGTTTGATACAAGAGGCTCAAAATTCCCTAATGTGATCAATAGGGTTTCCTTTTCCTCAGTATTTTTCAAATCTTGGAGTCTCAAAATGTTTTGGGAATAGAGGCACATACAGATTTTTATCAAATGGATTAGAATGTAAGTCTCTTTTTGTATATAGAGTTTATTTCTTCTAGACTCTCAATACATCAACTTGTTTGGAGAGTTGTTTGAATTGTTGTAATAACTCTTCATTAGGGTTTTGTATGATAGTCTTATCTTCAAGTCTTTTGTGTCTATGAGTAGATTTTTGCAATGGCAAGAACTATGTCTACTTATTTCTAACATGTCTATGTCTAAAGAGTTAGGTGATGTGTCACTAGGTCATGGAGGTATGTTAGTACCTTGAAGAAAAAAGAGTTATGGGTGTGGTACATGGGGTACTTGCTATGGTATTTTTTGTGATACTTGTTGTGGTATTGACTACGATTGTTTTACCATGTGTTGTTGTTGTATCACTTATTATGGTAGTTGTTGAGATACCTTTGTTGATTGCATGTGAGACCATGTATGTGATTGTTGTTGTAGATGTATCTATTGAGGTTGTTGTTGTTGTTGTAACAAGTTTTGTTGATAGGATTTTTTTTGCCCAAGGCATATTTGGTATTCTAACTATTTTTTGAGTTGCTCTTGTTGTTTAGCAAACAAGGCTTGTTGTTATTGGAATTGTTGCTAGTACATTGCATGAAAGTCAAGTGGATTTACGTTGGGTTCTATACTAGGGATGTTGGATGTTTGCACCACTTGAAGTTGTTATTGTTGTGGTTGATGTTGTTTTTGATATGTTGAATGTGTGTTGAGTGGATTTAAACTTGGTTATGGATTGGAAGTGTTAAGTCCTTGTACCTCTATAGGTTGATGTTGTTGTGGGAGTTGGTTATGTCCTTGAGAATTGAACATCATGTTTGAGTTGTTGTTTTGATACCTTTGTGTGTTAGATGTTTCTCCTTGGGAAATCATATTGATTTGATGATGAGACATGTTCCTTTTGGGAATGGCCAAAAAGTCAATAAGACTTTTCCTTTGTATGTCAATATGGATTATTGTGATTAATGTTTCACATGGTGTACTCATGGGAGGCTCCCTAACATTTGACATCATAACATTTGGTAAAGTTAGGAGCAAGGGTGTGCTTTGTTGATTTTCCTCCAAAGGAGGTATGTTTGGCATCCCTAGAGTAAAAGTCCCTTTAGGCACATTTTTTTGTTCCATTATGTGATTGAGATAAATTCTTAACATCCTTTTGGGATATTTAGGAAGAGTCTTGTTTCCATTCACTGGTGGGACTTTGTCAAACAAGGGATTAATGTTGATGTGTTCAAATTTACTTTGGAGGATTTCAATGGTTTATTCTTGATGGGACCTTATAGGTGCCAACATTGTGTTTGAAAACTCCAAAGGTTGTTTTCTCTTATCTAAGTCCAAATTGATCATTGGTTGTATGTTTTCAATTGTTTGGTTGGTTTGATGTTTAGACAAGTGTGGATTAAACTTGACAATTTCTTGGGCTACCAAAAGTTTAAAGTTTTTGCTGAAAGTTTTTTTGTGGCAAGCCCTAGCCATTTCTTCATCATTGATGTCATAATATGTGTTAGAATCATCACTTAGGTGTATAGTACCTTGTTCTATGTTTGATATGTTAGGGTTGAAGATACTTGTGTTGGGTTTGCTAAATTCAAAGAAATGTGTTTGTTCATCCTTAGGTGTGGTTGGTACACTTCCACCTTTGGGTGCTATTGGTACAAATATAAGCTCAAAGTTAGGGCTCCATTGAACCATTCTATGTGTAGGAGAAGTATTTGATAGAAATCTCATGGTAGGTGTGTTGTTTAGGGTTTGTTGTGTGATCCCTTGTTGGTTGTGACCTTGCAGACAAATACTTAAGGGGTCCACAAGGGTTGTGATGTTTCAATTTGGTCTTTGTCAAAAAAAAATTGGGTGTTCTTGATCTTCTTTGGTCTTGGATGAGGTTTTGGTTGCATTTGTACCTCAAAAAACAAGGGTTGATAAAGTTCTTAAGGTCTTTTAGCTAATTGTATCCTTGTAAGTGTTGGCATGGTACCTAAAGATGTAGACGCAATGGAGGAAAAGCTAAATGGACTCTCTACCTCCCAAGTATGCATCTAAACTACCAAATACACTTAGATAGTATCTTGGGGCACTTGGTGCTCTAAAGGTAAGTAGTTGGTAAGTGGAAGGTATGCAATTAGTAAAAAAAATTTTTAAGGTGATTAAAATGTAGAATGTGAATGATTTGAGTGTTTTCTAGGGTTTTGGGATGCAATGAAAGCTATGAAAGTGTATATTAGGGTCTTAGAACCTAGAATGAAATCCCTAATTACCAAGTGTGCTCTAAAACTACCAACTACACATTGAAACTAACAACTATGCACCTAAAGTGTGCAGTTGGTAAAATAGAGGAAAAATTGGAAATCTAGAAGTGGGTATGCAAGATATGAGTATTTTTTGGATTTTTAGGTGTTTAAGGATGTTATGAAACCTAAGGAAGTGCCAAATTAACTAGGGTTTTGATATTCAAGGTGTGAATGTCCTAGGGAAACTATGAAAATACAAATGTAAGGTGACATTTTGGAATTTGACTAAAGGAGATGAAAATGACTCTATGGTATGCAAAGTGAAGATTAGGGTTAGACTTTGGACTTGGTAATGATGTTGGAAGTTGATGTATGCAAGGTGAACTATGCAAGGGATGGTGTTCTAAGGTTGATAATGATATTTGGGATATGCAAAATGAGGATGATAGACAAGGTGATAGGGTTTGATAGAGGAAATGATGCTAGGGTTTTGAACAATGCAAGACGAACTATAAATACTACTAGGGTAAGTCAAAATGACATTTAGGGAGACTAGGAATATAATAATGCTAATGGAAATGGTGTTTGCAAGGTCTCAAATTTAGGTGAAATCTTTGAAAGATGTTAATCTAAGAGTTTAACATTATGACAATAAACTTTGGATCTTGACCATAAAGAGATAAAAGTGAAAAGATCAAAATGACAAAGTCAAATCCATGTTGACATAGATAGATTTTGACCAATAAAATGATAAAATAAAGTGACAAAACGACCATGGTCAAGATCCATTATCCATTGACATAATGAAATACTCTAGGGTCCATACTTTTGTTTAGATTTTTGACTAAATGCAAAGGTTTTGGGTCCAAAATAACATTTAAGAGGCTCAAAATGATAGACAAGGTGATAGGGTTTGATAGTGGAAATGAAGCTAGGGTTTTGAACAATGCAAGACGAACTATAAATACTACTAGGGTAAGTCAAAATGACATTTAGGGAGACTAGGAATATAATAATGCTAATGGAAATGGTGTTTGCAAGGTCTCAAATTTAGGTGAAATCTTTGAAAGATATTAATCTAAGAGTTTAACGTTATGACAATAAACTTTGGATCTTGACCATAAAGAGATAAAAGTGAAAAGATCAAAATGACAAAGTCAAATCCATGTTGACATAGATGGATTTTGACCAATAAAATGATAAAATAAAGTGACAAAATGACCATGGTCAAGATCCATTATCCATTGACATAATGAAATACTCTAGGGTCCATACTTTTGTTTAGATTTTTGACTAAATTCAAAGGTTTTGGGTCCAAAATAACGTTTAAGAGGCTCAAAATGATAGACAAGGTGATAGGGTTTGATAGTGGAAATGATGCTAGGGTTTTGAACAATGCAAGACGAACTATAAATACTACTAGGGTAAGTCAAAATGACATTTAGGGAGACTAGGAATATAATAATGCTAATGGAAATGGTGTTTGCAAGGTCTCAAATTTAGCTGAAATCTTTGAAAGATATTAATCTAAGAGTTTAACGTTATGACAATAAACTTTGGATCTTGACCATAAAGAGATAAAAGTGAAAAGATCAAAATGAAAAAGTCAAATCCATGTTGACATAGATAGATTTTGACCAATAAAATGATAAAATAAAGTGACAAAATGACCATGGTCAAGATCCATTATCCATTGACATAATGAAATACTCTAGGGTCCATACTTTTGTTTAGATTTTTGACTAAATTCAAAGGTTTTGGGTCCAAAATAACGTTTAAGAGGCTCAAAATGATGGTTCTGTTGATTGGCTATGCAATATGCAAAGATAATATGATGAAAAATGAATTTTTGGGTACAATATGTTGTTTTGGAGAGATGCAGAATGAGGAATTATAGTGGCATCTAAATGTAGTTCTAGGGTCCCAAAATGCAGTTTGGAGACCCAAAAAGGTCATGCAGGTACCCAAGTGTGCTCTAATAGTAACAAGTGCACTCCAAAAGCACCAATTATGCCTATGGTTGACTTGGGGCTAGTTTGGGTGCAATTGGTAGTTTCACGATGCAATTGGGAGACTGGGTTGAATGTTTGTTGATTTTGAGCTAGGTGATTGCCAAGTTGTTATAGCAGAGAGCTATGATGTTTGGAATGATGATATTATTGTATAGGAGATGTAGAATGAAGTTTATGACCTAAGGAATGAATCCCTAATGAAGACAATGATGGTTAGGACATGAGAAATGCATATCAGGGCATGTTGAGATAGGGGGGCCTATTCAGGTACCTAAGGACATTGCCAAAGCCTCAAAATGTTGTTTGGAAGTCTAAAATAGGTTCTCAAACTATCAAGTGTGCTTAGATAGTACCAACTATGCCTATGGTGTAGTTGGGGCTATTTTTGGTGCAGTTGGTAGTTTTAGAGTGTAGTTGGTAAACTAGGTTGAAACTAAGGTGATTTTAGGTGTTGGGGGTTTCCAGATTGATGTGACAATAAGCTAAATAGTAGAGGATAGTTATAGAGCTAGAATGAAGGTTTAGAATGATGTTTAGGACACTTGGAATGATAGTTAAAGTGTGAAATATGGAGGTTGGGTAATGCAAAAATACAAATGGGAGATGCAAGATGTAGATTTTGAGGTTCAAATGCAAAGACTAAGGAATGAAAACTAAATCCTAATGAATGCAATATGAAAGATGAGGGATGCACAATGAGGACTAAAAGGATGCAATATGAGACCTAAAGAATGCAAGTATGAGGCTCAAATAATTGTGAATGCAACTGGCTATTATGTAAGGATGAAATCTAAGTTATGCCAAGCATGTCTAGGATCACAAGTTGCCATGTTTTCCAAGTCTTGAATGTTTTGGACCAAAGTTTTCAAATTTTTGATAAAGGTTGTAATGTTTTGACAATGTTTGAAGCTTTGAAAAATTTTAAATAGTATCCAAGGTGTAAATTTGAAATTTGTCTTTTATCTTGATTAATGTTTTACACACACACAAGACACAATAAGACAAGAATAACTATTGTTAAAGTGAAAAGACACATCACAACCTAGGCTTTAGGATTGTATCCATTGAATTCCCACTTGAACCAAAGTTCAACCATGCTTATCCAAAGTAGAAAACTTAGAATCTTGGCATTACAAGCTCCCCCTTACAACACACTCACTTCTCAAGGCTACCAAGATCTACTTCCCAAGGGGCATGATTTTCCAAGGGATTGTTGTCTCTACTAAGGACTGTGAGAATGTGGGATTTCTTCATGAGCATGGGTGACCCCTTGAGCTAGTGGATAGAAAGGTTTTTGGCCACTAAAAAAATGTTTTTACTAAAAAAAGGTTTTTACAACGACTGCAACATTGACCTAGTTTTGGCCTGTTACTACTCTGAAGTTGCCCCCTAGCATACCCAATATTAGGTATCTTGGTCTAAGGAAGGCTTCTCCATAGAAGTCACATTTATTTCTCTTAAACACAAGATCCATGAATAGTGAGGGGAGATGATATGTCCATGTAACTCCTAGGGTTTTAAACACTATAGACACTTCAAGTAGAGTAGAAAAAGTTCATTTTAGAGCACCAAACAAAGTGTTATTTAATCTAGGAGATCCACACACAAAGTTTAGACAAGTACACATGGTCTTCAACATCTTTCAAATAGGCATTAGTAGTTTTTAATAATTATATATTCATCCAATAATTGCCACATGCTACAAATAGACCATCAATTACACAAAAACATCTAATCTAGATCCTAAAAGTAAACAAAAACCCTAGATGCAGATTTTGAGTGAAGTATGTTCTTTTTGTGAACCAACTACACCCTAGAAGGCCAGAATGACTCAGGATGCCCCCAATTGTGCTCAAATAGTGCTAACTACACCCATGATTCACTTGGGGCCCATAAGGGTGTAGTTGGTAGTTTCTAGGTGTAGATGGAAGACTAGGTGTAGATTATGGGGAAATGGGCCCTAAACAATACCCAAAAAATAAAATTTTGAACTTTACCTTACCAAGT
Source organism: Cupressus sempervirens (assembly GCA_028749045.1). Classification (NCBI taxonomy): domain Eukaryota; kingdom Viridiplantae; phylum Streptophyta; class Pinopsida; order Cupressales; family Cupressaceae; genus Cupressus; species Cupressus sempervirens. The sequence continues at coordinate 352,828,723 of CM053788.1, forward strand.
GTGCCCAGATAGTGCAAACTACACCCATGGTGTAGTTGGGGCCCAAAAGGGAATAGTTGGTTGTTTCTAAGTTTAGTTGGTGAATTGGGAACAAAAAATGGGAGTTATGATGGCTCCTAGGCCCCTAAAATTACTTCCTAGAGGTCCCAAGTGCGCCTAATAGAGTAGAGTGTACCCTAGGACATTAAGCTAACAAAATACATAAAATCATAACATATAACCATGTTGCTAGACCCCCTAATTAATCTAGATGTGATAAGGAAATGTAGATAGTCATTATACCCTTCCAAGTGATCTCCTTCCTTGCATCTATGGGCACAAAAAATAAGAAACCCAAGTTAGTTAAGCATGTTCATGTCAGGTTAACCAATTGTAGGACCAAAAAATGGGCTAATATCCAACATACTATGAGAAAATCCCAAACTCAATAAACATATATTGATACCCTCTAGTCTACCATGAAAGCCAAATAAAAAAGAGGAAGAACACAAATTTAAAACTCCATCTTTCACTTGTAGCTCTCGTGTCCTTCTTTCTTCTCCATGTGATATAGCTCCAATTGCCTAATGCACACAATTAGGAAGCAAAAGCCTATGATAATGATAATGCCATGAGAACATTAGAAGATGTGATTTAAGCTTGAGAGAGAAAAAGAAAAAGAAATAGAATCTAAGGGACTCAAGGGCCTCAAACTTAGGGACTTGAAGGACTTAGGTACTAGAAATGAGAGGGAAAATGCTCAATTTATAATCATCACACAAGATGAGAGCATTGGACTTGTCACCTTGGATATGCAACTTGGCAAGAGATTCCTTTGAGAATCCATGACACATATAACACAAGATTCCAAATATAGGATTGTATGACTCTTGGAAGTCAAACATGGCTAAAAATGGAAGAGGATCTATGGCACATCATATGACACCTCAAACCCACTTAAAGTCAAGAATCTATGAAAATGGAAGCCAAATATAGATATGTGTAAGGGAATAAGAATATATCGATTATGGCATATCTTAGCCAAGTGTAAATGGTGAATCCATGATGTGTCATTCCCATGTGTCATGTGATGTCAATATCACGTGGAATATTTGATTAAAAATCTATTATTCCACACAAATAGAAATTAGTTAAAAAAGGAATTAATGGTGGAAAATATAACTTAGGAAATTGAGAATTTCCATGGTTTGTGAATGATGAATCAATTAATTAATAAAATTAATTAATTGAGAAGGTTAGGAAGAATAATTAATGAGATGACTTAGGATTAAATAATGGGTTACTTAATCCTCTAGAGAGAATTAGTAGATGATTAGCCAATTTGATTAAATAAGTGCAACAATATCCTTTGATGAAATATGATGATAATGGAGATTGACTAGGATGATGATGGATAGACCAAAGCCATGGTCAACTTGATCGATTGATTGAATTTTATAACATGCCAAGGACACCTAACATGAATTAAAGACATATAATATTTAATTGACATTGTAAAATGCTACAAGATCGAGATTGGTTGATAAGGTTGATCATAATAACATTGATGGACACTATCAATGTTACTAAATGGTTGATGATGTCATGGTCTAATACTATGAGACTCAAAAATGTCAAAGATTAGATGAAGTGAAGGACAATTTGACCTAGCATTAAGAGCCATGACAGTACTAAGGTCAGATTGATAAGATTTGATACATTGATAGGTTTCCAAGGCAGTAAAAGCCACAACAATGCCTAGGATTAGACAGATTATGATTGATTTGGGATGTTTGACACATTTTGGGTTGATTAAGATTGATTCTAGGTGATTTTTAGTAGAATTGGGGCAATTCTAGGTTGATTTGATATGATTTCAAGTTGATTTGAAATAGTTTCAAAATGATTTGCAATTGATGTGAACGATGACAGACACTGTTGAAATATGATCAAGTTGGCCAAAAGATCAGAGTTAGTGGAATGAGAAAATGCGATGAGTTAGCATGAAAATGTGATGAAACTATAGATGCCAACCATTTTTTAGTGTCTACAAGTAGATCTATGATTGTTATTTCACTAACCCAAAATATAAGGTAGTTATTCTATATGACATAGCGACATAGTGAAATGTTGCATGAAGGGCCCACTTTCATATCAAGAGTTGTAAGTTTTTTTTAATTGTCAAATGTAAAGTAGATCTATAGTCATGGTTATATTGGTGTAAGAAAATGCTCAATCTTTAGCTATAGTGACATAATGGCAGCTTGCCATGTGGAGGTGGTGGGACTAGTTTAGGAAGGAAATAGATGAAGTTTGGCTACCATAATAAGGTGTCTAGTTGGCACAATTCTATTTGTTGTAGGTATGAGAAAGATGTGTTGTACCACCATCCATTCTCCCATAGATTGAAGGTTGTTTTTTTGTTGCTATGGGAATTTTCTTGACTTTTATTCATAGTGACATAATGATGGGTCAACATGTGTCTTTTTTAGCACAATTTCAAAAGGTGGTAGGGTTGTGAATTGCAGGAAAATTAGTAGTCAAATACAAAAATAGAAGTATAGGGTGGAAAAATAATTCAATACCATTGGGCCATGTGGCATGATCAATACTTGAATTCATTTGAATTTTTGATTTTCTAATTTGGCATGTTGTAAGCATGGAAGAAGCAACATTTTAATGAAAGATTAGATCCTTTGATCAATTGCAACCACTCTTCATTGATCTCCATGTTTGTTTAATATACGGGACATCCGATCATCATCTTGGGGTTATCCATCTTCCTAGTCAGAATGATAATGACCTCCATTTTTTTCTTCTCAAGGCCCTTTCTGGTGAATGATATTGGATTTTCATGGGGTTATCCATCTTCCTAGTCAGAATGATAATGACCGCCATTTTTGTCTTCTCAAGGCCCTTTCTGGTGAATGATATTGGATTTTCATGCATCTAGATGTGTAGCAAAATCAAATTTTCTTTAGATTAGCATGATTGTTCTCTACAATTTTAATTGCAGTAGTTGAAAATGGCTTCTTGTTGAAGTTACCCGAGTTATGCTTGAACTATAAAAGCAATTTTTGTTTCCCTTCCAATGGTTGAAATTTCTCTAATTCTTTTGTACTATATTATTTACTTTTCTACTATAATTTCTTGTGCCTTTAAGCTATCATAATTCTCTATTGTATCTATTTTATCCATTAACATATTGTGCAATACTTTCTCATCTCTAGTTAATGTATTGTCTATATTCTCCAACTTTATGATTGTATCTATTTGAGCATATGAATGATATAAAGTGAATTCTCTTTCTTATAGAATTCCTCTATCTTTTGATCGACATATGGTTGCTAGGTTAAGCAAGGTTTGAACCTATTTTCTTTGAGATTATGATTGGTTAAGTGTGCACTCTTAGGCATAAATAAGATTGAATGCTCTATTTTTGTGCATCAACTCCTCTTAGATTAGATTAGGTAGTTTTCTTTCATGCACTCCTTTCTTTTCCTCTCAAGAAATAGTTAGGTGCATCCTGATAGTAAGGAAGTTGGCCTTCTCTGGAGACTCAACCTCATTGTTCAAGTCCCATAACTTGGAGGTTGTTTCCATGTTTCATAAGGTTCCCTTTAAGTAAAAACTTTAGGCAAGGGTGAAAAATTTTGTGATAACAACTGCTTAGGCTACTCTTTCTGTTCTCCTTCAAACTTAGCCTTCCTTGAACTATTTTGTCCTTGTTTTCTCCTTCACTTACTTGTTCATTCATTTATTCATGCATGCACACACAAACACACCCATTCCTTTTCCATATACTTTCTCACTGATCCTAGTGTTGGAACCCTCATTAAATAAATGAACTTCTAAAGTTTTGGATCATTATCAATGGGTCACAATTCATCCCTTTTGTCATTTATCTTCTAAGCGTTTGATTGGTTGACCTTCTTTCCTTGGGATCAATACCTTATGCAATGATGTGTAGAATCCATCTTAACTATCTCTATAGTCATTAAATGTTGTATAGAAGTTGGCCAAAATGATTTACATGAGTGTTTTTGCAATTACAAACTCGTATGCCAAAATTGGTTTACTCGACATTTGAATGTTCTGACACTCATTCATAACTAATAATCTTGTTGTCACTCAACTTCTACACACTTGATCCTTTCTATTTGCTCTGTAAAAATTATCTATTAACTTACTTGGTCTCAAATTTGTATGCTTGGCTTATATATACACTCAATCTCAACTAGGGTGCTCAACAACCTTTGACTTTCTTGGCATATAATGCAAAATAAGCAAGTCCTATTATACTCATCCTTTACTCTTGCTGACTCAGTCGTAGTGATGACCATCCAACCTTGTCTAGTAAATGACTAAGTGTTTAAACACTAATAGGAAACTTGAGCTTATAGATCAAGAAGGAAAGATAATATGAAAATAATGAGTTTTGATCATTTGACCATATTAAATCAAGAGTTTTAATATGATAATATGTTGGAAGGTCATTAATAAACCTTTTGATTGTAATAAGGGAGGAATTTTCATGTTGAAAATTAAAGAGTTAATAGGTTGTTGAAGTTGACAACTATTTGTCAACTCAACAACACAAATAAGGAAATGGCAATATGCTAAATATTAGTTTTGGTTGGTTTTGGGGTTAGGTTTAGTGAGATTTTGGTCTATCGATGAGGAAAAATATTTTAAAAGGATATGAAAGAAAATCCAAAAGAGAGGGGGATTTGATTTAATAAGACTATACTGAATAATTACTTAGTTTCTTGCATTTTTTGTATTTGGTTTCTATATTATGTCCACTTTTAACATGTTTATAATAGTTAGAATGGATCCATTCTAAATTATATTTAATTGGAAATGGTAATATTTTAAATTTAAATAATTTTTTATTTTGAATGGCTCTATTTGGTTTCTTGTAATGAAAGATATCTTGGTTTCAATCTAACTAATTTAAAACCTTCATTAAGATAAATGATAGTGAACAAAATATAGTTTCTTTCATGTTTTACATATGATAATTCCTCTTATCTAGCAGGGATGAGGACAATCATGTAAGTAACCTTTACGATAAATGTTTCAAGGAACTATGTTGGATGAAACATTTTTTTTGAGTGTAGAAGATGAAAGTTTTTTGAAGGAGGAAGGAAGATGATTGTCTTAGAGAACATAGTCTCAGTTCGTGTTTTGTGCCTCCTATTTCCACTGTTGGATTGACTTAAATTTTGGATATGTTGTTAATTCCTATGTCTAGAAGATTTTTTACTAGAGATATCTTCCTCAAGTGTTTGGGTACAAAAGCTATACATGCTTGAATGAGTTATATTCATAATTTGGAAAGCAACAAGATGGTGGCAAGGTAGTTGTCTTTCTTTGATTGCATGATGTCTTGGTGAATGGATCTATTGTGTTTTAAAATGTGGAATGAGCCTAATGAAGGTTTAAAGGAGGTTTGGTAACTGTCCTTTATTTTTTGGGAGTGAAGGATATAAAGTTGGGAAGTTTGATTGTGTCTGTTAGTCCAAAATGCTAGTAATAATGAGAATGAAAAATTATGAAGATTGAAAGATTGTTAGGACTTAATGTATTAAGGGGTATGGTCATTAAAAATAGAGGGCAATAAGGGATTTTCTTGTGGATAGTATAGTTAAAACCTAAAGATAGAATATGATCCAAGGTAGGATCTATATGTCCAGTAAGAAGTTGTGTTATGGGAAATCAAAAATAAGGAATGTTGATCAAAGAGAATATGATTGATCAATGTTTGATAGGATGACTAATATATGGAGTGTAGTGGACTTTAAGGTAAAATAGGTCTCATATTGTGAAGGGAGTTTGGGTATAGGGTCTAGAAGTCATCCTTTTGATGAAGTTTATAGAAAACAAATCAAGAATATAGAAGTTTCACCCACTTTCCCTTTGCATCAATAACTTGTGGAAATTACACTTGTAATCAATGGATGGAGACACTAACTTGATCCTATCAATCATATTTATCTCCACATTAATGTTTAAATAGAACTAATATTGAGCAAAAACTAGTAGAGGTTATAACTTTGATGATTAGATTTTGAAGTGATGTCTTGATATGATAATTCAAATAATGATAGTTGATTAACTTACATTTAACCAAAGAAGGGAGAGATAATTAGGAAGAACCAAATCAGAGATCCATCTAAGGCTTCTCTAGTGGTGACCGGGAGCAGTTGCAAACCAGATGTGGGCTCTACAACCAAAGTAGGTAGGAAATCAGAAAGGGAGTCCAGAGAAGAGGAGACTAGAAGGTGTTTGGCGAATGGGTGCCAAAACACCCTGAAGGACTTTTCCAAGAGTAAAAAATGAAGATCATCTCATGGAATATTAGGGGCCTAAATGGTGCCCATAAACAAAAAATATTAGGAATTTGATTAGAGACTAGAGACCAGATATTTTGATGATCCAAGAAACTAAAATGAAAAAGGATTCTTTGAGAAACATAGAGTTCAGTAACATGATGAGCGGTGAGGCTTCGGACTCAAACGGAGCCTCTAGGGGCCTATTAACTTTATACAAGTCTAACCTTTTCAGGGTGGAATTGGTTTCCAGTGCAGGTAACTTTCTATTTTGTAAAGTGTTCAATATTCATTCCAATGAATTTTGGTTCTTGCTCAACATTTATGCCCCCAATAACAAGAGAGAAAGAAAATCCTACTAGTCTAGAACTAAAGGGCTGGTTCAGAATAGTAACCTAAAAAAAGGCATCATTATGGTAGACTTCAATACCCCTCTTCTGGATAAGGAAAAGAAGGGTGGTCTGCCTTAGGACTAGGATAGCAAGCATGATCTTTCTAACTTCATCAATGATTTGGCTTTTCTAGATCTGGACCTTATGGGTGGTGACTTTACTTGGTCCAATAAATGCTTAGGCAAGGAGTGTATTTAGGTTAGACTGGATAGAGCCCTCATTTCCCTTGATTGGTTGTAGTCCTCTTCTTGCAAATTAGCCCTTTTGCCTAGAATTGGGTCTGACCACTCCCCCATCTCCCTCTCGATTGTTCCTTTCAACCCCTGTAGACCTCCTCCCTTCCATTTTGAGAAAATGTGGACCTCCCACCCTGACCTTCTTGAGAGAATTAAGGGCTGGTGGAGTATAGAAGTGGAAGGCATTGCTATGTTCAGGGTAGCTAGAAAAATCAGTAATGTTAAAAGGATGATAAAAGCTTGGAATAAGTTGGATTTTGGTCATTTATTTTCTATGAAAGAGGATCTTTCTTCTAATCTCGCTTCCATCCAAGACTCCATTTAGGCAAATGGGTATGATGCCTCAAGAAGAGATGAAGAACTATCCATTTTGTCTGATTTACATGACATCATTAGTAAGGAGGAAAAGTTTTGAAGGAAAAGATCTAGAATCAATTGGCTCAAGGAAGGAGACCAGAACACAAAGTTCTTCCATTTATCCACTCTTAAACATAGAGCTAACAATAGGATTTTTGGCCTGAAGAAAGATTAGGGTATGCTGACTAAGGAAGAAGATATTTCACTTGAAGCTATCTCTTTCTTCTCCTCCCTTCTTTCTTAGGATCCTTTTCTCTCTAAAGTGGACCAGGAAGACATTGTCTCTTGTATCCCTTAGATCCTCTAACTACACCATAATAATTTGATCTGGGCCATTCCTTCTGATTCTAAAGTGAGAGAAGCTCTTTTTTCTCTTCCGGCGAACAAATCACTTGGACCTAATGGTTTTCCTACATTATTTTTCCAAATGTACTGGCCTGTCATTATGAAGGATGTTGTTAAGGCAGTTCAAGAGTTCTTTGGAGCTAGAAGCATTCTGAAGGAAATCAACTCCACATTCTTAGTTCTTATTCCCAAAGTGCTACGGGCTGACACTCTAGATAAGCTTAGACCCATCAGTTTATGCAACTCATTTTATAAGATCATCTTGAAGGTGCTCACATTGAGGCTTCTTAAGCTTCTCCCCGAGATTATCTCTCAACAACAATCAGGCTTTGTCTTGGGTAGACAGATTTTAGATTTGATTATCATGGTGCATGAAGTGATTCACTCTATGGAATCTGCTAAGAGAGAAGGGATGTTACTCAAACTTGACATGTCTAAAGCTTATGATCAGGTGGATTGGTCCTTTTTGGAGTTGATGTTGAAGGCTTTTGGCTTTGATGTTAAATCTTGCAAGCTAATTTCCCAGCTGGTCACCACCCCCTCGCTAGCTATCTTAGTGAATGGATCCCCCTCTGATTTCTTCAAACCTTCTAGAGGCCTTCATCAAGGGGATCCTCTATCACCAATTCTCTTCATTATCTTGGCAGAATGTATTGGCAGACTCATGGAGAAGAAAAAGAAAGAAGGAAGGATCAAAGGCTTTAAACCTTCTTCCAAATGCACCCCCTTCACACATCAGCAATTCATTGATGATACCATTATGGGAGGAGAGGCTTCGGTCAGGAAGGCCAAGGCTTTGAAAGACACTTTGAACACTTATTCCAGAGGGTCGGGGTAGCTCATCAACTGGGATAAAAGCTTTTTTTTCTTTATCAACACTTCAGAGGGAAGACAACAGAGAATCTCCAGAATCTTGGGATGTCAGGTGGGGAAGCTTCCTTCTACTACCTGGGTCTCCCCTTGGGCACATCCACCTTTGAATCCTTCTAGAATGGCATCTTGGATAGGTTTAGTAAGAAGTTGGCTAGCTGGAAAGGAGCCTCTCTCAGCCAAGTTGGAAAATGTCAACTAGTTAAATCCATCCTTCAAAACTTGCCAATATATGCCCTGAGCCTTTTTACCATACCCGGTAAATATGCTGAGAGGATGGAGAAAATCCAAAGGGATTTTTTATGGACGGGAACTGAAAGGATTAAAAGGTAACCCCCTTGTTTCTTGGGACAAAGTTTGTCTCCCTAAAAAGAATGGTGGTCTGGGAATTAGGAAACTCACTCATATCAACAAGGCCCTCCTAGCAAAGAAAATCTGGCACATCTTTAGTAGCACGAGGGAATGGAGAGACACTGTGGTGAAAAAGTATATAAAAAGGCTCTCTTTTCAATTCACTCTTTTTAGTGAGGATATCCCCAAGGGCTCAATTGTTTAGATCAGCTTCTTAAAAGCCAAGAATTTGGCTAATTCTAAGGTCTCCTGGAAGTTGGGAAATGGGGAGATCGAAGATTTTTTGGACGGACTGCTAGCTTCCTCAAGGTCCCCTCACTAATAACCCTAGCTATGGTGTTTGGGCTAATGATTGCATCAACCTTTTTGGGCACAAAGTCAGCAACTACAGGACTGAACAGGTATGTAAGGACCTCTCTATTATCTGTAAGGACCTTAAACCAATTATGATCATGCTTAATTCCTTATCCCTCAGTACCAACAAGGATGACCTAGTTTGGAGGGATAATGCCAATGTCTATTTGGTCACCTTTGGGTACTCTGCTTTATGGAGCACAGATGAGTCCCCCCCTTGGTCGAGGGCCTGGCTCCCAGGCCTAACGCCAAAAGTCAACATATTTTTTTGGTTGGCACTTTAGGAAAAAAAATCTCACCCAGGAAAATCTCATTAAAAGAGGTCATATCATGCCCAACAGATGTGTTTTATGCAAAGATGAGTCAGAGATTGGCAATCACTTGTTCGTTCATTGCTCTTACTCCAGGACAATTTGGGACTTCCTCACCTAGGACCTTGACCATAGCTGGTGCTTTCCTTCCAACCTACTAGAATTTTACTACCAATGGCATGGTATGTTCAATGGGTCTACCTTGAAGGAAATTAGCTCCTGGCTCCTACCCATTTTTGTTGGAGCATATGGAAGGAGAGAAACAACTGGATTTTCAGAGACAAAGAGGAGCTGGCTTTGGTTGTTGGAAGGAAGATCTTCAGTAACATAAAGGAAAAAAATTTGTGAGGAAGGGAGGAGATTTTGAGACAGGAGGTAGGAATAAGGAGAAGTTAAAAGAAAAAATGAGAAAAAGACAGGATGCCAAGTGGCTCCTCACCCCTGAAGGCTAGCACAAAGCCAACTTCAACGGAGCATCCAAGGGCAACCCCGGATCCTTAAGGAGTGGAGGTGTGGTTAGAAATGAAAATGGAGATAGTATTGTGACTTTTGCTCTCCTTTTGGGTTTCCAAACAAATCATTTTGCGGAAGCCAATGCCGCGTGTAATATTGTTAAACTGGCTTTTGAAATTGGAGTCACCAATTTATGGCTGGAAGGGGACTCAAATAACATTATTAAGTGCATCAATGGAAATTTGTTTCAATCTTGGACAATTGCAAATCTTATCAATGAGACTAGAAAGACCCTTGCCAAATTCAAAAAATTCCACGTCACCCATACTTTTCGGGAAGCTAACCCAGTTGCCGACAGGTTGGCAAATATAGGGGTCGGTAGAGACCAAAAATTGACTTGGTTTCTCAGAACTTCTTTGTTGGCAAATGTCAAGTGTCAGATCGACTTGGATAAAATCCAAAGAAGTATGGAGTATATCAAGTTGTAATTATGAATATGAAAGGGTTAAGATATATGGGTACTTTTCATAATAGAAGAGTGGGAATTCGTAAATGCAGATATCCTTCATTGACTATTTGCCACGCTTTGTGGGTTGTTTATTGCATTCGTTTCAAGGGCAACAACAGAGTTAATTTTCTCTGCTCTTTGCTTAATATCGGTGGTTCATTCCAGTCTCACAGTAAAGAGCTTATGAGTAAAGCAGGTGTGCAGTGTGCAGACATGGTGGGTGAGAGATGCAGAAAGGAGCCAGTGGGGGACTTTAAGAAATGGAGAAGTAGGCCAAAAGTTTGGGAAAATTTGGATGAGGGTGGGGTAACCAAGTATCTCATGAAGCTGCACAGTTTTGATTAGGAGGTGACCAACAGTATGGTGGGGTCCTGGAAAGATGGTAGGGTTAAGGTGAATGGCATCAATTTCTAAATTACAGAGGAGGTGATTGCAGCTGTCACCGAGAGCCCTATCGAGGGTTTCAAATTCTTCAGGGATAAGAAGCTCTCATCCAATGTGGTTAAGGATTTTGTGGAGAGTGAGAAGGAATTGAAGGCATTGAAAAAAATTGACACCTACTATGTCCTCGACTCCATGAAGAAGCGATGGAGGTACATTCTAAAAGTTGTTATTGATTATATCACTCTGGACCCAAGGTTTGATAGAGCCCAAACACACCACTTAGTTATTTTAAATCATTTCTGGAAGAAAGCTAGAATTTCTTTCCCTTTTTATCTATTAACCTCTATGAATAAGGCGATGGATAGCTTCAAAAAGAAGCCTATTGCTAACCTGGCTCTACATGAGGGACTACTACTACTTATCCATGAGCACTTCAAAGCTTAGACTATTAGCAGTGCCCCCCCTCAAACAAAGATAGTGGAGTCTAGAAGTTCCAGTTACTCCTCTGACTCAAATGATATTCAGAGCCTCAGTTCTGAGAAAGGCGGGATTTCCTCTTCAAGGAAAGAAATGACTTATCATGTCAAAAAATCCCCCCCCCCCCCCATTACCCCAAGCAAAAAAAGCCCTAGGGATCTAGGGCAGAAGCAGGTTGAGAAGGCTAAGGAGGGAAGTAGCAAAGAAGAGGAGGATCCAGAGTCTGAGGAGGTCATGAAGGAGACACAGGAAGAAAAAAAGGACACTGGAAGGAAGAAGTGCAAGAGGGAGAGTCTGGAGGATGTGTGCTCTGAATATGAGGAGGCATCTATGCTAGCTCTTTCCCCTGTCCATCTCCACCTTGAGGAGCAGAAAGAGGAGAAAGATGGGTATGCAGAAGAGGAAGTGCAGACCAATAATAGGAGGAAAGCATGGATCAACTTCAATGTCAAAACAACCAAAATGGGAATCTTTAGGGAGGCCATGAATCCCCAAATCCTCGTGGATAATCAAGAAGAGCAGCGGCTAGAAGAATTAATTGATTCGATGATTGTGGCTATTTCGAATAGAGCCAGGGAGACAAGGATGAACCTTTTAAATAATGCTCACAACAGCATGATTGATAATCGTAGATCAATCAAATGGCTTTTCCATGAGCTTAAGGAGGTTAAAGACCACGTGAAACACATTGAGGTGACAAGGAAAGGAATGGATTCCAATAGGAAGACGGATGCGGCTAATAGGCTCACTCTGGTGGAACAGAGGATACACAATCTGGAAAACTACAATCACAACCTTGCGAACCAAATGTTTTCCTTATTAAGTTTCATCAATAACAACATCATCTCTCTCATGGGCTAGATCAAAGATAGAGAAATGCATGATGATGAGGATGGAAATGACAAGGATGAGGCCAGAAAGGAGGATGACCCTGAAAAGGACATCTCCACTCCTACTCAGGACCAAGTGAATCAAAGGGTGCAACAGATGGAAGTGGAGGAGAATCAACAGGCCTTAGAGGCTGCTCAAGTGATGCATGATCTAGAGCAAAAGAACGAGGAATAACACTTGCCTATTCTTTTGTTTATCGTTGTCTTTTGGCTTTTTGTTCTAGCTTTTGGCCGTGGCTTTTTTTGTTTCCTTTTCCTAGTCTTTTTTCAGTACTCTTTCCTTTGGCTGGGCTTAGTGCTTATTATCAGCCTTTGAACTTTTACTTTTTTGGCTGGGCTGTCATGCTTATTATCAACCTTCTTATGTACTAACTTTCAGGTTTTAGGTTCCTTGTAAAACCTGTTTATCTAATCAAAAACTTACATTTAACCAAGATATGAACAAAAAATTGATCATAGACTAATAAATATCACAATTCAATGTATATTCTAATATATGTAAATATGTTTGATGATGTTATTTTAGTTTAAATTTTAGGGAATCTGTGAGGACTTAGATCAGTTAGTAATATCACATTTGACTTTGTAAACAAGTGTTTGCTTACTTTTTATAAATGATCCACATCTCATTGATTAAGAAGAATTATTTCACTTTTAGTAATTAGATGGCTCATTCTCTCTAGTTCCTTGGTGGGGTACTACAACTTATGTTCGCTTGACATCCCTTTTAGAGATGAAGCATTAATGGAAATCCATAATTTCCATTCTAAAGATTGTCTTACTCGTGACAGAACCTTTCACTAAGAGAATAATATAATGAATTTTTTCCTTGATGCTCTCCATTTTAGTGTTAAAATAATGAATAATCATGAGCTTGATCATTTCAATGATGTCAATGTTTTTGATATTGAAAATCCTTAGGTGGTTGTCTATGTTAGTTAAGATATCCCTAACCTCAAAATAAACTATTCATTATGGTAAAAGGTTCTAAAAAACTTGACTAACATGTGGTTTCTCACACTTGTAAGAAAGAAACTAATAGAAAATCTACAAGTTCAGTTATTCCTCCTTATCTTCCTCATCAACCAATACTTCCTCTTGCACTTCATCTCCCCCAATGCCTTTGAAGGAAGTATGCTTCAGTAGAAAAACTCCATTCTACTACCAATAAATCTCTTTGGGAGATTTTTCATCTTCAACTACTTATCATGAAAGCTTACAAAAAGCTCTGAGAAACATGATTTTATTACCTCATAGGAATGGCAACATAAGTTCCATCTTCGAATGGATGAATTTGATTAGTAATAAATCTCAAATTATATTTTCTCAAGATTATCTATCTTCTAAAATAATTCAAGATCAACATGATTCTCTTATGGTGATTTTTCTTATCAATGATAGCCTTATTCAAAGAAATTTGATAAATTATAGATCAAACTTCATGGTTTTAGTATGGACTTGTTACACAAGAAAAATGCACATATTTCATCAAACAAAGTTGATTATATTCCTATCCATTTATTTATCACTGTGGCTAAAAGCACCTTGGGTATTATCTATTTATCTATGGTCATGTTATTTTACCAATGCTTGTTCATGTCATGCATATTTATCTTAACAATAATATTTTCCTAGGAAAACTATGGCTACATACCATGCACATTTTTTCTTCAACACTTGATTGCAAAGTGAAGTTCATCTATAATGACATCATGTATATCTTTTCTATTGATGATAGGGTCCAAATTGGTTACGAGATTAATATTATTCTCCTTTTGTTCCTACACAATTTAAGAAAAGTATATCTATTACTAAAGATAATTCTCCTATAATTTCCCTTTTAGATGATTATTGGAGGTAATTTGACTTTACACCATCTTTTGTTGGTTAATACAAACTTTTTAATTTTAATAATTTAACTCACAATCTCAAACATGGTTTAGGATGTTTGTGATGAGGCACTAATACAAGTGAGAATTTTATTCAAGATTTTTTTTTAGAATCTTGTGATTTTCCAACTTCCTTTCCTTTATCATCTAACATTTCTTCATTATATAGATTTGATCAATAGATCATTTTCCCTAACCTTCTTCATGCTAAGATGATTACTCAACTTAAACAATACAAAGTATAGTCAAAATATTGTGAATCTATATTTTACATTCTACTACTTAATTTCATTCCTTTTATTATAAAATTTAATAAGTCATTGATAGCGATATATATCTCACATACAATTTTCAGGGATGAAGATAGTCAAATCCTATACTCAAAACAATTCCTTGATCAAAAAGCCAATACTTTGCTAGGTGTCCTATTCTATGATGTTCTACCTCTTACTAGAAACATAAAAAATAAAATAGAGGCCTTAAAAATGCCATCTATTATGTCCATACTATCTTCCTCTAATCACACTAAACAAAACATGTCTTCTATGAAGCTCACCAAATAAAACAATAAGCCTTTACCTTGTAATTAACCTTTACACTTAAACAATTTCTATGTGTTCTTATACAAGACTTATCCTTTAGCTTTTGTCATCTTAATACTACACTATATTTCCATTAATGACAACCCTAAGCATACTACATTATCCAACTTGCCAACAATATCCCCCTTTGGCATTGGTAACAACATTTGAAAATTGGTCAAGTATAATACACTTTTCCAAAAACTTCAAAAGCTTCTGGCCAAAAAGAAATTACAAAATTTTGTGGATCATTGATATATACCATCTTTACATATTGTTCTCTTCTATAAACCCCCTATGATTATGCACTATGTAGATTTCCCCCCTTACTATATACTTAGTAAGCTATAAATAAGTTCCATATTTATTTTGATCATACTATATCATATAAACCTTCTTCCCATACTATAATTTTTTGTTTCCACTTCTACCCCTTTGGCATCAATGTCAAAGGTGAGAGAAAATTTCTATTTACATGTCAAAACTATGTTTCTATCTATCTTTTTTATCCTTGATTCTAAGTATAAAAAAGGTATACAATCTGAAAATTTGACCTTTAATGTTGGAAACTCTTTGTCCCAAGTAGTCTTGACTGATTCTCCAACATCTATTACTACACACATTCTATAAGTTTCAATCTCTTCTCCACTAAGGTCCATGAAAGAAAATTTCTCATAGGATTGTTGTGCTTGTAGGAGTATGCCTAACTATTTTTCAATAAGTCCATTCTTGGTGATAGGTAGTCTCTTAGTAAGCTAAATATTCTTAATATTTTATATTTATTCTCATGAGATATTGATTCATGTATGAATCACTACTCATTAAACATGGGTCAACAAGTTTGACTCAAAAACTACACAGTTAAATCCTAATAGCAATATCACAATTTGACTTGCTATGGAAATATCTCCTACTTATCACTTGATGAGCTTAATGGGGTTTCTAATGAATGGTTCATAAGGCACAACACTTGGTGAATGTTTTTCAAATGAGATTTCAAGAAGAGTGGATTTAACCATGGAGGAAACTATGTAGTTAAGCGCGCTCAAGATGGACTAGTACATCCAATGAGTGATAAGTGATACATGTATTCTCATGAGATATGGATTCATGTATGAATCGCTACTCATGAAACATGGGTCAATGAGTTTGACTCAAAAACTACATAGTTAAATCTACATAGAAATATCACAATTTAATTTGTTGTGGAAATATCTCCAACTTATCATTTGATGAGATTAAGGGGATTTTGAATGAATAGTTCATAAGGAACAATAATTGGTGAACATTTTTCAAATGGGATACAAGAAGAGTGGGTTTAACCATGGAGGAAACTCTATAGTTAAGTGCGCTCAAGCTGGAGTAGTACTCAGATGGGTGACCTCTTGGGAATTCTTAGTGCTTCACCTCTGTGAGAATCACCTAGATCTAGTGACTGATAAGTGTTCCATTTATTCTCATGAGATATGGAATCATGTATGAATCACTACTCATGAAACATGGGTCAATGATTTCGAATCAAAAACTACATAGTTAAATCCTTATAGCAATATAACAATTTTATATTTGTTCTTTTCCTAGAGTTTAAACTCATCATAGGTCTTGCTTACTCTTTGATAAATTTTAACAATCTTAACATCCTAAGACTTAATTTATTTTTCTATCATTTCTATCTTAGTCTTCTTATTCTTAATTTCCATAGAAGTGTGAATATGTTCTTTAGCACATTCAACATATACTTGCTTACCTTCTAATATGCTCTTCCTTAAGTCTTTAATACAAGTATCCAAAATAGTTAAATAATCATTTACATTTTCATATACTTGATTAAACAACTTGATCTTATAATCTTTCTATAATTTCACTTTAGTTGTCTCCTTTAAAGGAGTAAACTGTGCATCAAATTCCTCAATGATCTTCTCCAATTTCATGTCCTTATCCTACTCTGTAGATTAAGTTTGGAAAGGTAATGACTTTTTCAATCTATCATGTGCTAGATCTAATACCTTTTGACTATACTCTACCTTCTTTTTAGATTCCTCAATCATCTTAGAAAATAAAAAATCTAATAGTTGCATTTAGGTTTTGGGGTCTATTCTACCTTTCATCAAACTTGTAATGTCTCCATCAAATAAATTTCCAAAGTAGGCATGGAGGTGCTTGTACTTTCTTTATCTTTATCAGTTGACTTAGTAGGTATTTGGATCACCTCAATTTTCCTTTCTTGTTTGATCTCTTATGTCCTATGATCAATCTAAGGCCTCTGCTACTTTGTATCCTTTTGTTCATCTACAGTCCTATGTTCTATCATTTCTTTCTATGAAGTTTCAAATGTTGATAGTTTTGATGTTGCTTACAATGTATATTCTTTTATCTCTAATGTATCCTTTGATTCCTTGCTTTGCTAAATGAATTTATCATATTTTTATTTATCTTTAGTTACCTCTACACTTACTACTTCATTATTGTTAGTAACTTCATCTTGTGTATCCATCTAATCTTTGTCATACTCTTTTTGATCCTCATTGTTATATTCGTGATTAACATTAGTGGTATACAATTGCCAATAATTATTTGATCTTCAAAGGGGTCTTCATCAAGTTCTATTTTAGAGTTATTAGGACTCCTCTAATGTACACATCAGGTTTAATGACTATACTTACAAATGGCTATGTATCCTTTTAATCATTGGTTAGAATCTTTGGCTCTTCAATCTACAGTCCAATTGAATAAAACTTCATAACATATAGATCATTCAATTCTTGATACAATGCCTTCTCAGTTTCATTCTACACTTTTTCATACTATCCTTCCATAATTTTTATAGGTCTAGTTTATCTCTTCAATAATGGCCTAATTTTCTTAAGAATGGCCTCAAATGTTCATCATTTTCTACTATACAAATTTTGTTTTCTATTACCTCTCTAATTTTCTTATCTTCCTCAAGTACCCTTAGCCTTTTAGATTCTAAACTCTTGTGAAGAACTTTAGGTACACTTCCTCTCAATTCTATAGCTAACTTCTTGAATTCCAATAAATATCTTACAATAGTAATCTCTAATTATCTTTATTGATCAACATCATATTTATCAAATAAATTTGTTTACTTGATCCAAGTTACCTTCTTTCAAAATTCTTGTATTTAGCTTTCCAACATTAGGTTGATTTCTTCTTACCATATAATTTTTAAATAGACTCACTTGCTTCTTTCTACTGACTTGAATGTCTACCTAGGTTGATTCTTCTTCTTCTTCTTCTTCTTCTTCTTGACTCTTCTTCTCATTGCTTTTCATTATAGTCTTTGTCCTTTTAGGAGTAAGAATGTGTTCCATTTCCTTAACTCTCTTAGGTTTCATAGGAGTCTTGTCTTTATTTTCTATCTTGACTTCTATTTTGATTTCAAAATTAATGGTGATGTCCTAGTTGATCTTCTTATTCTTATAGATTATAAAGTTTCTTATACATGTGTAATTTCCATATCTTTCTCTTCTACTACTGTAAATGTTGTTGCTAGTGGAGATGTTACCTCAAAAACAAGTGAATTAACCATAAGAATATTGGATTGTCCAATATTATGCATTTCTATAAAAAATTTATTTGCCTACTTCCACTATTCTCTTGTCAGTCTTGAATCCAAAATAATTTTCTCAATCTTCTTATCCACTTTCTTCTTTACTTCTCTACTACACAATTGATCTCTAACTTGATTGTATTTTTCCTCATATGTGTCCCATATAGGACATTCATTTCCTCTCTTTTATTCTAAAATAGATTTAGCATATCCTTGCAACATTCTTTCAATGACTTCGTATCCCATAGGATCAATGAATAGTACTCTTGGCTCTACTACTTTCATATAAGTAAAATATGTCTCTACCATAAAGCAAATATCATCTTTATATTTCTCTACTATAGACTGAGGAGTTCTAACTCATTGTTTCATCTCACTCAAGAAATACTTAATCATCTTAGATATATCTTTAGTGAACCTCTTAATAGGTTGCTTCCTATAGTATTCAATTATCAATTTGATAGTACATATTCCACTATTCCATTCATACCTTAGTTATTTGGGAAATTTACAATTACTTGAAAGAATATGTTTTTAATTAGTGGTTTGAATATGAATGGAGTATACTTATCTTGCTTGATTCTTCTCACATTTTCAATCAATTGTTGTTGCAATATCTCACACATTCTTACTTGCTCTTTACCCACTGTCATCCTGAATGCTATATAGATGAATCCAGCTAAAATTGTGTTAAGTCTAGAACCATATTTCATCTTATATCCAATGATATTTTTTATTAGATTTACATCTATCTATATTATCAAAAATTGCTCCTATATTATTTGCAACTACCTTCTCAATTTTTTTCTAACCTCTTATCAATGAGATAATTAGGGACATAGTGTGGCCTTAATTGGATTCTATTTTGGGTCCTCTATTTAGGTCCTATGTTTAGATAGCTTTTGGGTGTTAATTCCTAGGCATGTATTCCTCCAAGAGTTAGTTAGTTCTAAGCCTTTTATAAACCCTTCCATTTCCTCCATTTGGCATATCCATCAACTTCATATCATGCATTCACTAGTTTGAGCACTCATGCTTAAGCTCTCAATTTCTTAATTATTATTATTCAAGCATTCAAGGAATTCAAGCAATATCTTGATTGAAGATCAAGGATTAATGCATTCAATATATTGAAGGAGTCTATGCTAGATCTTATATTGTATTTTCAACATTCAAGATCTCCCTTCATGCATTCAACATCCTTTTTTGTATCTTCTACGTTCATCCTCTCAAGATCTACATTCATAAGGCAGATTGCAAGCACATTCATTCATGAATCTTTTGGTTTCACTTTAATTTCCTTTCTAGGGTTTTAAAGTTGAGTCAAGGCTATTGCATATATATACTTGATTACATTTCAAATTCAAGAGAATATTCATAGATTTATATTGCTTCATGTTAGATCTATCACTACTACTTTCTAGCATTCTATTCCTATTTCAATTCAAGGTTAATTCCTAACCTGGGGTTTGACTGAGGCAACCCCCACCTCCATGACAAAAAAAAATCCTCCATTTTGTAGGTTTTAGATCTCAAATTAGCAAACAAGTTATAGATTTGGATACCCTTTTCAACTTTCTACAAAACTAAAAAATTAGAATCAATAGCGTACTCATTCTATCAAGGCCAACCAAGTCACCCCTAATCAACTAGTTTGACTCCCATAGATTGTCGAATAATTTGTGTTTTGTCCATCACAAAGTTTCTGATTTAGACCCAATATTATAGCATTTTCTAACATCATTTGTATTTCACAAGGTATATCATCTCTGTCTCTTTCATTTCTATATGATTTATCATTTTGTCATTAGTTATATCTTATCTCTAAATTGTATATTCCTTTTCTTAAACCCTCCTAAGGTGGAGGTGAGAGGGAAATAAATTTGATATAATCATCCCTTTTGCATTAGGTCATGCATTAATACTTCTTGTGTCAGTGAAACCTAATCCAAGTGATAGGTCTTGGTCTTCCCCCTTCATTAGTTGTTAGGATGAAATTCTTCCATTTCTCCCCTACACATCATGAAGACTACTAAGTATAATCCTTGTCTATTATGCATGCTCAAATTCTTCATAAATTATACATTGTGTAATATTAAGTTGACCCAGAAGATTTAAAAACTTACTTATATGTCTTATCATTGTTATTAACTTTTTCAAGATGTGAAATGATATTGATATCTCCAAATGTATCAAACTTATAATTTGTATATGAATAAATATCCTCAACATGTACTACACCATTGGGAATTTATGAAAAATCTCCTGCGGGATCATCTCTCAAAGATATGAAGGGATTATTCTTAATATTGTACCTTGGTCTCTCCCTCACATCACAAACTATATGTGTTGCTATAGCTTTAAATTAATTTCAAATGGAAAAATCAAACAACCTCACTAACAAGATAAATACCTTTTTGTTCATTCAAGAGGCTTCAATAAATCATTCTCCAAACTCTCAAATTTGCCTCAAAATCCTTTTGCTAGTTCCCTTATCTCTCTTAGAATTCAATAGTGATGAAATTGAACTTAACCCTTAAATCTTAGAGAAAATGGAACTACAATTAATGCATCTAGAAGTACACTCAAAAAGTTGTTTTGAAATACTAGAATCCTTCAAATCCTTCTTGACCTTTCATATTAGCATATAATGTTTTGTGCTCATAGATGTAGGTTCCATATCATTATTCCAACTTGTAGCTAACTGCACAGAAATTAATTCCACCATTCAGGGGTCTGATAGATTTCTTACATAATATCCTTAATTTATGCTTAAATAAAAATAATCCATGAAGATGCATAGGTTCAGTACCAGGTACTATTCCAATCTTATTCTTAGATGATTATTTTATCTACCCACAACTCAATGTTTTTTGGCATTCCTTCTTTCAAAAATATTTTGTTAATGCTTTCTACTGGCATCTTATTCATATATATTTTTAATCTTTCGTTGCATTTTTCATGTTTCCTCTTGTATTAGGAGTTTTCATATTTTGTGTTCTCATCTTAGGTATTCTCATGTTTCTATTGAAACCATTTAGCCTACCAAATCTTGTTGTGTGACCCAAATTATTGTAAATCTTACATGCCATAACTCTATTTCCATATCTTGGTCCAAATTGAGTAATTTGAAGTTTGTAATATCTTGCAATATGTCCAATGTTTTTGTGCTTATAACACATAGCTCCATCTATAATTATGTTATTCATTCCCGAAGGTCTATTAGTTGCATTTGTAGTCCTTTCATGCATTCTCGTATTCTATCTTTGGTTAAGTTTTCTACATTCACTAGATCTATGACCATAAATAAAGAAATAATTATAACAATAACTAGGAAAGGGTTTAGAATACTTACTTGTACAATAGTTATTCTTGTGTACAAGTTGGTTTCATGCAAAACATCTTCCAATGAATTTTCTTATTGGTTCTTTAGGTTCTTCATATTGATTAGTTGCATGATTGTTTTGATCCTCTTGTTGACTAGGTTATTAATCCACAAGTTCTTGCCCTTCTATTGTTTCAAATTCTTTGGATGATTTACCTTCAACATTGCCAATTCCTATCATATCTCCAACAAGTCTTTGTGCCATAATATGGTCATCAAGTTTTTCTATGCTTGTATACAACTTCTCAAGATGTTTCTTGGTTTGTGTAAGCTCCCCTTTCACAACAATATTCTACTTCTCTAATTCTCATATCTCAATTTTAGATGTCATCTTGGTAAATTGGGATCTCAGATCAACATTCCTAGATCTCAAATTTATTTACTTCTTTTTCTCATCTTTAAAGATGTGATCTCAAGTTCATGCTTTAGAATTTCATTCTCCTTTTTTAGTTTTTAGTTGACTCGTAATGCTTGATTTCATTAGGTGATTCATTTTTCTTGGATATTGAGTTTTCAACCTGATATTTCAACTTCTAAATAGATTCTTGTGCAAATTTCAACTTTATTTTCAACTTGTTTCTTTCATCATTAACTAGATCTAATTCCTCAAGGGTTGCTTCAAGATTCTTCTACAAATCTATGAAATCCATAGTGATCTCCCTCAAGTTTTTAGGCTTCTTATGAGAAACACTTTTGTGATACCAATTGTTAGAAAGTGAAGTATACTAATATAATTGGGGGTGGTGGTGGGTGAATTAGTTATGAACTTTAAACAACTTTATGTTCATTTATGGATATCATTAAAAAATCTTAAACTTGTAAATATCAATAAATTGAAAGATAAAACCATACAAAACATAAAGAAAATCATTAGTCTTTCTCTCCTCTTCTCAAAACAATCACTTCCTTGATGATGATCTCTCTCTCTAATCACTCTTCTTCACTTTATGAGATCCCAATTTAGCTTGGAACTTCTAGCTCTCACGTTATTCACTTGGCAATCCAACCTTCTCCCTTTTAGCTTTATTTTCTTTTATACTCTTGTTCTTTCTTTGCTTGTAAGTGTTGATCTAGGAATTCAAAATTTGAATGTCCCCTATTACTAACTAAGTCACCTATTGTAGTGATGTGCCACCCTTGTCATCTTGCGATGTGTTCATACATGAGTCACAAGTGTAATGTGTTTTTGATGACTAGCTTTAGTTCTAAAGAACTCAAATTTGAATTCTTTCGACTATGCCTTCATCCTTTCTTCCATTTCCATTAAATGTAATGTTGATTACACTTTTACTCTCTATATGACTAGGTAGTCATGGGTATCTTGCTTTGTTTTCATCTTATTGAGTCACATTGTTATTATGTCTATTGTTTCTTCCACTTGGCTTTTTTCTACTTGTGTGGAATTCAATTAGCATGCTTTGCCTAAGTAGATCACCTTTGTCATCACTTCCACCATCTTTCTTGATTTCCATCGAGTGCTAGGATCACATGTTGTTATAACTTTCTAGTTGTACCTTTCTATCGATCATGATCCCTTCTCTTGTATTGCCATAAATGACAACACCTTTGATCATAAATTCTATCGGTCTGTCAGCCACTAGTCTCTGAAACTTAGGCCATAAATCTCCCCCTTTGACATTAATGACAACACTTCACCTTTTGGCACTTTCTGCATTGAGTGTGTGTATTCCTCTTCCTCCATTTTCTCCCTTGAGATAGTGCATTTTAATTTTATGATCATCTATGACACATTTTCTTTCTCTCAACTTCTCCCCCTTTGACAACAATTCCAAGGTGATCATCTTTCCTTGTTGCTTTCTTTATTGATTTCTCCCCATATAGAGTAGTCCTTCATTCCCATCAATCCAATTAGAGTGTGTTGTGTTTCTTGAGCATGGATTGATGTCAGCCTAGTTTGGCTAAGTTTAAATTGGAGAGGGGTAATACCACTAACCTTTATCTCATATACTCAAACATATCTTTCTGAAGAGGCTTGGTGAAGATATCAACCAATTGCTCCTTGGTTGGTACATATTCTAACCTAGCCTCTCTTTCTTGCACCTATTCCCTTGGAAAATGGTACTTGATGGATATGTGCTTAGTATTTGAGTGCATGACCAAATTTTAGATATTTTGATAGCATTGGTGTTATCACAGTTGATAACTACTAGTTCCTCCATTTTCTCTTGGATTCTTTCAAATGGTTGTTTGATCCAAACAATTTGAGTGCAATTCATAGCTACAACAACATATTATGCTTCAGTGGTCTACTACGATATGCTTCATCTAGTTGGGCTACTAAGGTTCATGTGCCATTTTTCACTCTTTGGTCAATTTCTTCTTCCATGGCCTTCCTCCAATCTTCATCCTTCAAATCATTTCTTATAGCCTTAGGCTCCATGTGTAAGATTAAACATACCATCTCACTCACTTTTCTTCTAGTCATTACCCTAGCATCCTTGTCTCCAATGATTTGGTCTATTGAGTGGTGTCTTCTTACATACTTGGCTCGCACTAGTTCCCCTTCGGATGATTCTTTCCTATGCTCTTCAAGTTTGGATTCTTCTCAAACTAACACAACTTCTTGTTAAGGTTCTACCTCAACTGGTGCCCTTTCTAGTGTATCACTTAGTGGAATGTGTAGACACCTAAATTTGATTACACTACTTTGGTAATCTAATTTAGCCATCTCTAAAGGCATCATTAATTAAATTCTTATTTAATTAATCCTTTGTCATCCCCTAGTTGATTAATTTAATTAATCATCTATAGTCCTAATTGATAAATCAAATAATCTATTATTTATCAATTAAATCCTTTTCTCCTATCTAATTCCAAAAATCCCCATTTATTAAATAAATCTATTTGATAAATAAAATCCTCAAATTCAAAAAAACCCTAACCTATCTCTAATCCTCCATTTAGCCTAATCCACCCCATCCACCCATACTAACCAAGCTTAGCCACTAACTCACCCACCCTCATTAATGCCATCCACTTGCACATCTCTAACATCCCTAATCTAATCCTAAACCCAAGCCTAATCCACCCCCTAATGTTGTCACCTTGCTAAAAGTTTGCCATTCCTAAAATCTTCCAAATCCACCAATCTCACCAAGGTTATCCCTTTGACATAGCTTTGTCTAGGGTAATCTAGCTTTGCCACTTGTTATCCCTCATCACCTTGAGCTAAAGGTTGGGATTCACAAGTGGTCAATCTCGTGTTCTTCCTAAAGGATCATCAATCTATCCTTAAGTTGACACAATCACCACCAAGCTTCCACATAGGAAAGCAGACCTTTTGTACTTTGACAACATATCTTTGAAGTTAGAATCCCCAACCCAATCCTCCTTAGGTTTTGTCATATAGCTTTGCCTCAACCTAGGAAATCATTTGCATAGAAAAGCCTTCCCCCTTTTGCATCCATCAGCATTATTGCATCTCATCCCTAGGAGCATTTTTTCATGCCACTCGTCACTCGCTTAGCCAAGAAGAAAGAAACAATGGAGCCCTATCATTTAGATCGAACAGCCTCACCCCCCTTGAGCACTCAGCCATCCTTCAGCCCAAAGCCAGCTATGCCATCACCTACTAACATTGAAGCTTTCATGAACCAACCAGGAAATGCAGTATCGGTAAACGCCATTATAGACAAAAACAAAGAGACAATCATGGCTAATTTTCGAAGGGACAATGTAGGAACCTTTGACTTTGGAAGACCCCCTCCATTATCAGATCCATCTCACCCATTGTTTGGGCAGCTACCACCACCCATAGGCTCTTATGATCCAAATTATCCTCAATATATTCCAAAAGAAGAGCCTCCAGCCAATCCATATGACCCAACAGACCCAAACATACCATCATCCACCCAAGTTGAAATCTCCATGCCGCAAGCCAACCCAGCAACCACCACTCCATCCTTGGTTCATACCTCTCCACTCCAAACCCCCTTTACCCAAAACATCTCATCGTTCACCCCCTTCACTATTGCTACTGCTCCCACACCTAGCCTTCCAAATCCACCCATCTCCCAAATCAGTGCTAGCATCTTTGGCCAACCTCAACAATATACAACAGGGATGCCACCCATGGGGCCAAGTAATCAACCTTTTATCACCCCCAGCTTGTTCACCACAGCCCAAAGCACAATCCCATCATTTCCATTAGGTCTCGGGAGCTCAATACCACCAGCCACAAATTCACAAGCTACTACCTTCACTCCACAAAGCTATCAAATCCCACAAGCTACTGCCAATCTTCTACCAAGCTCCCAAGTGACCCTAGCTCCCACCACCACTCTACCAAGCTTCCAAATCCAGCCACAAAGCTATCAAACCCCATCAATTCCATTCCCAAGCTTTCAATTCCCACCACCTCCACCACCAACTAATCCATTACCTCCACTTACCAACTACTTTTCAATGCCACTTCTAGGAGGTAATCCACCACCCCAGCCAACCACCAATTATTTGCAGATGTCATCCCAAATGGGGGCAAAACCCACATATATTGGTCAAACCCCACAAGCCCTCCGATCCTTTCCCCAAGCCTCACAACCATCTTATACCTTACCTCCACAAAGCAATCCATTTAACCCACAACCAGCTTATGTTCCTCAATCCCAACCTCAGATCCCATATCAACAGCAAGCCTCGCAGCAATATGCGCCACCTCCCCCTCAACAACTCGTCATCCACCATGCAACTACCCAAACAATGTACAATCCCTATCAGAAAATCCCTCATAACCATCCATATTTAATGGCCCCATCCAACACATACCTACCTCAAGGCACTCCTACATTGGGGGCACCCCAACCATCACCTATCAATTCAGAGTGGGAGCAAATGAAGACAGCCCTGAAAGCCATCCAAGAAGGGAATGATCCAAAGACATTCAAGTTTGAGAATGTGTGTTCTTACCCGTTTGACAGAGCCATTACCACAACACCATTTCCCAAACACTTTGAGGTACCTAAATTTGACAAATTCAGAGGAAAAGGAGACCCTGTCACACATATCAAAGAATTTTACATGCATTGCCAGGACGTGGCATACAATGATGTCTTCCTCTTGCGCCTTTTTCCCAAAAGCTTGGCTGGACCAGCTCTTGAATGGTTTTATAGAATCCCCTATGGCACAATTAAGAACTTTGCTGAATTATCTGAGGCATTTGTAGCCCAATATGCCCATCTTGTTGAAATAGAGCTATCAATAGTTGATCTTGTCCACACCAAGCAAAAAGGTGGAGAAAGCCTTGCCGAATACCTGCAAAGATGGAAAACCCTTACCACCCGCATATCCTGCACCTTGCCAGAATGCCATGTGGTGAAAATGTTTATTGATAATGCACATCCCAGCTTGGCTCACCACATGACCATGAACTGTTTGCAGACCTATAAGGATATCAAAGAGAAAGGAATGATCCTTGAGCAAGGAATCATCAAAGATGGTGTGGTAAAGATTTACAAAGAGGCCAACCAAAATCAATCACATTCCAATGACAAGTCTAGGTATTGGAACAAAAACAAGCATGTTGCAACAGATGGGGTTACTGACACCAGACATGTGAATATCATTGGTCCTTCTCGAAACCAGTCTAACCCACCATATCAAAAAAACAACCAACAAGCTACCAATTACCAACAACGAAATAACCAAAGCTATCAAAACCACAATACAAGACCCAACTTTCAAGGGTCTAACAATCAAGCTAATGCCATCAATGTAGCTGCAGGGCAAAAGCCTAGATTCCAACCTGCACCTAGAAACTATACACCCCTTGGTGAGCCATTGGATGTTATTTTTGAGAAATTGGCTAAGGAAAACCTTATCAAATTTCCTCCTACCCAGCAAATTGATCCAAGCCAATCCAAAGCTGCATGGTACAAGGACAATGAGTATTGCAAGTTCCATAGGGTAAATGGTCACACCACCCTCAGATGCATGAAACTGAAAGACTATGTGCAAGACCTCATTGATCAGAAGGAAATCACTGTTGGTGCCCAAAACTCTCCCAATGCAGGCTTACAAATTTATCAAAATGCTTTTCCTCCACAC
Organism: Cupressus sempervirens; assembly: GCA_028749045.1. Lineage (NCBI taxonomy): Eukaryota > Viridiplantae > Streptophyta > Pinopsida > Cupressales > Cupressaceae > Cupressus > Cupressus sempervirens. The sequence continues at coordinate 352,856,454 of CM053788.1, forward strand.
AACAACCAAAATCTTGGAAAAGAACCTATCCAAAACAACACCAACAACCGCCAGCCAAACCAACAGCATGGGAAGAAAAATGACCACACTTCATCCTATATAGACTATGGTAGCCTTATAGGTTGTATATCTGAGAAAGAGCCTTCAGTCAATGTTATCAATATCCGAGGACCAGACAATGAGTGTGCGGTCACCACTCGAAGAGCGCGATTTAACATCGCAAGCCCACCAGTTTCATCAACACCATCAGCTCCATCAAAAAGCTGGTACAATATCTTGGAACAACTTGGGAACATGCCAGCCCAAATATCCATTTTAGACCTTCTTCGCACTAGTCCTGTGTACAAAGACATCCTTGACAGTGCTCTCATAGAATCTCGTGTCCCTTCTGATATCAATGCTACTGATTTTTGTAATCTTGTTGGACACCTTTCATCCTCATGTGCCCTATCTTTCAAACCCACCGACATACCCGCGGTTGAGCCAGATCACACCCTTCCACTTCGCATAGCCATCATGGTATCCAATTTTTCCGTGAAAAGAGTAATGATAGATAATGGATCAGCCTTGAACATTTGCACCCTAAAATTCATAAAACAAGCTGGGTATACTGAGGTAGATATGATCAGTGAGGTTATCACCATCAAAGCTTATGACAACTTGGAAAGGACCACAGAAGGGACTATTTTGCTACCAATCAAGGTTGGGCCAGTCATTCAAGAGACAGTTTGCCATGTTGTTGATCTAAACCTACCATTTAACATCCTCCTCGGTCGCCCATGGATTCATGCTATGAAAGCCGTTCCATCCACCTACCATCAGTGCATCAAATTTTTGCATCAAGGCACTGAGGTAACCATCCATGTCGATCCAGAACCCTTTGCTTACTGCAATGCAGTTGAAGCTTCATATACAAACCATTTCCCTGGAATAGACATCGGCACAGCCATCGCCAGCTCATCCCACACTTGTAATGACGCAGAAACCATCCTTGCCTCTACCCTATCTACTGTAAAGATCAACAACAAAGGATGTGGAGAATATAGTCTATCAGATGCATTTGCTGTCGGAGCAATCCCACTTGATCCACATACCCATGGATGGCCAACATATCACAAAGCTAAGGAGATTCCACCTCCTCGATACAAACAATTTGGCCCAACCACCTTTGTGTCCTCAAAAACCCCTCTTCATGAGGAGCTCACTCCAGATATCAACAATTGGCTACATAAGGATGCACCTCCAAGAAATCAAGCACGCCTTGATCACTTCAGCCAAAAGTATCCCCAACAACATAAGCTCGTCACTGAAAAATGGAACTATCAAGGAGGTGGACTAGGACCAGAAGAAAGGGGCATGCAATGTCCCATCGAAGCACATGATTGGGAAATAAAGTCAGGTCTTGGCTTTGGCATACCCACAACTGGGGGCACCAACGAGAATGGTCACGGTTTTTCGAACATCCACCGCGACCTTGTTGAAATCGAAGACATTCCTGAGGAAGTTGAAAAGAGAGCCTACGACGATATCCCAGACCAAATCTTCCTAAGAGACTCTGTTCTCCGAGAACTATCCATCCATCTCATTGACCTACCACTTGCTCATCCAGAACTCATAGATTGGGACCAACCAAGTGTCATACATATTGATGAGTTCGCATCAGAGGAAGCGCTTCTAAGATTCATGGGAGCTGAAACTCCTCATAAGAAGACAAAGCCAGATTCTGCCTACATCTACAAGCTAGATCCCAAGGGGTATTTTGGAGAAAATCCCCAACCTAGTTTTGATACACCCAAAACTGGAACTAAGGTAAATCTGGGACTAGCTAAGGCAGCGAAGAGAACCCCTCAGCAAGAAAATCCAGAGCCACAAGAAGAACATGAGGATTTAGTATTGCCTCCTCAAGATAATCGACCAGAGGTGTCTTCTATTCTAATAGAGGATACTAGAGAAATCAACATTGGTTCTTCAGAGATCCCTAGAATTGTTCACATTGCTGCATCCCTATCACAAGACCAAGCTGACCTCCTCTTTGAGGTTTTACGAGAGAACATTGGCCGATTTGCATGGTCATATCAGGACATGCCAGGACTCGATCCAAAGCTTGTAGTTCATCATCTTGCAGTCGATCCAAAGATCAAGCCCGTCAGACAAAAGCTTAGGAAAATGCACCCCAAGGTGGCATTACTAGTCAAAGCTGAACTAGAAAGAATGTTAGCTGCTAAGGTTATCCGACCTATTGACTACTCAGAATGGATCTCCAACATGGTCCCTGTCACTAAGCCTTCCGGTGACATCAGAATCTATACTGATTTTAGAGATCTTAACAAAGCTTGTCCAAAGGATGATTTTCCCTTGCCCAACATAGATATGATTGTAGATCTTACAGCTGGACATGAAATCCTGTCCCTTATGGATGGATTTTCTGGGTATAATCAGATCAAGATTGCAGAAGAGGACCAGCATAAGACAGCATTCACTACCCCTTGGGGAACCTTTTGCTACACCATGATGCCTTTTGGCCTAAAGAATACTGGGGCTACCTATCAAAGAGCTATGACAGCCATTTTCCATGATCTTATCCATAGCATTTTGGAGGATTATGTGGACGATATCCTAGTCAAATCTCACACCTTCATGGATCATCTTGCTGACCTGGAGAAAGTCTTTGATAGGTTGGCCCAATATCATGTCATGCTAAATCCCAAGAAGTGTGTCTTTGGGGTCACATCTGGCAAGCTTCTAGGCTTCATAGTTTCTAAATGAGGTATAGAGATCGACCCCAAAAAGGTCAAGGCTATCTTAAACATGCCTCCTCCCCAGACACTGCAACAGCTTCGCTCTCTTCAGGGAAAACTTCAATCTATCCGGCGCTTCATCTCCCAACTTGCAGATAAGTGTACACCATTTTCACACTTGCTAAAGAAGAATGAGAACTTCAAGTGGGATCTTTTATGTCATCGCAGCTTCGATCAGCTCAAGCAGTATCTCACCAATCCCCCTATCTTGGTTCCACCAGTTCCTGGTCGTCCCTTGATCTTGTATATATAAGCAACACCTACTGCTCTAGGGGCACTTCTAGCACAACATGATGATTATAGCAGAGAGAGAGCCATCTACTATATCAGTAGAACCCTAGTTGGTTATGAAATCAATTACACTCCTATGGAAAAAGCTTGTTTGGCAGTTGTTTTCTCAACTCAAAAGCTTCGCCACTACATGCTAAGTCATACCATCCAACTAGTCTCCAAGATTGACCCTCTCAAGTATATGCTCTCCAGAACAGCACTTACAGGCCGTTTGGCCAAATGGGTTATGCTACTAAGTGAGTTTGACATCCAGTATGTGGACAGAAAGGCAATCAAAGGGCAAGCTATAGCAGATCACCTAGCTGATGCACCTCTAGTAGATGCATATCCTTTGCTCACAGAATTTCCAGATGAGCATATTTGCCTAATTGAAGAACAGCCCCCATGGAAGCTTTATTTTGATGGCTCATACACCTCTCATGGATCAAGGGCAGGAATATTATTAGTTACACCTCAAGGAGATTACATTCCAAAAGCCTTCAAGCTACAATTCCCTAGCACCAACAATATAGCAGAATATGAAGCTCTTGTAGCAGGATTAAAGATAGCTGTAGAATGGAATATCACCGAGTTACAAGTCTTTGGTGATTCCCAACTCATCATCAAACAAGTCTTAAATGAATATCAAACCAAAGATGAAAAGCTATTACCCTACAAAGAGCTAGTTGATCAGCCGACCCAGCATTTTACAAAGCTTCAGTTTACACAAGTGCCTCGAATGCAGAACAAGGCAGCAGATGCCATGGCCACTATCAGCTCGCTCTTGGAAATTCCCCAAGAAGCTACACAGTATGAGTTTTTAGTTGAGCAACTCCTCACACCTGCCTATGCGAATGAGGATTCAAACCGTTTTTGTATCTTGGTTGGTCCCCAATCCCCTTGGTACCATGAAATTCACGCTTACCTTAATGATGGTATCATATCCCCTCACCTCACACGTACCCAACGCCAGAACCTCATCCGAAAATCATCCCACTATGTTATCATAGCCAATACCCTATATCGTCGTGGTTATCACGATACTCTCTCTCGATGTTTAGATGAAAATGAGGCCGCGATGGCATTAAAAGAAGTACATTCTGGACTTTGCGGTGCCCACACGAGTGGTATTGTCCTAGCATGAAAAATCCTTAGAGCAGGCTACTATTGGCCTACCATTGAAGAAGACTCTTGTGACTTTGTCAGAAAGTGTCTCCCATGTCAGCAGCATGCAAATCTTGTGCACGCTCTAGCACAGGATCTACAGCCTATTGCACCACCTTGGCCTTTTGCTTGTTGGGGCCTTGATCTAGTTGGAACTATCACCCCTCTCTCATCTGATGGACATAAATGGATAATAACAGCTACAGACTATTTCACTAAGTGGGTGGAAGCAGTCCCCCTAGTCTCAGCTACAGGAGTTCAAGTCTCCAAGTTCATCTTGTACCACATTGTTTGCCGCTTAGGCATCCCATCCACCATCTTCACTGACCATGGAGGTAATTTTGAAAATCTCAACATGGAAGAATTATGCACTTCCCTCCACATCCATCACCGCTTTTCTAGCCCATATTTCCCACAAGGTAACGGCCAGGCAGAGGCAACTAATAAAACCCTCCTCAAAATCCTAAAGAAAGTTGTCAATGATTCTGGCCGTGATTGGCACCTTCAAATAAATCTGGCTCTATGGGCCTATCGAACTTCCTTCTGTACATCCACAGGCACAACTCCATACTCCCTAGTCTATGGTGCCGAAGCGGTATTACCTATAGAAGTTGAACTTCCCTCACTACGCATATCTTTGCGAGGGCAAATCTCAGATGAAGAATACAGAGTAGCTCGACTCACCCAGCTAGATCTCTTAGACAAGAAGAGACAACAAGCCTATGACCATCTCACAGTCTATCAAACTCGTCTCAAAAGGAATTTCAACAAGAAGGTGCTCCCACGACACTTTCAGCCAGGTGACATGGTCCTCAAAGAAAATATGAAAGTCCAAGCAGATCGAGAAAAGAAAGGCAAGTTTGAACCTACATGGCTTGGTCCCTATGTGGTTACTGCCTCCTTTGGCTCCGGAGCCTATCAATTATCTACACCAGAAGGAGAACTCTTGAATGATCCCACTAACATCATTCACCTCAAGAAGTTCTATGCTTGAAGATCCTTGGTATACCCAGCTTTTGAAAAAATACAAAAAAAAATAGTAAAGAGAAATAAGCGTCCAATGGTGAAAACTTGGCAATTCAAGCGCCTTGGATAGGTACCTTGGTAAAAACCTAGTAATTCAGGCGCCTTGTGTGCTGAAGACTAATCCATTATCTATCACTATCCTATCCCTCATCCATCCACCCACCATCCCATAAAAAACCTACTTGTTCCCTTGGTGTTCCAATCAAATATCCAAAATCTGATGGAGCTTGTCAATACCTCCTGTACGGCTTGTAAATCTTGTACCAAAGCTTGTATTATACCTTGTAAATCTTGTACCATACCTTGTGTATATCCAAATCTTGTCCAAAGCTTGTACCATATTCCAGCTTGTAAATAATCTTGTACCCTAGCCCGTATCCTATCACATGCACACACAGAATCCCATTTTCCTTAAGCTTTTCACAAACCATCTACCTGTCCACCTATCAACTATTATAGACATCCCATCCTTCACAAAAATTTCCATCTCACAAAAAACCAAAACATGAACAAACTTGTACATTTGTAACATATCTTGGTCTGTCAGCTTATACATCCTCTTTAGCTTAGTATCATTGTATCTATCCGGCTTTCATGTTAGTTCATCCTTGGTCAACATCTTGCACACATTGCACACCTTGGTTAGATATTCCAATGCATCCTTTAGCTAGATCTCCTATCACCAAAGTGTTATCCTTCTTAGTTCAGCTTGCCAGACACATCACTCATCCAGATCCATCAGCTTAGGTGCTCTCTGATAGATTTTTGCAGGATATAGCTTTCCTCATGTCTGATCTTGGTCCGTTAGTACCTCGTCTTACCCATCTCATTGGCAAATAGTTCTCTTTTGGATTTTCACTTTCTTTTGATTTGGGATCTTCCCTTTTGGGTCTTGAAATATCTTTTCCAAGCAATCTCCTTGTTCCCTCCTCAAGGTTGCCATGATCTTCCATATCATGGTATGCTGCGAATGGGGCAATTAGAGTGTAAGGTCTTGATCAGGTCTTTTGCTTGTTTTCTTTTTCTGCTTGTGGGTTACCTAGTGTCATTTCCACGCTGCCTCCTCTGGGATTCATGTGTGATACTGGGGCAATCCTTGTGTGTTTTTTTTGAGTCAGTTCGTCAGTCCTCTGGACGGTTGGTGAAAAGGCCTTGATGTTCTTGGTAACCTTGGCAATTAACCAACAGTCCTATAGCAAATCTAGTGCTCAACTACATGGTGGTACTTCTCTTTGAAGTATCCTCCTGCTCAAAAAGCTTCAATGGATTCCTTTTATAGCGCTCCGCTCCTCCATCTCCCCCCCCCCCAATCTTGGAAAGTCTTAAGCTTGCTTTACTATTGTGCCTCTGATTTCCCTTTATCATTCTCCCGTAGTGAGAGTTTGAGCTAATTCAGCCCCTTCTCTTCGCCAACCAGCGTCTCAGCTCATCTCAATTTCTTGTACTTTTCAAGAAGTCGTCAAGCCTCATTTCTCTCCCCACCGCCTTCTTGAGGGGGCATCATCTAAGTCTAGTCTCTCCTCTTCTTATCTGAGACTAGGGCAACATTGTTGCTAAAACATCTTCCTCATGTTGTCTTCATTCAAACTTCTTTGAAATAGTGTTGTCTCGACACTATGTCAAAGAGGGGCAAAATGTAGACACCTAAATTTGATTACACTACTTTGGTAATCTAATTTAGCCATCTCTAAAGGCATCATTAATTAAATTCTTATTTAATTAATCCTTTGTCATCCCCTAGTTGATTAATTTAATTAATCATCTATAGTCCTAATTGATAAATCAAATAATCTATTATTTATCAATTAAATCCTTTTCTCCTATCTAATTCCAAAAATCCCCATTTATTAAATAAATCTATTTGATAAATAAAATCCTCAAATTCAAAAAAACCCTAACCTATCTCTAATCCTCCATTTAGCCTAATCCACCCCATCCACCCATACTAACCAAGCTTAGCCACTAACTCACCCACCCTCATTAATGCCATCCACTTGCACATCTCTACCATCCCTAATCTAATCCTAAACCCAAGCCTAATCCACCCCCTAATGTTGTCACATTCCTTAAACAAGTTTAAGACTTTCCTAATCCAAACCAAAGTCTTCCCTCAAAAAAACCCAACCACTAAGTCATGAGTGCTCTTACAAAACATAAAGACTCTTACAAGCCCACTCATGACTCTTACACCCATCTTCCACACTCTTCCCTCTTCCACACTTATTCCTCTTACATCCCTCTTACATACTCAACCCCACTCATCATGCCCTTAACCAACCCTTAACCCTACCCTCTCACACTCATCCTCCTTGTGACAAGTGTCACCTTCCCATTGGTGCTAAACAATCACAATCCATGTGCTCCCCTTTGAGTGCATCTTAGCCCTCCTTAAGCCTTCATCCATCCTTGCATCTAAGCCCTCCATCCCTCTACCCCTTAGCCTATAAATTGAATCCCATCCCAAGCCATTTCATCAACAATCTTTGAGCTAAAGTTACCATGCTATTTTGAGAACCAAAGCCATCAACCATACCCTTATAATGCCAAATTGAGAGCTCACAAAGCTACCAATTTTCCATTACCCATCTCCATTGAAGCAACTTTTGAGCATCTTGAGCATACATCCACAGCAAAAGGACACATCTATAGAATCAAGAAAGCATGGAGTGTTTTCTCTCGTGAGGTTTGCACTTCTTATTTTCTTTCTTAGTCTAAGCATATATGTGAATTTAGTTTTTGGTTTGTGAATGTTTACTTTATTTGTTAATGTTCTTTGCATACTGATTCTGGTTCTACAGAATGTACTCAAATTGTTTGTATTCCTATAGTTCTTTTTTGGTATCTTCCTCATTCTTCTCTATGAACTCATCAACCTTTACATTTGTAGATCCCACAAATTTTTTTGTACAAAGATTTAGATATGAGTATGCTCTTCTCTTGGTAGAGTATCCTAAAAATATGCCCTCATCACTCTTAGTCTCAAACTTCCCTTGGTATTCATCTCCCTTGATATAACACTTGCTTTCAAATACCTTGAAGTAGCTAACAGATGGTGTGTGACCAAACAATAATTCATAGGGAGTCTTCTTTGTCCCTTTCTTTACATTTACCTGATTTAAGATGTACACTTCTCTACTTACAACCACTCTCAAGTAAATTTGTCCAACATTGTTTTGGATCATTAATGTTCTAACACAGTCTATGATTGTTATGTTTCTTCTTTCAATGACACCATCTTGATGTGGCGTTATGGGAGTTGACATTTACCTTGTGATTTCATTCCACTCATAGTAGCTTTTGAGTTTTGGCAAGGTGAACTCACCTCCCTGGTCATATCTCAGGCACTTTAGTGCTCTATCGATCTCTCTTTCCACCTTTTCCTTGTACACTTTAAACATGTGAAAGGCTTCTAACTTAGCTTTCATATAAACATTATGGATCATTCTATAAAAATCATCAATGAACAACATAAAGTATCTATCACTAGATACACTCTTTGTTCTCATAGGTCTACACAAGTCAATTTGAACTAGATATAATGCATGTTATGACATTAATGACTTGCTAGAGAAAGTTGAACTTTCCAACTTTCCTAGTCGACAACCTTTGCACATAACATTGTTAGGTTTTCTAATAGGGGGTAATCCCCTTATAGAGCTCTTCCTTTCTTCTTTGACAATTCTTTCTAAATTTACATGGCACAACCTCCTATGTGTAAACCAACTATTATCATTTCTAGATACCATGAAAGTATTGCCATAAATATTGAGGTATAAAATGTTACCATTTCTTTTTTATCTTATAGCCAATAGATTCCATGTCTTGTCAACTAATTTTTAAGACCTTTTGTTGAAATTGAACTTATAGCCTTTCTCCATTAGTTGATCCATGCTCAACATGTTGCATTTTAGTCCCTCCACTAGATACACATATTCATAGGTAGTGGATTCATTACAGCTACAATATCCTTACCTATCACTATCCATGGTGAGTTATTTCTGAACTTCACCATTCCTCCATTGTAGGCATCGATCTTGTGGAAATTTCTCTAGTCACCTAACATGTGATGTGAGAAAATAATATATGTTATCCAATTTTTGTATATATTGACACTTGTCATCAAGGCTTTCTCTGCCCTTTCTTATGCGATAGAAACAAAGGAAAATTCATTCTCATCATCTTCCTTATCATTGGTTGACTCTTCATCAATCACACCTTCTTCTATGATATAACAATGCTTCTTCTTTTTTCCTTTTGACCACTTCTTGTTGGAACCTTTCCAGTTGTTATTTCCTCTCTAGTCATTAGTCTCCTTTATGAAAGTTTATGTACATCTAACAACATAATGTCCTACCTTTTGTAGTTAAAACATTTGAAAGAAATCTTACCCTTGTACTTCCATTTACCTCTAACCATTCTTTTTGTGAAAAGAGTCTCCAACTCTTTTTGTTTGGGTTCTTCAGCATATAGGCTCTCCAGCTCCTTTATGTGCCTAGAAGATCTTGGTTCTCGTCTTTCTCTCAGAATTACAACTGGTGTAACTGAGGCCTTGAACACATTTTTGACCTTAGGTGGTTGATTGCTATCAAAATTGCTAAGTTTTGAATATAGTGAACTTTCCTATCAATGTGTTGAGTGACGCCTCTATCTTGTCAATGGTTCTCAGTTCTTGGATGGCTGACACCCTTATGGCATACCTTGGGTAGTAGAGTTCTTAGCATCTTTCTCATGAACTCATCCTTTAATATTACTCCTCCACATGCTCTGATGGATAGCATAATGTCCTTCACTCACTTTCCATAGGATTTAGTCTCTTCACCTTCTTGCATTCTCATGTCATCAAAATTTCCTCGCAGGCTTTTAATTTTAGCTCTCATGACATGCTTGTCTCCACCATGGATGACCTTCAACTTCTCCCACATTTTGTGGGTTTTCTCTAGTTCCTTGACACTAAGTGGGCCAATTGGTTCAACATTACCTCTACATGAGTCTAGTAAGAATCTCCATGAGCCTTCAGATGCAAGCACATCTTTCAACACCATGAGCTATAGTATTCTCTAGAGAAATTTGGTGCATCTCTTTTAAAAATCTTGATCTTTTCCTTGAGATGTTAAAATCTTGTCTCCTTGAGGACCTAAGATCTAATACCAATTGTTGGTCCCACCTATGGTTTTGGATACTAAGAGGAGGAGGGTGATTCAACGTACACACTATGCATAACTTTTACTTCAAGTCACACTCACAACTTCTTTATAGCTTAGTGTAGGCTATAACTCAACCAATTAGGGATGAGCACAAAACATATCACATAAAAATATAAATGAACAACATAGTATTTATCTTGTGGAACCCTAGCTAGGGTAAAAACCACGATATGTGAGTTGACCCTCACAAGTTTGTACTCTTATGAAGTGTACCCGATCAAGATCTTATCCCTATTAAAAGATTACAACAACACTATAAGTTGCCATCCAATTAAGGGATTTGAATAAGACCTATTAAGATCTTGCTATGTTAGGAGCAGCTTAGTTATAGGACTTTGAAATACAAGTTAATGTTTCACCTTGTTAAAGGAATTGTACAAAGAACTTGTTAGAGTCCACCCTTGATGGGATTTATTGTTGTATAGATAAGTAAACAATAGAGAAATGACTTACAAGTTTAGCTATTGAACCTAATTTGATTTAGATCCCTCTTTCACTCGCTTGACTAGTCTTAGAAGTGTGCTTTGCCTTCTTTGGGTTCTAAAACTTCATTCTTTGGTCACTTGTGTGATTTTACTCTATTAGGTTGAGCACATGATACTCTGCATTGTTTTGGGCTCACTTTCCTCTTCTCAAAACAATCACTTCCTTGAAGGTGATCTCTCCTTGATTACTCTTCTTCACTTTATGATATTCCACTTTAGCTTGGAACCTTTAGCTCTCAAGCTATTCGATTGGTAATCTAAGCTTCTCCATTTCAACTTCATTTGCTTTTATACTCTTCTTCTTTCTTTTTCTTGGAAGCATCAATCTAAGAATTCAAATTTTGAATTCTCTCCCTATTACTTACTCGGCTGCTCATTGTAGTGGTGTGTCAGCCTTGTCAAATCATAGTGTATTCGTACACGAGTCATGGGTGTACTGTGTTTCTAGTGATTAGATTTAGCTATAAAGAATTCAAATTTGAATTCTTCTACTTGTGCCTCACTCCTTTCTCCAATCACCATTAAATGTGACGTCAATTGCAATCTTACCCTCTACATGACTAGTTAGTCATAAGTAACTTGCTTTATGCTTATCATACTAAGTCACCTTGCTATTATGTTTGATGTTTCTGCCACTTGGCTTTATTTTTCTTGTGTGGACTTCACTTAGCATGATTTCTCTAAGTAGATCACCCTTTTCATCACTTTCACTAGGCTTGTCATCTTTCTTCATTTCCTTTGAGTGTTAGGGTCACATGTTGTCAAGTCTTATTGGTTGTGCTTGTCTACTAGTCATGATCCCTTTGCTTGTGTTGCCAACAATGGAAACACCTTTGATGACTAAGTCTACTAATCTATTAGTCAATTAGTCTTTAACACTTAGGCCAACAATAAGTATAATATTAAATCCTAAATATAAATAACATCATATTCTAACATTAACATCTCATCATCATGAGGACACAATAAACATCTTTCGAAGACACATCATATGACATCATCATAAAAGTAATTTCATTAATTAACTAAGAGAAATTAATGCATCATCTGCATTAAAGTTGGCAATTATTTACTACTAGGCATAATCAATTAGTCAACTTATCAAATTATTGCATTTCAAATATTAATTAAGGCTAATACATTCTATGAAAGAGTCATATACCTAACTTTAGCAATGGGTATTACACTTTCTTATATTTACAAGCTATCAAAGTTTACATCAAGGTTCTCAGTGTTCTACTTCTCATTTCTTCACCATTTATTGTTACACTAATAGTTATAATTTAAAAAACCCACTTATTTCAACCTAACCATATTGAAAAACATATTCACCTTATACCATTTTCATCTCATCATATTTCCCTTTCAAAATCTCAACTAGATCTCTTTGAATAGGGACATATCCACTATAAACAAACTTAAGCTTACCTCAAATTTCATGAGTAGTAGTGAGTCCATGAATATCAAAAAAAATAGCATCAAGTAGAGAACCTGCAATGGAAACCAATGCTAATAGGAATTTTTTCTCCACCTTCAATTGAACTGCTTTGAGTGTCTCATTAGGTTTGGAAAATTGGTGCTCAACATGTGTCCAATACTATGACCTCATTGCCCTAATGTAAATATTTATCCTAAGAAACCATGTAGAGAAGTTTTCCTTAGAAAACTTTAGACCTTAGTTTTTAATCATCCTAATCTTTACCTCAAGTTGTTAGGATTTCCACCGAGAGGACCTACACCCTAATACTAATTGTCAATATGCTTAAGGTCCAAGATTATTGAGAGGGGAGGTGAATCAGTAATCTATTAGATTCAAAAAGTTTAAAAATTTATCAAAACTAAAAAATATCTTAATCATGATATTGCTATTAGGATTTAACTATGTAAAAATATCTCCTACTTATTGATAGCAATATTACAAGTTAACTTGTAGTGGAAAAATATCTCCTACTTATCAAGATCTTAATCATTAAACCAATAATCACATGCATGGTACATAAAATTCTGGAAATATCAATAAAACAACTAATAAAACATCCACACAAGTAACACAGAGAAACCTTTTTTTTATGTGGAAACCCTTGATTAGAGAGAAACATCATGGTGGGAATCAATACCCACAAGTATTTAAAACTCTTTAGAAATGTTCTCAGTTAATAACTTATCCCTATTAGGAACTTACAATAATGCCTTGCTACGATAAAACCCTATAAGGAGTCACCTGGTTAAGAGATTTTCCTCAAGCCTTGTTAGAAGTAACATCCTTGGAGGATTTCTCACTCAAGCTAATGAGCCACCTGATTAAAGAAATTATACTTCTAACATGTTGGGATCCTTCTCACCCTATTAAGAGTGACCTAATTAAGTTATTTATACTTGGGAACCCATTAGGATTCAACAAGGCAAGTAATCTAGGAATAACACTTCTCAATTTCTTATACAAGTATAATTCAACTCAGCATCTACCTCTAATTGCAAGAATTCATCTAAATGCCCGACTGCAAACACTATTATTGATGATCACACTTGCATCTACAATATATTGCCATATAAATAGACATCTCAATCATTAGGTCAGCCATCACCTTAGGAAAAATGTGTTACACTTGAATTTTACCTTGGTCCAACCAAAACAACTTAACAAACCCTAAATTTTCTTTTGATGAGATCATCATGATCACCAATTTGAATCACACATTGATTCAGTAAAGAACATATGGCCTAATGTACCTTTTCCATGCCTAACTTTGAGAAGTTTGATCACAGTGGCTAGTGTATTGCCAATTTAACTCAACCCATTATTATCACATCATCACTTAATTTCCCATCTCAAAAGATCTACTAGAGTCAACCTTGGTCTTGATGGTTTAGGTTCAATCTTAAACATGTTCTAAGTGTTCTTTCATTTTGTCTTGAACATACTATAACCAATCTAGAACATATCTTCCTATAAATCAAATCATGCACAATTGTAACCATGGTCACTTAACTAAGTATAGATCATAAATCTTGAATAACATCATTTGGATCATCACAAATTTGATATAAAAATTAAATCATTCACAATTTTTCACAAACTAGTTAACTTGGTTTCTCTATCATATTTCAACAAATTATAACTTTCTCCATACTTGTGCGCAATACATGAAATTTCACATTCAACACCTATAAACATCTTTGAGTCTCTCATATCAACCGCACACTCTAACTCAATACAGAAATCAATTGCACATGTGATTTGTAACCTCCACAGTCTAGAACAAAGGTCATTGGTAAACTATTAATAGGAAACCTTCAAGTCAACACAGTAACTAATCAATCGATCATTAAATATGCACTATAACATCTCTAGAATACAATTTGCATCACTTATGCCATCATATTGTACACAAATATATGGTAAAGGGTTCTGTTGGGTCCTAGGACCCTTTGCCATACATCTTTAGGGATTGTAGAGGTTGTTAAAGGGTCTTAGAACAAATTAATGTGTTTGAAGAAATGTTCAGAACCCTTAGAACCCTTTTATGACCCCTATAATGTATTCTTAGGAATCATAAAAAGTCCTAATACACAATAAGAGGTTTTAGAATATATTAATGTGTTCTAGGATCCTTTACCATACATTTTAGGAGTTAAAAGTGATGTTAAGGGGTCCTAGAACATATTGATGTGTTTGAGGACCCCGTAAGACCCCTAAAACCCCTTAGGATGCTTTAAGACCCCTAAGAATACATCTTAAGGTTCCTAAAAGTTCATAAGGGGTCTTAGAACAAGGTCATTTTTCATAGGGTCTCTTATAACCTCTTAAGACCACTTACCATAAAAAATAAATGTATATTAAGGGGTATTAAGAGGTTGTAAGGGTTGTTAAGGGGTATTAGGACCCCTTATGATAAAAAAATGTATGAGAAGGGGTCATAAGGAGTTGGAAGGTTTCTTAAGGGGTCCTAAGACACATTAATGTTCCCTAGGACCACCTATGAGCTTTATGAGACCCCTAAGATGTATTCTTAGGGTCCTAAGAAACATGTATTAAAAAACACATTTATAGGGTCAACCAATTGAGCTACAAGACGTGAATAATATGATAGCATAAAGACTTTTGAAAATGATTAAATCAATTTAATGTTTTGTTCTCATAATGGTGGAAGCCCCTATGGAAATAATTATGGAAACAACAAGTGTGTTAAAATATATAGTCCACCAATATAACTGAGGGGGGGGGGGTGTGAATCAGTTATACAACTATTGTCACACTTATCAACCTTTATAAAACTTAACCATGTGAACAATATAATTAGAAACCATAACAAGATACTCATACACAATAACACTAGATATGTTAACTAGGGAAACCCTTGATCAAAGTGAAAACCCTGGTGGCGATGGTACTCATAAGCTGATGTACTAAAATAAATATTCCTTGTTAGAGGATGGACCCTATTAGGAGACTTTGAATCCCTATTAGGAGATTCCAACCCTGTTAGGAGTTGTGGAAGGTAGATGGACCCACTATCCAAACAGCTTCAAGGGCAAGACCAATGAACCCACTGTCCAAATGATCTATGTATTATTCCTTGTAGAATAATAGAATTGAATTGTACTTCCTTCCTCTTTCTTTGTCCTATCAACCGAACCTCTGCTCGTGATCTTGATACCAAATCACAAACTTTGCATCCAAAAATCCCTTAGATTGCTTACTCGCATTTACCACAACACTATGATCTAATTCACACTTCCTTGATCACATTGACATCTCTCACTTACATTCCATGTGTTACAAAGAAGGAAAACATCTTTCCTTTATACCCTATCTTCAAAATAATTCCTTGAATCAGCCTTGAGGCTTTCCCAATTAATTATAATAAGATAATTAATTAATATGTAGTTACAATAGCATTGTTGGCTCACAGTCTATACAAAACTTCACATGTATGACTTTAGGACTTGCACACTCGCTGACATCACCATCAAATTGTCCTCGATCACTTTCTAACTGTGCATCACCAGACTATATCTCTGCTAGAAGATATAATATGATCATCAGAAATTTCTTTCCATGCACTCTGCCTATGCACTACTCTTTGCAAATCACTTATAGCTTCTATACATCTTCAATTTAGACTATGCACATTTAACCTTGTCATTAGGACATAGAGTGGAACATGTCCTTAACCAGGCTTCACCTGTACATCAAAAATATGCACATACAAGTATAATCTATGTTTGCTACTCTGCTAGTCTTCATATAATTACTGCTATCTTAACATCAATGACAACATAGTCATGAATGCAATATGTCAATGCTCTCCAATGCTTAGGATACTCCCCCAAAGGAATACCATCAGCATTCATGCTAACAAAGTGCACTTGGCATCCAGAGTAAATAGAAATCAATATGTATTTTCTATTAATTCCCAAGTATTTTGAGTTATGTAAGGGGTATGCAATGCATTTGAAAAAATCATCTCTATCTCTCTCTCTCTCTCTCTCTCTCTCTCTCTCTCTCTCTCTCTCTCTCTCTCTCTCTCTCTCTGCCAAGTCACGCTCAGTGCAACATTTAAAATGCAATGTTTTGCATAAGGTGTATGCCTTATTACCTCCATTGAGATCCACCAAGATTGGACAATGAATTTTCCTTAGGGATCCAACCCAAAGTCTTAGAGGATTCAAATAGGTATGAGATGTGATTTCCAGCAACCATTCCAAAAAGTTATATGCTTCCATAAGAATACTCAAACATCATTCAAGTGATTTATTGTGAATCCATAAAGAACTATTATTTAGCTCAAGTCTACTAAATATACCAAGTTGTCAATTTTGATTTGTAGTTAGTACTTACAGACTTGATGAGGGTCTATGCTATGCCCTTAATATTATTGTATATAGGATTATGAATAATCAACTTGTGGCTATCTTAATCCTTAATTAAGTCATGCTATCATTATTATATTATAATTTAGGTAGGTAGGTCAGCCTAGGTGTTATGAAGGGTTGTGTCTATTCAACCTAAGAATAATTAGGTATATATAGGAGGTTGTGAGTCTTATTTCATCATCAGATTGTGAAGTGTGTTCTCATTGGAGATATTTGGAGGTTGCCCCCTCGAAGTGGCATATTACTCTAAACTATTATCAAGTACTTATATAATATTTCATATTACTTCTTCTATTGTGCAAGTTATTTCATTACAGTCTATGTCCAAAGAGTGGGCTAAGGTTGGGAGATCTTAGTCTTTTTCCTACCCTTTCACAAGCTAGGGACGAGCTCCTTAGCATTGTCACTAGGACAAGTTCAAGAATCTTGAGTTGAGCTAGGGTTTGGAGAGATGAGGTATTTTTTCTTACCTTTTGACAAACTAGGACAAGGTTCATAGTTTCATCACTATTGAATTTAGGATGGGGTATTTTAGCTTAATCTATGTTTGCTACTCTGCTAGTCTTCGCAGAATTACTGCTATGTTGACATCAATGACAAACATAGTCATGAATGTAACATGTCAATGCTCTCCAATGCTTAGGATACTCCCCCAAAGGAATACCATCAGAATTCATGCTAACAAAGTGCACTTGGCATCCAAAGTGAATAGAAATCAATATTGTATTTTCTATTAATTCCCAAGTATTTTGAGTTATGTAAGGGGTATGCAATGCATTTGAAAAAAATCCTCTCTCTCTCTCTCTCTCTCTCTCTCTCTCTCTCTCTCTCTCTCTCTCTCTCTATGCAATGCATTTGAAAAAAATCCTCTCTCTCTCTCTCTCTCTCTCTCTCTCTCTCTCTCTCTCTCTCTCTCTCTCTCTCTCTCTCTCTCATTTTTCTTATTCGAGCATCCACCCTATAGCCCGAACACTCTATGTTAAACACGTCAAATGGTCAAGTCATGCTCAGTGCAACATTTAAAATGCAATGTTTTGCATAAGGTGTATGCCTTATTACCTCCATTAAGATCCACCAAGATTGGGCAATGAATTTTCCTTAAGGATCCAACCCAAAGGCTTAGAGGATTCAAATAGGTATAAGATGTGATTTCCAACAACCATTCCAAAAAGTTATATATTTTTGTAAGAATACTCAAACATCATTCAAATGATTTATTGTGAACCCATAAACAACTGTTATTTAGCTCAAGTCTAATAAATATACCAAGTCATCAATTTTGAATTGTAGTTAGTACTTGCAGACTTGATGAGGTCTAGGTCCAAAGAGTGGGCTAAGGTTGGGAGAACTTGGTCTTTTTCTACCCTTTGGCAAGCTAGGGACAAGCTCCTTAGTATTGTCACCAGACAAGTTCAAGGATCATGAGTTGAGCTAGGGTTTGAAGGGATGAGGTATTTTTTCTTACCTTTGACAAACTAGGACAAGGTTCATAGTTTCGTCACTATTGAATTTAGGATGGGCTATTTTAGCTTAAGCATAATTGCATGATTTGATCAACCTAGGTATCATGTGTTGATGTATTGATTTGAATAAATTTCTATAGATAGTAGTCCTTGATAAAACTATTATATCTTGAGTGAATTCTATTTTTTAAAGATTATCCCAAAATGGGGACAACAAAACATAAGATAGGTTTATTAAGCATGATACACAAGCTAATTTTTGACATCATTAAGAAGCATCTAATCTTTGTTTTCCACATTATGACAACTTAGTATTCAAATTTGCAAGTGAATTTAAGAATTTTATATTAGTGTATAAATTTCAAATCTATATCTCATTGTGATATTGCTATCAAGATTTGACTATGTAGTTTTTGAGTCAAACTCTTTGACCCATGTTTCAAGAGTTTGACTCAAAAACTGCATTGTCAAATCCTGATAGCAATATCACAATTTGATTTGCTATGGAAATATCTCCTACTTATTTATATCTCATATTTTGATCAGTTTATTATATATAGATTAATCTTTATAATCCTTAGCAGTGAACCTCTTTATTTATCAACAATAATACTTTAGATTCTCTTATTTTCTAAAGATCCTCCTATGAATACATATTACTATATCATTATTCTAGCATTGTTTCAAATTTTAAATAAATAGATCAACATTGATTATCTATGTTCATCAATCTAAAGAATTAATAAATCACAATAACCTATCCACTATGTATCCTACTAGTTATTAAACCTACCACAACAAAAAAAATGGTCGCACAATCCATAATACAAAACTTGAACATTTTTAACAAATTCAAGTTAATCTTAGAATATAGATATTGTGTGGGGCCATGAGTCTTGTGAGGGTCTTTTGTTGAGACAATTGGCAGGTTGGAATGGAGTGGGTTATTGCAGCATCCCTAATTTTGGAAAGCATGGACATCGTTATCCTTGTGTCACAATCTAGGCTTCAACCCCACACCCCTTTTTGCATGGTCTCATATATTAGGTGACCAAATTTTAGTGCATGTTCTAAAATAGCCAGTGAAATCTACCTTTTGTTGCACTAGTTGTCCATGTAGGATAGTGTTTATGGACCTAATCTCTTAATTAACTATTTTATAATAAGCATACATGAAAATTAAAAGTTCAATAAATTATTTGGAAAAAATATATACAAGTGCACTTTCAATATACCTACAATAGGAAGAGTTAATTCAAATTAAAATAGACCTACAAAATTTAGTGTGTACAATAAGCATTTCTATGGAGTGGAGTTTGGATTTTGTTTTCTTCTCTTTTCTTTCTTGGATTGTGTTCATGAATGTTTTTTATTAGATAAACACATTTTACAGGGATCCTGAAACCCAAAAGTAATTACATAACTATGGTTGATAATAAGAAATTAAAGCCCAGCGAAAAAAAGACAGGTCTCTCAGCTGATAATAAGCATAAAGCCCAGCCTAAAACAAAGGCCAACAGAAAGGCCAGTAGAACATCCAAACAAAAAGCCAGAGCAAGCAAAAACCAACATAAAACAACAAAAGACAGAACAGGAAAATTACTCATTTGTCTTCCTCTCGAGCTCCTACATTGTCTTAGTAGCTTCATAGGCTTCATGGGTCTCCTCTGCCTTCTACTCGTGGGTCTTCTACACAACTTGTTCCATACTAGTGAAGGTAATATTAGTAGCCACATCCTCCTCAATTCTAGCTCTTCCTCTGTCCTTATCATGATACTCATCCAGCATACCTCTAGCTTTTAACACACCAATAAGGGACAGAATGTTTTCATTAATCGAGTTGAGTATGGAAATCATTTGGTTCACCAAGTTATGGTTATAGTTTTCTAGGTTTTGAATTCTCCTCTCAGCCAAACTAAATCTTTCCTCCTGGTCCTTTTGATAGCCTTGGCCTGGCTCTTTCTTATTCCTTTCCATATGACTGATCTTCTGCTTGAACTCCTCCAACTCGTGATACAACCACTTGATTGATTTGAAGTTATCAATCATGTTGTTACGAGCATTATTCAAAAGGTTCATTCCCGTCTCCCTTGCATTATCAAATATAGCCACAATTGCAAGGTCGATGAGGTCTTCAAACTTGGGCTCTTCCTAATTATCAACCAGAATCTAGGGGTTCATAACCTCTCTTACAATACCCATAGTTGCAATTCTGACTTTGAAGTTCTTCCATGCTTTTCTCTTGTCCTTCACAACCAGTTCACCACCCTCTCCCTCAATATCCTCCTTTTCCTGCTCCTGGGGTTGAAGCTAGGTATGAACTGGGGAAAGAAGGATAGTCGAAATATCTGGCTCCTGACTCGAAACCCTCTCTTCATACGTACATTTTTATCTCTTCTGTTTCTTCCTTGCAATATCTTCCGATTTTATAACCTTCTCCCCCTTTCCCTCTTCTTCAAAAACCATGTCCTCCCCTTCCTCATTATAGTCCTTATCATCTTGACCAGAAATTTTTCACCCATGACCTCTGGGACTCTTCCTATGAGGGATACTAGCAGTAGGAGGCTTCGTCTCCTTTCATTTTTCTCTCTTTCCTAAGGAAGTGTTCTCCTCCCACTCAGAGCTAATAATCTAGATATCATCAAAGTCCAAAGAGAAACTAGAGCTACCTGTGACTTCAGTAGCATCCACATCATGCGAAGGGTTATTGCTAATAGTCTGAGCCTTGAAATGCTCATGAATTAACAATAAAAGTCCTTCATGCAAAGCGGGATTCACTGAGGGTTTCTTCTTGAACTAGAGATAGCTTTGTTCATAGAAGTAAATAGATAGAACATAAAGGAAATTTTAACATCATGGCAGAAGTGATTAAGAAGAACAATTGTGTTCATGAATGTTGATGCAAGCATTGGCCCACACATCTTAACATTCCATTGACAAGGTTTAGAAAACTCTTCTTTGAATATAGGGGAAACCAAAGGAACCAAGTGCCAAGCATGAACAAAGTCAAAAGTTAAAACCAAAATGCAACTTGTATAGTCTCCAACTAGGGAACAAGTTTGGAGTTGCTTGAGTAGTGAAGACTTAAGGATTAATGAAGACTCTAGGGGTGAGGATTGCAAAGGCCATTATTGGAGAAAAATAAATGATGTTCTAAGGAGGTGGGAAGAAAAGTTTTTTTCACGTGTCAATTGTTGGAGACCAAAAGCCTCCTAAGTGAGGAAGTGTAAGTTATACAATTGGGTGAAAAATGACTACAATTGTTGTAGGTCAAATTCTATTATTATGGGACATCCTAGTATCTTGAAATTGATTTCCACATAGACTTAGCTGAAAACAATCAAAGCAAAGAGAATTCAGGATTGCAAAGCACTATATTCTTTACAAAATAGGTTTATTGGTTACCCCTCTCTTTCTTTATGAATGTTATATTTCAGGCAGCGGTATGTCAAATCATGAATGTAGACATGTAGAAAGAATCAAAAAACATTTAACCATCAGCAACCTCAAAATTAAAATGGCAATCCCTGGTATTGCCTTAATTTTCAAAAGAAGAGGCCAACTTTTTAAATTTTTAAGACATTTGCCTTTTTGTTAGAACCATTAACATTTTGAAAAAATATTCCTCAAATACAACCATTTTAAAAATCATAATCCAAATCTTAACTTTTCCTTTAAAAATATCAACAAATCCCAACTTTTTGAGGAGATTTCCTCAACTATAAACTTTGGGAAGAAAATTTTCTATAACTTCTTTTCTCAAAAAGTTTTCCCCAACTCTAACTAAAATTTTGTTCAAAATCTTCTAAACTTTTCATGCCTATTTGGTTAAATCTTTAACTTTTTACATTTTCTTACTCTAGTTTTGTTTTTTTGGACTAATTTGGCTTGGTCTTGAAAGCTCAGTTTCAAGAGTTTTGTAACTATCTCATGATCAATTTGAATGGAGTTGGTACTTTAAAGAATTTTCTTTTAACAATCCTCTACTATCCGAGCCAACTATAGAAGCCAAAGATAACAAATGGATACACAGATCACGAAGTGTGATCCAAAACGTTGATGGATTCTAATGATGGATCACGGAGTGTGATCCAAAATGTTGATGTAAAAAATTGATCACACAATCAAATCCAGATAACAAATCACAAAATGGATACACAATTAAGCTAGTGTTGCTCTTGTAGTCTGTAGACATGGGTGCAAAATGTAGAATCACACACACAACAAGTTAGTGTTTGGAAAGGTTGCTGCTTGACAATCCCATCTACATGCCTTAGAGATTAGTTACAAAATTCATTCAAATTAGGTTTGTTGAATTGGTGCTGGTGAAAATGGTGCAGAAGTAATTGTTGAGACAGGCGGCCTATGGATAAGAAATAGATTGTTCAATGCTCAAGGAGCTGCAGGCATAAATACATATATATCAAAACACTGTCACCATTGGTAGTGTCTTAAAAAGATGGCCGTGACATGTGAGCTTCGGATCAGACAATGAGTATTATCAAAACAAGTCGATGATGGACACTACAACTGAAATGCTCTGGTAGACATGCCTAATCGATTAGTTGAAAAGTTCCAAAACATTTCAAAATGTTGCAACCGCCAAAAGATGTCAAACTGTATTGTCTATGTTATACTAAGGTGTGAAACGTACAAGGCACAATATGAGAGAAAACACATGGTATTCGATAACTGTTTGATGAAATACCTTCTAAGCTAATGGTATTTGAATTATCAAAAGCCTTTTGACCTGGCGTAATTGACAAGGGTGCTAGCTGAACCATGGTTTTATCAAATAAAAACATCCGCAACAGAAGACGACTTAAGGTTCTTTCGACTTGTAAGGTGGTATTGTTGAAAATCATTGGTCAAGTGCGTACAAGGGTAAAAATCGAAATCCTTCAAAACACTGTGTGTTCAACGAAATGAAACACATAGGTTGCCTGGTGTTATATGAAGCCGGCTTGTTGGAGGGTTTTTACAAACTTGAACAGCTTTTGCTGTGTCCTTCCTATTGTTAGTTTTTTGTTGTTTAGCTTTAAAGGTGAAGACAACTTGAGTTGGATATAGCAACAGCTTTGTTTTTATTCTTTAAAAGAATATTTATAAATTTGTGAGTTTGAAAAAAACAAGAAGTGATTTTATATATAATTTAAAGCTAAAGAAAGAAAGAAAAATTATTTTCTTGCAAGCTAAGTAAAGCAACTAAGCTCTATGTATGTAAGATTGTAGTAGCGAACTAGAATTAGATTGGATTCTATTGTATTCTGGAAGAGAAAGTTTGTTGTTAGGCTGAATAGAAGATCCAAAAGTTGCAGGTTTTTCCCCAAGTTGGGGTTTCTTAGTGTATCTGTGTTATTGTCTAATTGTGTTTGTCTTCTGTTATTTTGCTTCTGCTATTTAGTTTCAGTTAATTAACCTAGAGTATTAATTGTTATAAATCAGATAGAGCTTCGGTTTATGAATTTATTGTACAATTTATTTGCAACTGAATTATAAGAAATTAACACCTATCTGTGCCATGATAAGAATCTTCATAGTGGTGAGCACATTACCACAACATAGAGAAACAACTCTGGTTTGAAAACATAGTCGTGGTGTACCAACAAGAAGGCACACGATTCTCAAAATTCAGCTTTGTCGAATGCCTAGCTATCATAGACTGATAGAAATGCATATAAAAAGCCAACGACCTTTAATAATAATCTCCCAGAATTCATGCGATGGAAGATATCAAATAAGAGAAACATGGAGTTACATATGATGTAAGAGATTTGTTTGACAGAATGTCGTGAAGTTATGTCGCTTCATGAAATGCTTGTCACTATGAATGTCGATTGTGAAATGATTGACAATGAACCCGAAATGTTGATGGTTTTTCATCATATGGAATATAAAGATCGCAGAATATGTACAAAATTGTTTTGTTGAAATAGTAGCTGAAAATTCAAGGTAGATGTAATTGGCAGTCTGTGCAGTAGTCGGTTTGATATATATATATTTTAAACAAATGCTTCTTGTATAGACGTAAAGACGAAATATAAAACCTTAGTTGTTGGTATCCTTCCTACCTACCAAAAATAATAGAAAGTTTCAGTTTGAAATGATCATGTACAGATGCATGCAAAATGTGAAGACACAAACAAGGCAGATTGATAGTTGATAGAATTTATGCAATTATAACTGGTATGCACAAAGTAGATTGTGAAAAGGTTCCTAGATATTTTTCTAATCAAATGCAATCAAATAATTCTATATTAGCAAGGATCACAAAACATTCTTATAAAATGTGGAACTACAACCATGAATCAAACAATTTGATATCGAAAACTCAAATGAACTGAGATATAGAAATCCTATCACAGATTATATAGTAATCAGAGCAAGAGACTGATGGAAGTATAAAAAAGTTTATTTTCATTTGAAAATAGCTTTGTTCATAATCAATGATCAGAAATATTAACACAATGAAGTACAATTGCAATGGACTACAATTGCCAAGGGCAAGAACCTGTTTCTATCCTCAAATGAACTCTTTCAGAAATAGCCAGATACTAAGTTGGGTTATATTGACATTGTCAAGTTCTAGAGCGTGACGAAAAAAGAAGAAAAGACACCATTGGGTAAGCAGATATTGGACAGTGGATTAGCATATGCTGCAGGTCACCTCTAGTGGTTCAATGCCCCGAATTGGTTCTTGAACGCATGAAAGCATATGATCTAGACACTAGGGAGATCAAAACACCAGAAGGTAAAATTCTAGAGAGGCTTGATTCCAGAGCCATTGCCATCTCTTTCAGGTTATTGGTCAGAGAGGAGTCTGCAGAAATTTATGAAGAGAGTGTTGATGCTTATTTTGATCAAAATCAGAAGTGTCTCAATACTATAACTAAGGAATGGTTGGATCCATCATAGAAAGGCCAATCACAACTACCTAAGAAACTCTACAAATTTCTATTCATGGAATAAATTTCAGACATGATTATTCTTCTTAAAATGTTGATTGGGAATGAAAATTTTGAAAATTTCCAAAAGTGGGCGTTTTTATATATCAACATGATAACTATAGGAAGACAACTCATATATTACGATGAGATTATCAACAATGCTCTTCATAATCAGCTAACACTGTTTGAAATCAATCAGAGGTTTCATATGTCTTCTTATCTCAGATACACTATTGCAAGCATTAAGGCTTGTCCTGGCCTTAACCGTCAGGGAGAGTAAAATGAGACAACTCAAAGTTATAATTATTACACCCAACCATCAGGGAATTGCAAGGAAACATTAGTCTTTGAATATCTCCTGAAGCAGCTAGCTTGGTCTGAGAGTATGGGAGTCACTTCATATAGTTCCCTTACTTATATCTGCATTGGAGGTTTCCAAGAATGCCCCGCTTCATAGATGTTAAACTTGTGCTGACAGAGGTTTGTAGGCAGATTGGTCAGGTTAATAAGAAATTCCAGAATAAGTGAGTGGATCCTATCCTATTCTCAATTGGTATAGGTTATTACAGTTTTAGTTTTCAAGCATGAAATATTTCATTACTACAACACACACCTAGTCCCATGGTGGTGAAAGTTTTTCTTGGTCAAAAACACCCCTGCGCTTGACAAGTTGCTCCTTCCCATGGAAAATTGGTTTGGACTTGCAACATCTGGGGTATTTCTTGTCTTTTTCCACTTCCTTTAGTTGAAAGCCTAGTAGCTTGTACAATTTTGTCTCTGTTTATCACAAAAGTAATGTCACTCATGGTGAGCCTTCTTTCAGACTAGGAGGAAACAAAGTGCCAAGATAGACTCTCATCATACCTAGTCATGCTTCCAATCAATTAGTCAATTCCCCATCTTTGCAAACTTGCTAAATGCAACATTGTTTCTATAATCTTCATGCTTGTTGGGTTCAATACAAACCTGAACCCCAACCAAGGTCTTTAAAGCCAGATTTACAATTTTTTTATGGTAAATTAACAATCCTAAGCAATGAGAATATAGAGTAGATAAAACCCCACAAAGGAATCATCAAGATAAACTGGCACAAGAAGTTATAATAAAATAAGGAAATGATCAGTGCCTTTAATACAAGTAATGCTATCATTAGTTTGTCATTCTGTAAAGGAATCATACTCATGTGAACAGTTTGCCTGCTGTATAGCAAGGTGGCTAAAATTAAAGCTTTGATCCAGTGATCAAATCCAAGGTAGGATTTTTAAGGTATAACTCCTTGTTAGGTTCTAATGTGGCTAATAAACTAGTAGAGGAAGGAATAGGGGAGGTCGAGGGTTCTTGAACAAAAATAACACATGAAGGGCATAGGGCTAAGTAGAAATGATACAACCTAAGTATAGGACCCTTGTGTAGAATGGTGAACTTCCTCCCCTGGATTTTAGCTTTAGAAGTTTCTATCACATTGTTATCCATTGAGTGCAAAAGAAAGAAAGGAATTGAAATAAGATCACAATTCCTAAGGTGATTTAGGAATGGCAAATGCTAATAGTGGTAGACCCCAAAACGACCTTTAGGCATGAAATATTTCATAACTACAACACACACCTAGTCCCATGGTGGTGAAAGTTTTTCTCGATCAAAAGCACCCCTATGCTTGACAAGTTGCTCCTTCCCATGGAAAATTGGTTTAGACTTGCAACATCTAGGGTTGTGCTTGTCTTTTTCCACTTCCTTTAGTTGAAAGCCCAGTTTGCTTATCACAAAAGTAATGTCACTAATGGTAAGCCTTCTTTCAGACTAGGAGGAAACAAAGTGCCAAGATAGACACTCATCATAACTAGTCATGCTTCGAATGAACTAGTTAATTCCCTATCTTTGCAAACATGCTAAAATGGAACATAGTTTCTATAATCTTCATGCTTGTTGGGTTCAACACAAACCTAACCCCTAGCCAAGGTTTTTAAAGCCAGATTTACATTTTTTTGATGGTAAATCAACAATCCTAAGCAATGAGAATATAGAGTAGAGAAAACCCCACGAAGGAGTTATTGAGATAAATTGGCACAAAAAGTCATAATAAAAGAAGGAAATGATCAGTGCCTTTAATACAAGTAATGCCATCATTAGTTTGTCATTCTAAAAAGGAATCCTACTCATGTGAATAGTCTGTCAGCTGTATAACAAGGTGGCTAAAATTAAAGCTTTGGTCCACTGATCAAATCTAAGAAAATATAGAAGTTTGATTAAATAAGTATTATCACGTCCTAACTAATTTACTTTTCCATGATATGTTTAAATCATAAATCAACCACCACATAATATCTTTGGAATGAAGTAGATGACATTGGCAAAGTGATTATCCACATTACCAACCCCTAGTCACATGTCGACAATGAAATGACTCAAAATTCAAATTCAACCATCTCTTGAAAATCTCTTTATAGCCCTCAACCCCCAAATCAAGGTAAAATAAAAAAGCTTGATAATTTTTCCTTAGAAGGGCCTTTGTAGACTCAAGTAGAGGGCCTTCATTCCTCCAACACCGTAAGCCCTAATGCAGTAGTATAATCATAGCCATAGAGTGCCATTGCATTCCCCTCTCTAAAATATGTTCTATGAAAAATCCATTGAGACTAGCCAAGAACAATCTTACATCCTTTAGGATATTCTCCATCTTCCAGCTAGCACACATTGTACCACAAGTCACTTCAATAATTGCTCTAGAGTCCCCTTCAATTTCCAAGTTTCTAATGTCAATTTTCAAGGCTATCTTAAGACCCGATAGTAATTTCATTCCCACATATTGATTAATAGTATGTGTCTTTTAATTTTGTAGAGTATGAAATAGTTAACATACCTCTATGGTCCCTAGTGACCCCTCCACTTGTCTCCATGCCAAGTTTGGAAGCACCATCAAAGTTTAATTTATGCCACAACAATCAAACGATCTGCACATGAAGATGGAAAGCTATGAATTTTTCATTTACTAACAGAGACATTCTCTTGTAGTCATTTTCTAAAAATGAGAAAAACAATGGCAGCAATATTTCTTGTATCCCTAGAATTTTATTATTACTTTCTTTCCAAATTCTCTAGCATACATGGGCAGGGATTTGCTTCCAAAGATGATTAATAAGGGGGTGGTCAAAAGGGGAGTTTCAATTAATAACAAATTGTTGCATGTTTCTATCGAAAACCCACAGAAGGGTGAACTTCTACAGAACCTTTCTCTAGACATGTGAGGCAAATTGACAATGGATAAATAGACAAAGAATATTCTCTTCCTTCATTTTGCACATAATACATCAATTCGGCACAAAGAGGCTCATTTTCACCGAATTGTCTTGTGTTAAAATTTTCCATGCATCAAAAACTACCCATTAAACTTTGTTTGCATAAGCAAACTTAACTCTAAAAGCCCCCAATAAGTTGTTTGCCCAAAATGGATTTGTCTTCTTTCTTGAATAAAGGAAGTCTCTTATCACACAAAAGAGTCTATAATTCATCAACTTTGGGAGCAAGATCATGCCTATCTCTAAAACATTGAGCAAGAATCTTCCACTCCCCTCCCAAGAAAACATAGTCAGCAATGTAGTCCCCCAAATAACATAGACAAGATTGAGTCACATATGCGGCAACAAGCAATACCAGAGGAGTCTCAGTTAGACGATGTGGATACCAGTGTGATGAGAACCTTTGACGATTTGCATGAGGATGATTCATGCTGCAGCAAGTCAGATATATCATATCAGATTTTGCATGATAACTCAGAGCGGTCATTGGATGATGATAGGTCCCAGGATCGTGATTTATAGGGACTTGTTGATGAGGACGAAGCAAAGACCTGCGAGGAGATTGCTACAGAAAAGGCTTCCACTTCTTCAGAGTATTGGTAGAGGTGCCCAGTAGCAATATCTCGCTTTTTTATGTGTGTGAGGATGATAGTACACATGATGATAGCGATCTTATGGTGAGTAGTGCAGATATGAGTAGTGCAGATATAGGCTCCTATCATAGTGCAGTTAGTGAGCAGAGAGAGCTTATGTAAGAGCCAAGGTATGCAGAGACATCATATGATCAGACAGCTGAAGGTGAGTGATAGTGACATCTTTTCAGCTCTTGAGCACTATGATGTTATCCAACACATATTAGTTGTATTTTGAAATGTTTCGACTCAGTTTTTGTATCTTTTTCCCAAAGTATGGTAATGGTAATATGCAGATTACAAATTTTCGGATAGATGACTTCGTACAACAAAGTGCATACCAAACACACATTAAAATATGTATTTCATTCTTCCACGTTACTACTTCCTAATGGACGCACAATGGTTTTGGAAGTAGAATATGATCCTATTAACCTTCAGTCCAGAAATATAACAAATAAAATAAACAAGATGCAAAAACAATTGATAAATGGGAACCTGTTATTGAAGATAGGTGGTGAGTCTTCTAAGCCATGATGACTGGAAGTACGTACAAGAGAGAGTTCCCTTGTCTGCCGTAGAGGATATATTTACTGGTGTAGACTGCCGGTACTTGGTAGTGATTTAGAGCCCCCAAAAATCCCTGCAGCCTCCCACAACTTCCTACAACCTGCTATTGAATTGCCACACTGTTACCACTGCTACCTCAACGTTACATGCTGGAACTGACTCTAGCCAAGAATGTGATTGATCGGTGACTTCCACCTTTAGTTCCTTACGACAATCAAACTAGGCACCGCCCGATAATGGAAACTTACAGTCTATAGTATACCTCTGATATATACTGCGAACTCATGTTATCTCTGTGATCAGTATTCCAATCTAAGTGTAACCGTTGTGTGGGTTGTAAGGTATCAGACTAGGAATGGCGTCATTGCCTTAAGTAGCCATCCCACCCCCACAGATAACTACCTCAAACTCCCGCAATCCTCTCCAAGAGTGACTAGGTTATCTCTGTAAATGCATAGCTTAATACTACTACTGCCACACACAAGCACACCTTGGTCACATGTCATCATCTGCTAATATGTCAAGGAATTCGTACATACCTGTCCATGCATACCAACTTCTTATTCAACGTAGATTTGCTTTAACCATCTACTAATCTTCATTTTCCCTTCTTGCACCTAATACAATCTCCAATGAGAGACTGGGGCTACATCCAGTTTCTCAAATTCTCTTAAAGGGTTTCGTGAGAGCACAGTCACATTTAAGCAACTTGTTTGTATTTTGCTCAATATCATATTTTTCATGGTGTGAATCCCAATGTAGCTCTTTGCTTTTATAACCTCGATACGAAGGGAAATGCAAACAATTAGGCAATGTGGGATAAAAGATAATTTCATCTTTTAGTCACTTAAGTTACTTTTGTCATAAAGTAACTTATAAATCAACTTTATTAAATAAATTGACTTAACTGTAGGAGTTCCACACTTAAATATTTCTCCAACAAAATCAAATAGAATCCTGTGACTAGCTAGCATCTTCAAATTAAATGTTGTTAGCCTATTCGGATGGAGAGATAGACAAGCAAGGCGCCATAAGGCCTAGCACGAAGAAGGGGACATTACATATTTGGTTAGGGTGCTCCTATGTGTTGGTTCCCAAAATCACAAATTGGAAATCCAAGAGCTTGTCACTTCTCCGATAGGACTTTTCAATCAGTTATGGCCAACTAATGGAAATACTTCTCAATTCCCCTGCACTTCAGGGTCCGCTACACCTAGGCGGGTAAACTTTCACCTCAAATGCTGATTGTCTGGTTCAAGGCTTTTCTATAGTGAATTTAAACTTCTATAGTTCTCCGGCTGGCAAAGTCCTCAAACTCAATTAAAATGAAAACTGGATGTTGGATAATGGTTGGATGTTTTGTATAACATTTGTAAATAATGGATTTGATGCTTGTAGAAGGAATATATAGATTTTCTTACTTCAATAACAAAAGACTAGTGCCTTTGCTCATCCGAGCAATAGAGTCAACTTCAATGAATTTTCACATACAATTTTATAATGTTTTACACACTTTACTACAAACAATTAAATAATCAAGATGCGACAGATCAAATATATACGCAATCTTAAATTAGTCCAAATTGAACTTTAACTCTTCTGGTAGGGAGACAAACTGGACACAGATATGGAAATGATTTAATATTTCACAATATCTATGATGATCAAATTTTAAAATGCTAAATGGCCATGCCCACTTATCAGATATTTAAATTGTATACAGAATTTTAGAAAATAATTACAAAGGACAATTCACCTGCAGTTTAAATCTCTATGCCTTTAATAATAAACCAAAAAAAAATTATTTTATTATAAAAATAAAATAATTGAGTTTACATTATAAAGTCATATTGAGCCCTTATTCCTCCATACAAGTAATATAAAAAATACTTCTTCTGAATATGAATTTGAATGTCTGAATATTGAATATGTCTTGTTATATCTTTCTTTTCAAATAATAAAGTCATATCCTATGCAAAGCAAATGAAAGGTAACTTTTGAAAAAGTCAAATCCCTTTGAAAATAAATTATACCTCTTAATCATAACTAATCTTATAGGCTTATGATTTGATATTATACAGTTCCACAATTATCTCAATTGTTATCGAGACCTTTGATTTTCCAAGCATTATATTAAAATCATCTTAAACAATGTCGCCCGACCATGGCCTAGTATCTCCGTCTGCCATTTATTTCGAATGCGTTCATATGAAATCAAAGCCTTTTTGGATTACAGTTGTTGCTTATACTCTAGATGGCGAGTTGTTTGGTAATTTCTCTCCTATTGCTCCAAATGGATAGAAAAAATGTCGAGTCTCTTAACACACGACACCTTAGATTCTTCTGTCTCCTGTCCGCATCTGTATACGGTGAAACATCTGAGAGACGAACAACCTTTACCTGTTGCAAATATTCTTCCACCAGTTATGGCGAAAAAACCCTCAACAAGTTTAGCTTGTGCCCAAGAATTCTTTTCAATGGCAA
The DNA here is from genome assembly GCA_028749045.1 of Cupressus sempervirens. Lineage (NCBI taxonomy): Eukaryota > Viridiplantae > Streptophyta > Pinopsida > Cupressales > Cupressaceae > Cupressus > Cupressus sempervirens. The sequence continues at coordinate 352,888,667 of CM053788.1, forward strand.
TTCTGCTATTAACAATCTCTCAGAGATTACATATAAGGAAGATTTTAGCTCGAGATAAATAGCATGTTAAATAAGAAGTTGCAATCATCCTGGTTGAATAGAGAAGTCACAAATTCAACAATTCTCATTATTTCCATGGGTTTCATCTATGGATTTTTTGCATTTCCATCCAATCACATATCAATATTCATCCTCATACTCTGATGATGTCTCAGATGTATTCTGAAATCTGTGCATGTTCTTGACTGAATGTCTTCATTCTATGTACTGATAGTGATGTCCTGATCATTATTACTGTGTTGCTCCACCGGGGCATGATATTTATCCTCAGTATATCTTGAGCTGCCTTTGAAATAGCACGTGTTCAGATATATGATAATTGTAAGGGCCCGCCAAAGCAATCCAAACACCCGATGAAGTTCTGATATGTTTCACAGTACTTGCTGAAAACAAAGATGAAGACTTTGGCAATGTTCAAGTCCATATGGGCTGGTTTTAGAGGTTTGCCAATCAGAGTTGAGTACATATACTAGCAAATCCTTCAGATATAATTTTGTGATAAGATGATCTTGATAAACCTCCAATATAGCACATGGGCAGTCCTGGACTACAAACAACTGTGTTTGTTGTGGATCGGAGATGAAGAACTTTGATGCTATGACCAGTATAGCCGACTTAATTGGAATCAATAAATTGTTGTTTAAGATAGTCAATCATCATGAATTACTACAGACATGAAGTTTGTTCATTGATATCAATCAGATCAATTTGTTGATGTGAATTTTAGATCAACTGATTTGTAGGTATCCGGGCAAATTTTGTCTATTAGTATGCAAGATATAAACAGAGATACAAAATTTCATGATAATGCATGATTCTGCTGCTCAACTTATCATTAATCAAACTTTATCCATCTTTCATTTCAAGGAATCCATTGTTTACTTTGTTTTTGGTACAATCATCTAAAAGTGGGATATAAATGGAAGCCTTAAATTGCAGAATTTTAGAGCTCCATCACTATGTTAGATGAACACGATGGTAGTTGCATTTCCCTAGCATAGATTCATTCACTTCAAAAGGTTGTTGGGATCATGAAGCATAATTATTTATAGCTGGTAACTGACAGGGATTACCTTCTTGAGTGGGGTAGCACTTGTTATGAGGCATTGTTAGGGAAGGAGGAGGTGGTTGAGCTCACCCATGAGCTTGAGGTGACTATGGACTCTTTGCAGTACGCTCTGTTGGATTCTCAGGAGTCACATTCATGTTTAGATGAGGTTAGCATGGATTGGAGTGTGTGCAGTTGACACCAATCCCAGATTCAGTTCAGCTACACATAGTGGTGGTTGATGATGATCTAATATCCATGGACTATGGTTATGAGACGGTTGACAATGTGGTCACACATATCCCAATTACAGGTGTAGATGATATAGTATGGATGAGTGCATTAGTAGAGAGCAGTGAGAATCCACATGTTACATTGGGTTCTCCTATGGTTACATCGACCACAAATGTCGTTGATGAAGAGCTAGATGATAGGTGTTACATTCGAAGTTGTGATAGTCAATGTTTGACCGAGGTGGGGGTTTTTTATCATGACTACATAGGGAGGGGTATTCATCACGACTTATCAGATCCACATAGACATGATTTGATGGTGCATCAGTGTGGACTGGTTTCAAGGGCATACCATCCTTTGGGGGGTGAGTATTTGCCATCTACAATAGATGGGATTAGTGGTTGCAAGTTGGATTACTCCTAGAGTAAGCACATCCATGGGAGCCTTGCGGAGGATATAGATGGTGCCAGTGATGCAACCACTTTTAGATGTTCTAATCTCATTATACGAATGGATGTGCATTCAATGTGCCTTGGGTTCCTAGTGCTTAGTGCTGACATAATTAGCACTGAAGTTTGGTCGGGTTTTGTTGATTTGCTTCACCGCTTGGGCTTGGTGAAGTTGAGTTGAAAGTTGAGCAACAAATATCAGAGGATGTTTTTCTTGTCAAGCTTTTGTTCAATGTTTGGGATCCTTCAAGTGCAGCATGAGTTCAAACAGGGTTCATCGAGGAGTTTTGGGATGTGTACATGATGCCAAGTACATATGGTTTTACTTTTGACTCTCTTGTGAGGACCGATTCCTCTCTTTCTGTTGTTACGCTTTGAGCCATTGAAATGCATTGTGAATTGTGTTGAATTATGAATCTCGTTTACTATCAAATTGTTGTTGTTGTATAACAATTTGATAATTGTTTAGTCTGAAAATTGGTGTCCAAAGAGGCTTTCATATGCACCGTAAAAATCACTGTTGTAGCTGAAAAATGGTGAAGGAATTCATTCATCTATTTGGGCATTTATTCCTATGGTTAATCATTGCAACATGTGAAGCAGCATTTGGTATTTACTTCATCAATTGAGGGTTTGAATGAAATTTGTTTTGCAGCTAGCAAACGCTGTGGTCTCTTCCTAACAGATAACGCAAGGAAATAAAGTAACTGGGCATTCTAGCAACAGCTATATATATATATATATAGGCTATGATCAGGAACTCAAGGCAGCAATTCTAGTGTAAAGGCCATGTTGGAAGTTACAAGTTTGCACAACAACTGTTTGATGAAATGCAAAGTTGTAGTTATATATGTTTCATTCATAATTTTATATTGAATCAACTATTATGCATGCCAACTGTTTGCATTAATGTCTGGCTGTTGTAGGTGCATATTTACTTTGTGTGTGTGTGTGTGTGACATCTATATGCGTTAAAAACATCATAAGAATTGTAATGGCACTATAATTCTTTGCCTAGACATCTTAGTAACCTTTTTGGAAGTATTTAAATTGCATTTGGCATCATTTCAAGCAATCATTATCAATCTGAAAATAAAGTACAGTGAGATAGAGAATGCATGCAAAGTGTTTGACAAAATGTCAAACATCCAAAAGTGAAGTAATTTGATGTTCTTGGACTTAGAACAGGTTGGGCTGTCGGGAGGAAGAGTTATCCCCAAAACCAGTGGCTATGTGCAGCAGCTGTTCAAAATTTGAATGATTTTGTTAGGTGAGCTGGTTGGAGAGTGCTAATATTTCCTCCCATAAATTATATGTTGATAAAGCAAGCAAGCTTATTGTTATAAAAATTTAATAATAACTTACTACAACATTGAGTGACAACTTTATTATTTAATTTAATTAATTAATATTTATTATTTAACCTCACAGCTCATTCTTATTCACTTGAGGCCAAAGTAAAGATCTATTTATAATTCCATGAGCATTGAGTTCTTGACTTAAATTGCACATTGAGTGCAGTTGCTTTTCTCTAAGTAATTACTCTTCCCACAAGCAATTAATAGTTGCCATTAAAACAGGAAGTGTAGTGCCACTGTTCCCTATCTACCCCTCTCCTCTTTATATAATTTTAGTAATCGACCTGCAATATATTGTCGACTTATCCATTGAACACCATGGTGCAATTGCTAGTTTATTATGAAACTTATTTGTGAAAGAGACCTGATTTACCACAAATCATCACTCATCTGCCCTGCCGCTTGCTGAAACCACTGAGACTTGCCTGTCTGATAGTCAGGTTACACTGTTGTTCTGTGTCTAGTTAGTAGTGATTCATCTATTATTTACCATCATATTTAAAATTTCTATTTAATATTCAATGCATTATTCTAATTTGAATTTACCAAAAAATAAAACCACCATTGATACTTGCCTAGCTTCAATGTGGAGATTAAATTTTCATTATCATGATCCCTGCCAACTAATTCGTAGGAAGAAGAGAACTAAATACCCGAGAAGTCAAGGCTACAAAAGTTGACCCCTTGATTCTGTTAACCATGTAGCCTAGGGATTCTGTACGCAAGGATGTTTAAGGTACAAGAATGTAAGGATGCCATCATGCAGATGCTTGAATGAAAGAAACGAGCAGCTCCACCCACATTGCTTCCAAGAGGGATTGTCTAACAAGTTAATCCGATTGCATTCTATGGAGAGCCCACAGCATGTGCAAAAAACAATTGAAACAAATTCTAATGTTACAAAGGCATAAATTTGGGTGGCTATGATGAGCCCTGTACTTCCACCATTGTATGATTAGCCCTTCACTTCCTGCAGACACCAACAATGCATACAGTGCATCATGAATGATAGATGAATATTGTCTTGATGGATCAAAAGTAGCTAGTTAAGATTGTTGGGCTGTCCTGAAACTCCTGGCAAACAACTTCTACCATAGTAAAACAATTTATTGGGAACAAGTTTCTAAATATGCACTAAATCACAGATAAACCTATGTTGTAACCCTGTAAGATTATAGTGTCCAATTCATATTTAATATGAGGTTGTAACAAGACCCTGGTTGGTGTGAACACGTCCTTCACTGGTCTATGAGCAAACTTCATTTTTGCATTTGATTTTCGTCCTCTGCATGCTTTTTCATTCATAAAGATTTGGAAAAGAAAAATTTTCACTAGAATCATTTCACTTGGAACAGATGCTTTGAAATTGCCTATGAATAAGCATTTTGTTTGCCCTTCAGTTTTGACTTGATGTACCACTGGCGTTAACTTCACAATTATTGAGAACCTCTGGCACTACTGGCAATCCAAACAAGACCCTGGTGGTTTTCTAGTTCCACAAATCAAAATCTTTGCACCTGCAATTGCAATAAATTTGGCACTCTCCATCCACCTTCAATTATTTTTGTTTTGCAAGTTTTCAAACTAAGCTTATTAGTAAAATCAAGTCCCAAATCTTTATTTCACATGACTATCTCACATGGGTTTCCCTTTAATATGAAGCTTATAAGAAAGATCAAACTATTTATTTTACTAATGTCAACTTGCATTGCAACTTCTTTCGAAAAGAACTCTAAGGCTTTCAAATGATCCCTTAACTTTGGGCTGTTGTTGCAATCAACATACATTCCTCTATATATAGAAATTTGATGACATAAATAGCTACTTGGACCCTGTCTTCCCCTAATCTATTTATCCATTCTAATTTATATGTATATAAACCAAGTGGGGTGTGTGATAGGGAGCAGCAATCTTTACCCCCATGTGGCTATTGGAATATTGCAACTCTATACTCTTTTAGCCCTAGATAATGTTGAAAATGGCATCACCAAGATTAAAATATGAGAATTAAATACATTTCCATTCAAGCATGTATTTCTCAGTTCATGGGGGGAATGAGCTATAACACTTAATAAAACAGGTAGTTTATCAAATTATCACCTAAGATGACATCTGAAGCAGAAGATGCTCGTGTACGAAGAACCATGGCCCACATATCCAGCTTTCTGAGGCCCATGTGCTATGAAGTGAGATTCCTAAGCAATCCAACCAACCAAATAGTAATATTTACCCCCAAGAAGAACGCTATAATAAAATATAAATTTGAATACTAAAGAAGAAAGTGAATAAATTTCTCCTCCTATGTATATCTTGGGAAGCACTTTATCTAATTTCTAAGGCTTCAGGCCTTTTATCTCTGTAACGCTCAATTCAATTCATGCAACAGGATGCCAATTTAGATTGCAATTTTCTAGTATCTTTTGTATTTTCAATGCTTATGGACATTGTGTGCAATCTATGAGTGTACGTATGTGTTGCAAATATTTAACAGCAAATCCAACACTGAATGCTCATAGGAAGTTGTTTGTGGATTCATCTTTTATTTGATAGTAGCCAAGCAGCTTAGTGGAACGAACATCATATGACTGCTCTACAATCTCTTCAATGTGTCTCTCATGGATCTCAGATCTTCCTTGAAGGGCATTGTACTGCACAGCTGCAGCATACCTATGAGCTCTTTAACTCTTGTTAATGCTTTTTTGCCCATTAATCATCTGAAAACCTATCTAATACTCATTTTCCATCTGAAAGCTATAGTCTGATCCATCCAGGCTTCTTGGTGTTACTTCAAACTTCATCAGCATACATATTTAAACTGCCTATTCCCTTTTCACTCTCACTTAGTATCAAAGATCTGTTCCAACTGGTGATGCATGGCTGTTGGTGTTAGAGTAAATAATTAATTTATTAATTATTTATTCTATTTACTTAAGCTTACTTAGGTAAATGCATTTTATTTATTAGTTGTAGTCTAGGAGTTAGTTATAAGTTGTTGACAATACGGGAGTTTGTTCTCTCCTAAGTCATACTTATCCTCTCACATTGTTCAAGGACTTTCCACCTCAAGTGGATGTATGCTTAGTTGTCACACTTATCCCTTAGCATCTTCTAGCTTGTTCTGGAAGATTCCTAGAGCTCTTTATATTCGAGCTCCCTCATTGTATTTTCATAACAAGACATCAAGGCATATTGTAAATACATATTCTTCTTGTGTTTGCATATTTTCTCTCTCATGTCCGTTTAGGGTTTTTCCCTTGCTCCACGCTCTTCCTTCCTTGGCTTCTCATTGACAGGTTTTCGCATGCAGGTGATCTTGGGCGTCTTCGGAGTTGGATTTCATCAACTCCAACATGGTATCAGAGCCTCCATACTGCTGCTTCGTTGAAGGATTTTTGAAGCCATGATTTGAAGTCACAAACCCTAGTTTGTTTGTGCATTTTTTCTTCAAATCTGGGGAACAGCGAATTTTTGGAGCACTTCCAGCCCAAACGGACACTACCATTGGATCCGGAAGGCCGTTTACCGTCAGGATTCATATAAAGTTTTCCGATTTTGGAGACAGGGCTCGGAGAGGCAAAAAAAATTTAGTTGCAGGGCCGTACGGATGATTTTGCGCATTAAAAAATTAAAAAACAGTTTTTAGGGCGCGCAGCCCAGCGGCCACTGCCGCACCACCATCACGTGGCCCGTGCACCACCAGGCGGCCACTTGAGCGCAGCCCGTAGCGACGACCGCAGGCAACGCCACCCGTCCGCCGCTCGTTGCGGAGCGCCGTCGGGTGGCCACTCGCACTCCGCTCTCCGGCCACCGTAGCCGACTGAGCAGCCGCTGGGCAGCCTCGGCCCAACCGCCGTCGGCGAGCCACCCCTGCTCCGCTCACACAAGGTGGACTCCTCCAGCTCACCACCCCTGCTGCCACCTCCGCCCAGTCTCCTCTGCCTGCGCCGCTCCTCAGCTCCTGCACCGCCCATTGACACGTCCGCGTACCAGTCTGCGCCCTGTCAACACCTTCAGCCTGTCAGCGAGCGACACGTGGCAGGGCTACCACGTGGCCTCTGCCACGTCAGCTGTACTGCCACGTGACATTCTTTTTTGCTGCAACGGCGGTTTAGCCGTCAAATTTAAACTCTATGAATGTTGATGTCAGCACTGCATCACCTACCTTGCTTGCACATCTCCAGGGTCAATTTTGGACATACTTGCGATTTTTTGGCCATAATTTGAGCATACGGAGGTATTTTTCCGAACCAAAAGAAGCGTCGGAAAGCTAGTTCCGAGACAGAGACATTGGTGTAGGTATTTTTAGGTTTTGATGCATTTTTATTGCCCGTTTTTCTATCAAAGTCCGAAATTGTGTTTTTGACTCCGGCATGCATATCTTTTGAGTCCCATGCTCGTTTTTTGAAAACTTTATATTTTTGGAAAGCTGGTTCTATCAGCTTTTCAGAAATGTGGTCCTTTTCCTTAGATTTTCACCTATGCTCTTTTTATCATGTTTTTTGCGTTTTTGCTATATGGTGGATGTCTTGAGCGTTTTAGGCCCAAGGATCGTTTTCCTGGCATGGTTTCCTTTGTTTTAGGCTGTACTATGTTTTGTTGCATCTTGTTTTCAGTTCTGATCATTGTAGCTATCATTTTGAAGCACTTTTATGTATCACACTGAGATAAAGTGCCACTTTTGCATTTCGGGTTCATGAACGTTGTTTTTGAGTCAGTTGTACATGCACTATTTTCATAAAGCACCATGGGGGGGATAGTTGTTTGCTGTTTTAGGCATTCTCCCTTTGTCAAGTGAGTATCCCTTCCACGACATTAGCCCCATGTAGCATCAGTGTGACCGTGTCTTTATAGGTGTTTGTGCCTCTTCCTCTCGTCGTTCTTGGTTCGTCTGCAGGAAACTTTGGCCCACCTTCTCAGTTGCCTATCATCACACCCCGCCTGCATTAAGGGGGAGTTATGTTGTTGTTCTAATGCATCCTTGGTTCGATGGTTCGTTAGTGTGAGCTATGTAGTCAATGGTTGATCCTATATACAAGGCGATTGTAGTGGTTGGCTACCTATGCATTTCGGTGAGATGGATCCTCTACCATATAGACATGCTCGGTTTGTGCCTTCTTCTTCCATGGAGGTTCTTCAGATCAGCAATTTTTCTTCTTTTTGATGGCAGATTTGCGGCTTCTTCATGCTTCAGTGATGCTCTTCATGATCACACCTTGTTCTTGTTTTAGGGGACAATTCCCTAGTTGGAGGCTTCTTCAGTTCTTCACTAGGTTCTTACCTCTTTTTGGGGGAGGGTTTTTCCCACGTGGTTTTCTCTCTTTCCCCGTTTTACAAAGGTTGCATTTTTATTGCATTGTTCATGGGTACCTAACATGGCCTCGTTGTCGGGACCCATTCTGCATTTCTTAGTTTTGTGAGCTTAAGGCATTTCCCTAAGTTGCACTTAAGGGGGGGTGTTAGAGTAAATAATTAATTTATTAATTATTTATTCTATTTACTTAAGCTTACTTAGGTAAATGCATTTTATTTATTAGTTGTAGTCTAGGAGTTAATTATAAGTTGTTGACAATACAGGAGTTTGTTCTCTCCTAAGTCATACTTATCCTCTCAAATTGTTTGAAGACTTTCCACCTCAAGTGGATGTATGCTTAGTTGTCACACTTATCTCCTAGCATCTTCTAGCTTGTTCTGGAAGATTCCTAGAGCTCTTTATATTCGGGCTCCCTCATTGTATTTTCATAACAAGACATCAAGGCATATTGTAAATACATATTCTTCTTGTGTTTGCATATTTTCTCTCTCATGTCCATTTAGGGTTTTTCCCTTGCTCCACGCTCTTCCTTCCTTGGCTTCTCTTTGACAAGTTTTCGCATGCAGGTGATCTTGGGCGTCTTCGGAGTTGGATTTCATCAACTCCAACAGTTGAGATGTTTAATGAAAAGGATTGAATTTGGCCCAACAAGTACCAAAATCAGTATTCAATCGACAACAACTTGAGGTAGGGAAGATACTCATCAACTTTTCATTCTAAGAACAAACACTATTAGCCATCTCTTTGCATGTCATGAGTCACAGTAAAATTTTATGAATAGAAAACTGGAGATCACAAAAGAATCCCAAAAGATGAACGTTATACTAATCATTTTTTTCCAGTGCAACTAGGCAATCCTATAATGCAAGAGAATGAAACAAACATAACTACACACATCCCTTACAACTTGAAATTAGGGTGGTTGCCTAGAAAAAAATGAGAATGATCATATCAGTTGAAGGAAGCACCAAATGGTTTAGTATCTGATGCCACTAAAATTATGTTTGTAAAGTTAAAAACCTTCCCAAACCAAATTTGTTCAAAGTGGCTTCAAAACTCTAGTAGACAAAGTTTGGATTAAGTTCCTTGCCCATTTCTTTCAAGCTATCCCTAAAACATTTATACCAAAATGCAAGCATTATTTCTTGACTCTCAATTATCTCAGAAACATTACAAATGTGTAAAATAACATTTCAAAGGATAGGAAACAATTCACTCTTAATTTTAATCCCCAAAGAAAGATATAATTCTTGTAGAATGATTAAACTTCTGCGACCTCAACTTTAAATTTTGCATCTCCTGCAAAATGGTTAATATGAAAACGAAAAATTCCTTGTTTCACTCTAATATACAAACGTATATGGCATGTTATTAAGAAGACCAGTAGCTATATTTCTGCTAGCAATGTTTGAAGAGAGAACAGAAAGAAAAAAGTCATTGCTTGCAAATATTAAATACTGTTTGCATGCTTGTTCCAAAAATATACAATTGAATCCCTTAACAGTTAACTCGATGCATATGCAATTGCTTTCTTAGATTATAATATTACATCAAGTAGCTTAATTTATCCAAGCAAGGAACATTAAGTCATTTTGTTGGCTAATTGACTCCAAAGCAAGTAAATACTTTATTTCAATACTTCACCTCAATTTATTTATGTTAGCTTTTATAAGTCAACTGGGATTAAAATGGATCAAAATTCATTATGCCACAAGCCTTTGAGTTGAGTACAGGACAATTTCAATAATGAATAACAAATGGCTGTCTACCTCTCTGGCCAACCTGAAAGTATGGTCCCAAGGAACTCATTTAAGCTTTGTTGCCAAATTGTGATGCAATTTTGTCAATTCATTAATATCTCTGCTGATTGCTATGATTCCTGCTAGGTTATAGCCATTTGTCTAGTCATTGTTCTATGTATAAAATACCATGTGATCTATAAAGTTTCTCCTCGCTATATAGCTATAATGAAGATTTTAGAATGAATCTCTGCAAATCCAGAAGGTCACTCAATTTTAAACACAAAATTGGTGGGCCAAACATTTGCATACAGTGGGAATAGCTTCGTGTTGCATACTATTGGATACTAACTTGTCGATCCAATCTCTGCAATTCTGTTTCCCTCAATGAAATCTCCATTGTAATGAACATATGATCTATGACTTAAAGTTACACTAGTTGTCTCAAAAAAATTGTCTTGGAGTTTTACATATTGTCACTAACTGCATTGAGCTAGCGGATGCAACTGGTTGCTTTTATATAGGAACATTGAAGGCTTGCTTCATAACCTTCCACTTCATTGACCATATCCAGCTATACATATGTAGCGAATTGCAAAGGACCACTTCTCATTTATTCCTGTCTGTAATTTTATCCAACGCTGCTGCCTTTTCCCATGCATGAAACAACCAAAAGAAGATAATCAGTACCTTACAAGTCCACAAGCACTACGAATCTGAAGAGGGTTTCAGTCTAAAGTTTGATTCTCTTTGAAAAGTGAGGACCCGGTTACCTTTCAAGCTAAATTATAATGTAGAGCATGAAAATACCCCTTTCGAATCAAGCTCTCACCATTTCAAACAGATCCAATTTAAATGAAATCAGATATCAGAACTGGAGTATTGTCCTTGCATTGAAGAACTAGAACAGTAAGACCTGTGAAAGGTTGTTTACATGAAATTGTGACAGGGCTTGCCTGATGCATGAATGTCATAAGTGCTATGCTTTTTTTATAATTGATTGTATAAGACAGAAATGGCTTCCTTAAATATCAAAAGCAGCTATCAGATCCTTATAAGTAACCATATCAGGCTTAAGATCCTTCTGCAACATTTCATCGTGCAGTTTTAAAGCTTCTCTAAAATTTTCTGCTTTACAGTGCCCACGCACCATTGTTGTATAAGTAATGGTGGTAAGCGTCATCCCCTTATTTTGCATATAGTTGAAGATGTTGTCTGCTTCCTGCATCTGTTTTTTTTGGCACAGCTCCTGTAGGAGAGCATTATAAGTAACTATGTCAAGCAAAATCTCATATTCCTTCAGTTTATCATGAAGATACAAAGCTTTGCCAGTATTACCCTCTTTGCAATATTGTCTTACAAGTCTACAGCATGTATTAATGCCAGGCATCAAACCTATTTCAAGCATACCATGAAGGAGTTTGTTTGCTTCCTCCAGGTTACCTTCTTTGGAATATGCAGTAATCAAAATAGAATAATCAATGGAATCAGCAATAAAGCCTCTTTCCAACATGGTGGAGAAAACTTTCCTAGCTTCCACCACTTCGCCCTTTATGCAAAGTGCATTTACAATCATTTTGCAGCTAGAAGAATTCAACATAAGATTATATTGCAACATTTCACTGTGCATTTGCAGAGCATCTTTAATTCTCCCTTCCTTGCCATACCCATATATCATAGCATTATAAACAGAATCATTTGCAACCAAACCCTTTTCCATATATTTTTTGAAGACCAGTTCTGCCGCATCCATTTTTGCAAGCATACAAAGTTCTATTATAAATGCATTGCAAGTAACAAGCTCGGGAACAATACTAAGACTTTCGCTGTCTTTTTCAGTTGAGCTGCAGTTTGTTGCAACGTCAGTTATGGGCAATAAATTCTTATGAATCATGTCTTCAAATAGACAATTCGCTTCTTCAATTCTTCCAAATCTACACAATCCATTTAGTATTGAACTATAAGTTGCAAAATCTGGAACCAGTCCCTTCATTAACATGTGTCCAAGTAATTTTGATCCCTCTGCCACCTTCCCTTCCTTGAAAAGCGCATCCAGTGCTATATTATAGAGAGCGACATCAAGTTTGCAGTCTTTTTTTTTCATCTCACCTAATAATTGAACAGAATCCTCAACTTTCCCCTCCTTACAGAGCATATGCACCAATATGCTAAATGTTTGCTCATCAGAGCCGATGCCATTTTGAACCATTGCCCAATAGAATTTCCAAGCCACCTCAATCACGTTTAGCGTCCAAAGAGTACGCAGAACTTCATTGCAAGCTCTAACCGAGGGCTTGAATTCACAATCTCTCATTCTATAAAATGTACTAAATGCTTCTGGGATCATCTTGTCCTGCGAATAGGTCTCCAAAAGCAGGTCAAATACAAGTTGTCCCGATTTGCCGGTTCTAAGCAATGCATCAAAGAGAGCAGGAGCATTAGTACTGTTCTGGCGAATAAGGATTTTAGCGGGGTTTAAGAGCCCTGCACGAGTGAGGGTATGAATAGCTATGGAAATTGAATGAAGAGTATGCTTAAAAACCTTTTGCTTTCCTACCCAGTTGAAGAAGTAATGCGAAGCTTCAGCATCCCTTCGCATCTTTAGAAGAACTTGAGCTACAAGTTCTGGGGTTAACTGAGAGACTAAATTGATTTCGTGAAATATTGAATCCCGTATTGAGGGGCTTCTCTGCGTCAATGTAATGCAGATGTTGTTTATGAATTCCTTGTCTCTCTTCTCCTTCCTCCATCGCATTCCACTTGTTGTACATTGTCGTCTGCAAGGGACTGTGGAAAGATAAATTTCACCGGTAACTGATGGCATTTGGGTCGCGAGTTTCATGATTGACCTCACAGACATATCTAACGGATCTACTGACACTAGCTCGGGACGAAATCTATCCGTAAAACCAGAAAATATGACGAGAATCTAACTTACTGAGATTTTGTCTGTTTGCTTCTTTAGAGCATTCCCTTAAAAAGTTCGGAGATTGAAGAAACGCTTTCTTCTGTAGTGTTTTCTTTTTTGCTTGGGCGTATTTGAGGATAGTGCAGTTTTCACTGCTGTGATTTATCGTAATTATTTTATTATGGAGGGGTTCAATACGTCCAATAATCTTTGATTTGTTTGTCATCCTAATCTTCTACTTATTAGTATTAGATGTACTTATAGTTGATTGTTTTTTAAGTTTTTTTTGTGTTCAATTGTGTACCATTATTCCGCATTTGATCACAAGGAATAACAGTTTTTAGTGAAAAAAAAAAAAAAAAAGTAAGTAGGTTTTATAGTCCACGACACTGCCATAGTTTTTGAGTTTACATATGGTGACAGTAATATGGAACTACCTCGTACTCTTTTTCGAGAGGCGCTTGGCGCTACAAACGACACTATAATCATCATAAATCTCTGTACATATCATCGAATATCGAAAGGTAAAAAATTAGCTATTTCAAAGTGATGCCCAATACTAACTTTGTTCTTACACAAATAGTCATTCACTCTTGAACAACCCGAGTTGGCCTAGTGGTGGAGAACTTGTACTCTTGAAAGAGAGGTCACAAGTTCAAATCCCACTGGGAGGGTAGGGTATGTTACTCTTCGTTTGTAGCGCCAAGCGCCTCTCGAAAAAGAGTACGAGGTAGTTCCAAATTACTGTCACCATATGTAAACTCAAAAACTATGGCATAGTGTCGTGGACTATAAAACCTACTTTTTTTTTTCTTTTTTTTTTCACTAAAAATTGTTATTCCTTGTGATCAAATGCGGAATAATCTTCTACTTATTAGTATTAGATGTACTTATAGTTGATTGTTTTTTAAGTTTTTTTTGTGTTCAATTGTGTACCATTATTTCGCATTTGAATAGTGTCGTTTGTAGCGCCAAGCGCCTCTCAAAAAAGAGTACGAGGTAGTTCCATATTACTGTCACCATATGTAAACTCAAAAACTATGGCATAGTGTCGTGGACTATAAAACCTACTTACTTATTTTTATTTTTTTTTCACTAAAAACTGTTATTCCTTGTGATCAAATGCGGAATAATGGTACACAAAAAAAACTTAAAAAACAATCAACTATAAGTACATCTAATACTAATAAGTAGAAGATTATTCCGCATTTGATCACAAGGAATAACAGTTTTTAGTGAAAAAAAAAAAAAAAAAAAGTAAGTAGGTTTTATAGTCCACGACACTATGCCATAGTTTTTGAGTTTACATATGGTGACAGTAATATGGAACTACCTCGTACTCTTTTTCGAGAGGCACTTGGCGCTACAAACGAGGCGTACATACCCTACCCTCCCAGTGGGATTTGAACTTGTGACCTCTCTTTCAAGAGTACAAGTTCTCCACCACTAGGCCAACTCGGGTTGTTCAAGAGTGAATGACTATTTGTGCAAGAACAAAGTTGGTATTGGGCATCACTTTGAAATAGCTAATTTTTTACCTTTCGATATTCGATGATATGTACAGAGAGATTTATGATTATCCATAAGCTAAACCTTGGTTCTAAATAGCTAACATATGAAGACAACCAAAAAAAAAAAAATTCACATATTTTTTACGATCTATAAGTGAAGTTAGGGTGTACTTGATACAGAGCTACACCTTTGGAAACTTCTTCTGGGATTGAGCACTCAAGAAGTTTCAACAATGGGCTCTTACACATCAATTAAAGAAAACTTATTAGTTGAAGCAACATCAAAAGTCTTCAAAGATTCACTTATAACTTCCACAAATGAATAGATATGAGAAATTCCTTTTAAGAAGGTGAATATGAATGAGTTATAGATATTTTCTCCAAGTTACAACCAAATCTAATGAATTCTTTTTAAGAGAGTGAATATGAATGAATTATAGATATTCTCTCCAAGTTACAACCAAATCTAATGAGTAGAATGAAAATAACATTTTTTCTAAAACCACTAATTCAAAAATAGGGTCAAACCTCACTTCACTAAAATGATTGTAACACTTGCAAGTCACAACCAAATTGAACCAAACCAAAGCTAAATTAAAGTTGACTCTCATACCTTTTTGAAAATATAATACATGTATCTGTGTCTTTTCATATGTATTTGTACCAATGGAAACAACAGTTGTATTTTTGGAAAAATAACTCAAAAAATTAACATATGAACTTGCAATATAAAATTTCTTTTCATTTATATTCTCCTCAAAACTTCTCCAACCATTCCAATCTGGATACCCAACGTAAATCACGTCTAGTACATCACATTTAAAGTTTTTCCAACTTCTATAACCTATAATCTACCCCCTATGATTTCTCACCTTCCTCTTTATGTCAACTTTCATATTGTCAACTTTTCTCATGACAACATTTATTATCTATTGACATTTTTTTGTATGTTTTATACAAATGACCTCTAAATTTTATAGAATAATAAATAATATAGAAATAGACTTTAAATGACTACAAAGACAACTCACCCTTTAAACCCTCTTATGAGCTACTTATGACATATTTTGCATATAATGCAATTATTGCAACCTTGCATCATATTTTTTATTATATTACATTTGAATGACTCAAACATCATATACATGACCAAAATTGCTATTATAACATTGAAAATCATGTATGTCATGATGCTCTTGCATCGTACTCCTAGGGACAAAAGGATCCAAGTCCCTTGGATTGTCCTTCCTCTTTCTTGTCTTCCAATTCTTTTGTAACATGATGTACTCTCTTGTAAGAAAATTACAAATGATATTCAATGGCTCCAAATTGTTCTTTTGATCAATGAAGTGGTAGGTGGGATCTTGGATCAAGGTTGCAACTATCATGTCCAATTCATCGTATGCATCATAATCAATCATGCATGAAATTTACATACGTACATCAAAATCATTAGAAAATATCATACCATCACCATTAAGATGGATATTATTTAAATTCTCCTTTTGGATATGAACTTCCTCATGAACAATGTTATGTGTATCACCTTTCTCTTCAACAACAACTATCATTCTCTTTTGTCCTTCCAATGGATAAATCTTCTCTTCTTCTTTAGTAACCATAATCTCTATCCCATCTTCACATAAATTTGTACTCTCAATGAATGACTACTCCAAATCATCATTTTTCTTATCCATATTTTCCCTATATTCCTCTTTTGGTATCCTAAAATCTTTAAGTTCCTTACTATTCTCAAACCCTCTTTAATTTCTTCTATTTCTATTTGTTTCTCTTCTCTTTTCTTCCTCTCTAATTCCTCTCTCTTTGTCTTATCATCTTGCACAAACTTTCTCAACACCTTTACAAACAATATTTCACTCTTTGTAAAAGTCATTATCCTCTCTCATCCTAAACCTTTTTCTATGATGCAGGAGCAACCTAGGGTAGTTAGCAATCCTACATGTTGGAGAGATTTTGGCTTTGGAGTTGAGGACTTGGTCATCAAAGGCGTGGTGATCGGTCATTAGTGGGTGTAGTGTTGGTTGAGGTACTTGATCGCTGAAGGTTTGCTTGGCATATATTGTTGCTTAGCTTATAATACGTTGCTCTACACTCACTACAATTTTCTATGTATGTTGGTTGTTCGAAACCTATGGAACTTGGCAACCCTTGTGGGAGCTTGGCGATGCTTGTGGTTTTTGTTAACACTTGGCAGTGTGGCTTGTGGATGGAGTTCTTATGGATTGACTCAGCTAACTTGGTGCATTTAATGTGTAAGGAGTGTGATCATGTTGTGAAGCAATTGTGGGAGTTTGTGTGGGCCTATATGGGTTTTATTTATTTGTCCTATGTGTATTTAATGTGTTGTGTAAGCCTTCTAAGGTATTTGGTATTTAATATGTGTTGTAGGCTAACTTGTGGCTTAAATATGTATTTAATGTAAGGGTTTATTTAATTTGTAACTTGCTAGGCTGAGTTGTGTCATAGTTGGATATAAGTAGAGCAGTCTTGGGGAGTCTTGATTCATTATTCAATTCAACAGGGAGTAGTTGAGAGGAGCAAAATTGAGAACAGGTAGTAGTTCTGACTTGGGAAACAAGGAGATTGATTGGTAGCTTGCGAGCACAAGTTTAGATCTCAGTGGAGGTTTCTACTAGAGTATTGTTGTGCTACAAATTTGGACTAGCTAGGGTTGAGATTGGGTCTTGATAGATCTAACATAACTATTATTTTCTTTGCATTTGGTCGTAACCAGGAAGGCCTTACAGCCCAACACATTGCATGTAGTCAATTGTTTTATTAATAAAGAGTTGAGTTTGGTATCCTTGTGTTGTGTTTCCATTGTGTAGTTAATTGTTGGGGGCTAGGACATCTCTTTTGGGGATTCTCCTACCTTGTACTACATCATTCTTCTTTGATGCCAAAAATGATGTAGAGTTACACCTTTGGAAACTTCTTATGGGATTGAGCACTCAAGAAGTTCCAACAATGGGCTCTTACACATCAATTAAGGAAAACATATAAGCTGAAACATCGTCAAAATTATTTAAAGGTTCAGTTATAACTTTAAAAAATGAATAGATATGAGAAATTTGTTTAAGAGAGTGAATATTAATGAGTTATAGATATTTTCTCCAAGTTACAACCAAATATAATGAGTAGAATGAAAGTTATAACACTTTTTTCCAAAACTACTAATTCAAAAATAGGATCTGACCTAACTTCACTAAAATTGTCATAACTTCTGCAAATCACAATCAAATTGAACCAAACCAAAACCAAATTAACGATGACTCTCATACCTTTTTGAAAATATAAGCTACATATATGTATCATTTCATATGTATTCATACCAATAGAAACAACAGTCAATTTTTTGGAAAAATAATTTAGGAAACTAACATAAAAACCTACAAAACAAAATTTCCTTTCATTTTTATTCTCCTCAAAACTTCTCTAATCATTCCAATCTAAATACCTAGTGTAAATCATGTCTAGTACATCAAGAAAAACCTATTCCAAGTTCTATAACCTATAATCTACCCCCTATGACTCTTCCCCTTCCTCTTTATATCAACTTTTCATATTGTCAACTTTTTTTTATGACAACATTTATTATCTATTGACACATTTTATATTTTTCATACAAATAACCTCTAAAATTTATAAAACTTTAACTAACATAGAGATATACTTTAAATGACTACAAAGACAACACACCCGTTAAACCCTCTTATGAGCTACCTATGACATATTTGTTGGAAATACAATAGGGAAAGTAAACTCTGAGAGGCAGGGGGTGAATTAGTCCTTCATAATTTTAACCATAAAATCATTCACCACACATCCATCTCATAATTTTTATGTAAACTAAAATACCAAAGTAAGCATGTTCATCCATAGCATGAAATCAAATAAACATTCAACACATATATGACACAAGATATTTGGTTACCCAGAAACCCTCCAATGAGAAGGTAAAACTAGGGTGGGGATGGCACCCAGAAATCTTTACTACTACAGTTGTAAAATGTATCCAATGAAAGTTACAATGTTTGATCATAAACTAGGAAAGGTCTATCATATTAAAGACTTACAAGATTGTTAGATCTTACCCTGTTAAATTATTTCAACACCCTATTAGAAGTGTGTCTGATTAAAGGACTTAAACTTACAATGAAGTAAGTGCCATGTTAAAGGATTCACAACAACCTATTAGGACTACTCTATTAAGAAATTTAACCGATTCACCTATTAGAATGTCTCATTAATGATCCTACGGTTAGCACTCTGTTGCCAGATAACAAATTACCTCTTTGCATGTATCTTCATCCTCTTTGATAAAATGTATCACTTCTATCCTCTAACTTCTTTCCTCTATTCTTCTCTAACTGATTTTGCAATTCATAACTTGATTCAAAACTCCTTAGCCACCATGAATTCTCTATTTGCACATGCAAAATTCTCTCTTTGCACATACAATATTTTAGGGTTTGCCTTTCTTAAGAAGACCTAGGTGACTTAGGGTTAGGTATGAATCAACGATTGTGATTCATCCATTTTTTCACTCAATTCATCCCTTTAACTGATTGGTTGCATGTACTGCATAGGGATCCTTAATATAGATTCATTCTGATCATCTATAATTGCAAAACAATCCTTAAGTTGGCTCAAAAATAGTTTACATACAACTTTGTGCCATTACGAACTATAAGAATTTGCCTTAGGGAAGAATTCACCCAAGACCAAGGAACTCAAACACAAGCACAAAAATAGACCAAAGAGAGAGTATGATCAGAATGGCGATATATTCATTCAATATGCCATATGAAAGTACACTAGGAGTGTCTATATATAAAGGCCTCTGGAGAGCTTCTAGAATGCATAGAAGTCAGCAACGTGATAAGTCATACAACCAGGCGCATGTCCACCAAATATGGGTTATCCTCCATTGAGCACTGGAGTATGTGTGATGATGTGAGGATAAGACTACAATGGTGTAGTATGCAAATTTATGTTGTAGACAAAATGTGCTAAAATGGGAGTGTGAATAACTATGTTGTTTACATGACAACTCAGTGAATGATGCAAACTCCAGTGTTGTAGACACCATGTGTTGAATTAGAGTTGCATACTTTTGTGTTGTCAACATGATAACTCATGAGAGTACACAAACTCCTAAGTGTCTCACCTAAATAAATAATAAAATAATGCAATATAATAAAATAATGCATTAACTTAAGTAAAGTGTAAATGGTAAATACATATATACACCTACACCCCCCTTAAGTGAAACTTAGAGGAATGCACTTAAACTCACAAAATCTAAGATGAAATGCATAATGGGTCCCAGCTACTAGGCCATGTTAGGTACCTATGTACATAATGAAATGCAATCTCTCATAAAGCGGAGAAAGAGGAAAAACCTCATGGGAAAATCCCTACCCCAAAAAGAGAGATGAAAAAACTAGATGTATGGATGGATGGAGTAATCAAGATGCCCCCCCATTATGACATAAATCAAGTATATACAATAGAGAAATGTGAGAAAAACACTATCCCCACCCCACAACAGAAGAAGAAGAAGAGAGACAAGGTAGTCTCCCCCCCCCCCAAATAAAGAGTGTCGATCAGTGATAGCCACCTCAATGTAGAAGTTGATCCAAGACTACAGGATGGTGTTCCTCCTCTTTGGAAGAAACAATACCATAGGTACAAGTGAGATGCTTCTGTTGTGTGTGGAAAGAATCCCGATAATCATTGATGTCTCTGAAACCTATTCAAATGTCCCTATGAAGGAAGAATGTAAAACCTATCCCAAAGAATGTATTGTCTCCTCAACTGATAAAGAGACCTCCTGCAATTTTTGTACATAAGTATCCACAATCACATCAACCTGTGAAGATTGATCATGTAGAGAATGGACATGAGGGTCAAAGTGAGCCCTCGCAACAACTATAGAAGGATCTTCCCCATCAAAGAGAATATGTATATCATCAATGATATCCTCCAAGTCTACTATATGTGACTCCTCTAATGCTCGAGCTCAAAGACTAGGTGTACCTTGCTTTGCTGGACCTATCATTGTGGCAATATATGCATGTGGAATATGCTGATGTTGTGACCTCTCACTACAACTGTCGATAGAACCCCATGTGTCTGAATTTGTTGAAGCACTATTGCTAGTGTCACTATCAGTTTCCATAATGTATGATGTGTGTAGAGGATTAGAGGATAAGCTTGGTGAACTTTCCTCAAAGTGTACATCCTTCTCCACAAAAATCTCATGTGTCTCAAGATCCATAAGTCTGTATGCTTTCACACCATCTTCATATCCAATGAAAGTAAAAGGCTGAGGTGATGGTGCCTTACAACCCTTAGAAGATATGTTTGCCCATGCAAGATAACCAAAGACTATAAAGTGTGTCACAATTGGTTTTCTACTACACCATGCCTCAAAAGGAGTCTTGCCATCTAAGATAGGATGAGGAGACCTGTTAAGTATGTGATTAGCAATGCTAATTGCTTCAACTTCAAGTGATGAATCTAGAGACTTGACTTGTATCATGCAACTTTGCATAGACTCAAGAGTTCTAATCCTCATAGCTACAACATCTGTCTTGTATGGACTAAATGCTGGTGGGTTCTGAAGATCAATTCCCTCAAGTTTGCAAAAGTCTTTAAGTCTTTTTTTCACATATTTGCTTTCATTGTCCATCCTTAGAACCTTGATGGCTTTCCTTGATTTCTATTCAACATGAGTCTTGAAGGATAGAAACTTGTCCAACACTTCATTCTTGTGAGAAAGAAAGTAGACCCAAGTATACCTTTAAAAGTCATCAATGAAAATAAGTATGTAGTGACCCTGGCTAACTGATGTCACTGCAAAAGGACCTACTAGTACCATTTGAACCAACTGAAGAACAATTGGTGCTCTTGAAGACTTCCCTTTATGTAACTTCTCCTCTAGATGCATATCCACTATACTTGTTGAATAGTCACCTTGAAAAAAGTTGATTGTAGGTAGACCTTTGACTATTTTATTTGAGAAAAGTTGTTGAAGATAGCGGAAGGCAAGATGTCCATACCGCTCATGCCATAATTTTGTTTGTGAATTAGATTGAGTTAACAAGGCTTGTGAAGGAGACTTGGGCACAAAGTGGGAGAAAGAATACAACCTTTTGTCATGATTAACTTCCCCACTACAACCACTGGATCATCTTTTAGAATGTGCATCTTTGCTGAGTCCGTAAGGAACTCAACTTTATGACCATCTCCAAGGTGAGTGATTTGGTAAATTGAGAGGAGATTTGAACTTAGGTTGGGAACATAGAGAACATCTTTGAACTCTCCATTTTCCATCTCCACCATTCCTTTCCCTTCAACTTCCACTTTTGTATCATCTCCCACAAAGATGTGCAGTACCTTTGACTGCTTCAATGAAGAAAAATCCTCCTTTGAAGAACCCATATGATAGGAGGCACTTGAGTCAAGAATCCATTCCTTTGAAGAATTTGAATTTGCCATGAGTGCTTGCCCTTTTCCCTTTGAATCTAAAGAATATTATTTCTCCTTAAAAGCATTAGGCAGAGGATCATTATATTTCTTCATGATAGAGGTCAACTCATCAATCTTTTTATGATAACACTCATGTTCTTCATGACCCAATTTCTTGCAATAAGCGCAATTTTTCTTGTCCTTATTATTGTCCCCCTTCTTATTTGAATTTGAGGAAGACTTGGCTCATTGATTTGATTGTGGTGTTTCCTTTTTCGCATCCTTTGATTTATTCTTCCACTTCTTATTCTTGCCCTTTCCTTTATTTGAAGATTGACTAGTTGAATTTTGAGAATCCTCATTATTGGCCACCAACGCCTTAGACTTAGGTGAATTGAGAATCCCCATTGATTTCAACTTCTTTTCTTCTTTATCCAAAAAGTCAACATAATCATCAAAAGAGACTTTTTGATAGGTAGACCCTAATGTAGTCTTTGAGGTGTTATAAGTAGAAACAAATGTGGAGTACTCAAATGATAGCTTATTATGAATGAGATAGATTAACCTGTCATCTTTAATAGGACTCCCACAATCAGTAAGTTTCATCCTTAGTTCATTCAACTTAATGATGAAATCTTGTATGGAATCAAATTCCTTTGGATCTAAGGAGACAAGCTCATCTTCAATTTTGAAAACATCCTCTTCAAACACTTTACCATATAGATTTTGGAGGGTATCCCAAGCTTCCTTGGATGTATGAGACTTCTAAATCTGATACATGATCTTGTCATCAACCCCCAAATATATATCATCTAGGGCTTTCCTATCCATTATTTTCCAATCAGTGCTTTCACTGGCAAATACTTGATCACCTGTTGGTTTAGGAAGGGTACCGTCTACATATTGAGAAACTCCTTTATGCATTAAATGACACCACATTTTAATGGACCATGTAGAATAGCTATGTGGAGTTAATTTTGGAAACTTAGAATGTCCTATGATACAAAAAATGAAAGAAAACTGTAGAAAAAGAGCAACACAACACCAAGAACACCCCAACTTTTCACTAAATCAAGAAACCCCCCCCAAAAAAGATGCTTTGGGCATTTTATATGTAGTACGATTACAATGGTCACTTGCCAATTTTGGCCTTTGTGGACTTCTAATTTTTCCTTTTACAACCTCTTTATGGAGTTCAAAACTAGAACATTACAATGTATCTCAGATATACAACAATTCTGAAGATATATCAAAGTATTACAATGCAAAAAAAGACCTAATTTTGAAAGTGACACTTTTGTCCACACAACCCTATAATCTGATTGTAGATCTAGAAAGTAAATGAAAAATAATGCACTTTCAAAAAAATGAAACCCATTTTCATGTCTAGATGAGCCCGTACGAAATATTTGAAGTTGCAAAATGTAGGATTGGATAGGGATAGTCACCAAAAGACACAATTTCTAACAAATCCATGCACCAAAATTAGAAAAGAACTATAGCACTAAAAAGTTTAAGAAATTCTACCCAATTTCAGAAAAAAAATTGCACCTGATTTGGAGTCTGGATGACTGAGATGTGGCCTCCCAAAGTCGGACTGCAAAATCAAAAATCAATCTAGAGAGGGGTTACATCAGCAAAAATGGGGTTAAATTTGACGATCATATGACCATCACAATAGTTTTAATTTGCCCTAGGATGATGGTTGAATGACCATCAAAATTAGGTTAGTGAACTTGATGACGTTAGCAAATGTTAGCCCTATGACGACATTAGCATGACATCATGACAATGTCAACATCGTACGAAATCATACATACTATACAGATAGATGCCATGTCCTATCTACATGTCATAGTACAGATGCTCTTGTTGGCAGTTGATGTGTCACTGTATGCTGAGTGGGTTGATAAGTCACTGATTACGTTAGGCTGATGTGGTTTGTCCTGATGTGGCAGTCTGCTGTGATGTAGAGATGACATGTAGACATCGTGGTGAGGTGGCAATGTGTCCATGTGAGAAGTCTTCAAACAATGAGATAGTGCATAGAGGAGATGATGCATGGCAGATGGAATGTTTGGGCTGTACCGGCGAAAATGCTACTAGAAATCCTTAGTAGTTGCTGAAGAAGCCTAACAAATATCCCACATTCGTGGGTGGGAAAAATCCAAAGGGAGTTAAAAGAAAAGCAGTAGGATAGTATGCTAACAAATCCCGTTGGCTTATGGTTGTTGTCAGAATGTGTGTTGGGTGGGATTGCTGGTGGAGTTGGGTGGCTGGTTTGGATTTATATTCATCAGATATTGATTGTTGAAGCTGGAAATTGAAGGATTGATGCCCACCGAATAGTGAATATGCCTGCAATTAAATAGAATATTCTTCCCAAATTACAGGGCCAGGGTGTGACATATTGTAAGATTTAATTCTATCAAATTGTAAGATTTAATTCTTGATATTCCTTTTCAAACCCCATCCAAATCCAATCAAACAAACAAGGGTTCCAAAAAACTAAATTCATTCATAGATGTTTTCAAGGAATGAAGAACAATAAATTTCAACACGTGGGTTTTAACCTGAGTATATTCTGAAAACAAATCCATTCAAACACAAAGAAAACAGAGATTTCAAAGAAAGAAACTAATGTGCAAAACTCATAAGATCCTACCTAGATTTGATGCTAAATGTTTGGATGCTCAGATCTCACAAGAAAATTCCCTTTCTTTTGAAACCCTCTTCCCAGAAATTGGCTCCTCAAAACTTGTGCATAGAGGAATGAGCTCTGATTTCTTAATAAAGAGCTTTCTCCTTTTTGGGTTTCAGTTTTGCAATCATGTGAAACCTTTTTCTTAACTATTTTATTTTATTTTAATTTCATGTGCAAACTTTTGCATTTTAGTTAAAATAAACTTTATTAAATTTATTCTTTCTCTCTTTTATTAAATCGTGAGACATCTTTAATAAAAAATTTATTAATTTAACTAGTAATAATATTTAGAGTTTATTATAACAGTGAAACTTCTAAATAAATTATTATTAAATTAAATAAATATAATAGAGCCAAAATTAGAACCTTAATTAAATCTTTTAAAAATTAATTCTTTTATTTAATTAATTTCTCAATTAATTAAATATTGATTTTTTAAATAAAATTTTCATTAAATTAAATCATTTAAAAATCTTTTAATTTGACTTAATTATAACTGAAAATCACACAAACGCACAAAACTAAATACAAAAACCCGATATAAATAACAAAGTACTAGATCAAACTCATGGGTCAAAATCATGAATTCATGTCGCTGGATGAATTCAGAAGGGTAAAACTCAAATACTTATCCTACTTTCTAGGACAATTGACTTAAGGTTAGGATTTGGACTCAATAACTATCTCCCCTCTTTTACCATTGAGATACTACGATAAGACACGCTCATCCTAGCAATTCAAGGAAGTCAATGCCGGTACCTACAATCTGCATAAAATCCAAGCATGTACATACACATATAATCTAAACTAAATAGGCAATGATGAAGAGTGGTACATCGTGTAGATCCTGACTAGCAGGTAACTATGAATCCCTCCCTTAACCAAATTTGAAATGTCAAACATAAAGTAAAACATATAAGTACACCATATACATGCAAGTACAAGGTAAGTAACCATAGAACTACATATAAATAATCTATCTAACTATGATCATGAAATAATTGAAATCAATAAATGAACATACATATATCATCATCAAAATAATCATGAACACATGAAATAACTAATTATTAAGTAGCTCATCAAATATATAAACTAAGTATGAAATAACATCCAAACAAATTCGGTAACTAAGTACCACTAATCATCAAACATAATCATAAAACTGACCTAAAAGAGTTTGGCAATAACACATGAAAATTAAACTAGGGGTAGGCATGACATCCACCCCCCAGACTTAGGCTTACTCGTAGAAGCCTACAAAAAAGATAAAAACTCTAGCACTCACTGTGCAGGTCCCATTGGATCCTTTCCCTTTGTAGGAGGATAAGGCTCCACTGAAAACACCCTTTGTGATCTACCCATATCTCCAACTGTTGGTTCTGACATTATAGGTCTTCGATCCAAGAACTATAGTTTCCATTAAGGAAAATGGGATGACTTATGCCCATGTTTTTTGCATGAAAAACATTCTCCATCAAAACTCCTTCGCACTCTAGGTGTGCTAAACTGCTAAAAACTACCCCCACTAGCAAAAGAATGAGTACTATGTTATGGCTGGTCATACTGGTTGTGCTTATTACACTAAGAGTATTGAGAATGCCTAGAGTGTGAACCACTACCACCACTCCATGCTGGAGGATAAGATCATCCCTATTGCTATTATTGATTGCCTCCTTAAGAAGAAGGCTTCCTACTACTACTTGCTCCCTAATTACCTTTGAACCTTGATGTTGCAGGTGCTCCCACAAAAGCATCATGTCCCAAAGTGATGTTTTTCTCTATAAGGATAGCTTGATGTACCACATCCTTGAGGGTTTTAGGTTGGAAAAATTTTACACCCCCAATAAGATAGTTGTTCAAACCTCGAATGAAATGTTGAACCATCAGTGGTGAACTATGATTGGTTCCCGCATAAGGCATGAGCTCATAGAATTTACGGTCATACTCTACCATGGTTATAGTATACTACATCAAACTATGGAACTCATCTACCCTCTATTGGTGCCATTCCTTTGGTAGGAAGCATTCACATAAGTTCTCTAGGAATAACTCCCATATAATAGTGTTCATGTTCATGCCCAATTTCTTCTCCTCAATATTCTACCATGTAGCACCAAAGAGCTCTAGGTGGGTGATGGAAAACCTCACTTTGACATTAGAGTCAAAGTCATGCATCACAAAACATCTATCTAAAGCAATTAACCACTGCTCTGTCACATACCCGATACCAAAACCAGTGAAAGGTTTGATCTTGGACCTTTGTAGGTCCTTCATCCGAGAAGCCTTAGTTGACCTCTGTCTATAACCATGTAGGTCTCTCTGAGGACTCCTAGATCTCTTCCTTTCCTCATTCTCAACATGATGTGATTCCTCCTGATCAACACCCCTTGGAGGAGGTAGGTGCTCTAAGATCATCCTCATCATCTGTCTCAGATTAGTCTCATTTGAGTCAACATGCTCTTCTCTATGGCTCTCCTCCCTATTTTCTTCCTAAATAGGACTCTCTCCATGAGTTAGACAAGGACTATCATGTCTACCTCTCCCATGACCTCTACCTCCGCCTACACTATGACCCTAATAATGGATCTAGTCTCATACACCATCCTCTTACAACACCCAAGAAAGAACAACAAAATTCTCAAAAAGTCAAAAAAGGCATACCATCATGAAGCACGATCATAAGAAAATATGTTTGATATCCAACTCAAGAGTTATTCAAGTTTTTCTTTTTTCTACGTTTCAAAAAATCAAGTCTGAAGTTTCAAGTTGTAATAGATACATAACATTGTTTAAGTTTTGTTTCAGTTTAACTAGTTGATAATTAGTGGCATTTCAATATACCCAAAGCTCCCAATGTAGAAACTTGGGCACTGATACTAGATCTAACACCCCGCCAAGGAACCCAAAAGAAATTAACCTAAAGTTTTACTAAGTTTTCCAAACCATTTTTTTTGAAAGATAATAACAACAAGATATAGCATAGCAAAAGCAATAACTCACATATAAATAACCATCCATAAACAAATTACATCTCCTAAGGGTCCCATGATGTTGAATCACATATATAATTTTATTAATATTAAATCTAATATATAAAAAATCCACATGATAGATAAACCACAAGTACGAATCCAATTAAATAATATACAATTAAATAAGATGCAATTGCATTATCATCCATTTTACAAGTCATAGGGTATGCAAAGTTCAAAGAATATACATCATAAATAAATACATTATCTCATAAGATCTTTGATAATCAAGTACAATACAGTAGAATATAACCATCCAATAGAAATACAAGATCAGAATGAAAAGAACAATTGCAACATCTAGTTATCAAATCTCAATGGTATAACAAACACTGCCACCCAACCTTGTGAAACCTAAATGGCCCACTCCCATTGTGCTAAGGAGATAGTCTCAAGTCCCATACGGATATCAATCCATAAGTCATAACCAACATCTAGGTCAAGGAAAACCTGATAGCAATCTATCTCAAAGGTGCCAAGAAATAAGTAACATCTAAATGTAGAGGCAACAAAGACACGTAGGAAATCTACTATGTAAGTAGGAAAGTGTCATCACATGAGCCAACTCTAAGGTTACCCTGGCAACTTCTCCATACTCTAGCCCCCTAGTGTCTCTTTGCAACATTAATATCCTTTCATACAGATAAGGCATACTAACGAGGCAAGGTCACAACTAAGCATCCTCTCTATTCCCATCCTATCATGTACTAGTACTCAAGGCATGGGTGAGGAAAAACTCTGACTCTTATTAATTCATTTTACTTTCATTTAATGAAATGTGATCAATTATTAAAACAACTTACAATGAGTTACCTGGGCAACCTCTTTAGGGCTTTGGCCTCCATTGCAAGCCACTTCCCAACATACACATAGATTACCTTGTGGGGCCTCATCCCGACCCATCATAGCATGGATATTTTATTTGCATTTTGATATTCGAGACCTTGATATTTTGATAGTTATTCAAGACTTAGATGGATAGTGGATTGATTTATCTATTGATTTTGATACTTTATTAGTGTTTTACATTGTTATATGCACTAAGAACCTATTATTATGTAAGAAATGTTCAAACATATATGGATGCAGGTTTATGACATGATATTATCAGATTTTGATGCAATGCAAAATGTTAATTTGATTATGATGATTTCTAATTTATAGATAAATGTTAATTTGATTATGATGCTTTATGACATGCAGATGAATGGTTAGGATATGCAGATACATGTTAATTTGATAATAATGACTTATGACATGCAGATTTTGATATCTTAACATTTCGAATGGAATAATTGAAAGGACTAGGAAAGGAAATCTAGTTTGAATTATGTTAATATGGATATTATTATTAAATGCACTTATGTTGTATATGTTTATTTGACCCCTTGGACTACTGACGCTCAAGTTTGATGTGTAGGAAAAGGAACCATGGAAATTTAACGGGGAAACAAGGTATAAACACATGTAAAATGACTTTGCCAAAGTGAATCTTTGTAAGATTCATGAACCTTGTTGTGAGATGTATGTGTGTAGTATGTATTTCATGTGTAGTTTCTAAATGTGTCATGTGTGATGTATAGTATATTATGTGTGTGTCATTTGACACTTATACTCGGTATGTGAATTGACATGTTCTTTGATGATGGATCATGTGGCCACCTTATTTTGAGTTAAATACCTTAATTGAGAAATTTGACTTATTGCATTAAACTGGTAAAGGGAAAAGGTTACCACCATGGGAAATTTGGAATTTGCATTGTGAGGGCCATAAGGTAACTCTAAGGTGAATTTGTGACAAAAATAAACCCTATCCATGTTAGTGCTTTAAGTTAGGGGGCTAATAATGACCTTTAGGGTGCCTAGTAAAAACCTAGGAGACCCCAAAAAGAATGCATTTTTTATTGAATCCAAAAATGAGAGTGTTATATAGGGGCTTGGCCAAATTAGAAACTCACTTGGCCACTCTCTATCTTTAGAGACAACTAGGGTTTGGAGGAAGAGGCTAAGGAGCTCTACTACAACATTTTATTGCCATTGCTTGGAGTGAAGTTGGTACCCATGGTCCAAGGTGTTCTTCATTTTGCATGTAGAATAGATATGGTGTTCTTCATTCCATGATGAATTGGTGTATTGTAGATGTGGTTTGTGGGGAAAAGATCTTTTGTTTTGAGTGTTGCATGAGAGAAGTTTGTGTGAATTCTTCCTTGAATCTTGTTTTTTTCCATGTTGTGTGTTTTTGTGATTTGGGTGTGAAGCATCACTCACCCTTGGGAGGGAAGAGATGCTTGGGTGAAGGGGTTAGTTTGGCTCACACATGTAGTTGAGGAACTCTCCCATGTGTGGAGATGATTTTTTATATGTTCAATAGAATATGATCTTCTTGGTTACTTGCATTTTGGGAGGTATAAGGAGGTATGTGGAGGGGAAGTTATTGTAAGCCTCAAGAGGGCATGTTGATAATGAAATTTTGTACATAATGTGAATTCATAGCTTTGGAAATCCTCCACATGGAGAGAGCCCACCTTCACCTTATAGCTTGATTCAATTATTGAATCTTTGTGCAAACCTTGGGATGGGTTGTCTTGTAATGTATTATGTAGTGTTTCTTATATTGTTTGGGATCATGCATGATATGTGAATGTGGAGTATGCAACTGTTTGTTCTTTTTTTCCCCAAGCTCGATGGGTGGCCTCCTTGAGGCCCAGGTTGGGAGGTGAGCCTCCATGGTTCCACATTTTGTCTTTGGTTGCAGGTATTTGCTTGAAGTCTTGGACATTTGGAGGTTGAGGATTCTTACCTTGCATAGTAGAAGAGAACATTATTGCTATTGTATTGCAATGGAGGACAATACCATTTTTTGTTATGTGAACCTATTGTATTGAAGAAATGATGTTATTGTTTCCATAAATATGCCATTAGAGTGGTTGTGAATTACCTTGCTTGTAAAGGTTCTTCCCTTGTGTATTTGGATATGTTGATTCCACCACCCTAATGCTTGCTTGATATTGTGTTGAATGTAAATTTTGAAAGAAACATAAAGGAGATATTTCATTATGTTGATGTTGTCTTAGCAATACATAAATTTAGAATGTGATGAAGAAAAGTATTTGTATCATGATATACCTTTAAAGAATGGATTGGACATTATCATTTTGATATCTTTATCTCTCATGTTCATGAGAATAAATTTAGTTTCTTGATGTTTAGTATTGAAATTGAATTTAGTTGTAGAATATGCAATTCATAGCAATGGATTTGTACATAGCTTAAATTATGGAATTGGATGTCATTAAAGTATATTGAATATTTGATGTTCATGAAATTATAGTTTCAAAGATTTCATTGAGTTTCATGTTAGTGTATCTTGCAATTAGATTTTGTTAGTAATATGATAATTGCTTTATGTTAAATAAGAAAATAGAAAATTATAATGCATAATGCAATGATAAACTATCACCAATTCAATCTTAACAATCCTAGAGAATACATGGAAAGAACTAGACCAATAAGTTAAGCTCATATAAGACCTGTAGATGCATTTACATGTTCTAGAAAATGTATGGACTAAAACAAAAATAGTTCCTTGCTATTATAGTCAAATAAAAAAATAGGTCTGGAATAAAATAACATTAACCTTGAACATAGCTAATATAGATGGATAAATCATTTACATGCATTTAATTTGTTAGACTTAGAGACACCATTCTATAAGCACCTAAGCACCTAGTTACTCCATCATATCATAATATTCCTACATGAAAGGTAGATAAAATAATAATATAATAATTATAAAAGAAAAAAAATGCACATTCCATCCTTCTATGGTAGATGGATGACCAAGCAAGGAGTCATGTCAAGATTGTTTTTAAAAAAATATATCATATCAACCCCATATCAACCCCCTTGGAGGCGATGGGACATTAAATATGTCAGGGGGCTATCAAATTTTAAAGAAAGATTTAATACAAACTTTGGGGGAAGAAAAGACTAACCACTTTTCCCCCCCATTCCTAGCGGCCTACCTTTTTGGATGACAATTAATATATGTGGGAGGCGTGCAAGAAAGTGGGACACCATGTATAATAGGCCACCCACCTCTCCTCCTCCCCACGTGGGAAGAGAGAGAACGAGAGGGGGGGGGGGGGGGATGGTTAAGAATGGAGGAGTTTTTTTTTTTAGTTGGTTAAGTTATGTTGGAAAGGGTGCATAGAGTTTAGTACCAAGTAGTTAGTGGGGGTAGTTGGGGTAGGATAGAATAATTAGTTTATAATTTATTTTGAATATAATAGGATTATAGGGATTATATATTTAGATTTTGAGTTTATTTTAAATTTATCTCGAATATAAATTAATTGACAATTTTCAAAGGGAAATAGATATATATTAATTTTAGTATAATCTAATTATAATATATTTTGATTTTAGACATTGTGGAAGTGATATATATATATATATATATATATATATATATATATATATATAGAGAGAGAGAGAGAGAGAGAGAGAGAGAGAGAGAGAGAGAGAGAGAGAGAGAGAGAGAGAGAGAGAGGATTGCACATTTCACTATTTCTTATTTATTTGCTTATATTTTATTTATGTGAATTGAATATAGTTATTGATTATAATTGACTTTAGTTTATTAGAAAATTTAAATGGTAGTAGGAGTAATATAAAATTTAAGATATTTAAATTATAGTATAATTTAATTTTAGATATTTGGGGAAAGAATATTTTAAAAGTTGAGTACTAATAATTTTGAGGCAAGATTAATGGGCACATGACATCATGATCTAGGATTCAAATTTTGGTTGAGAATAGATTTGAGATCAACATTATTATGTTATTAATTAAGCATGGATAGATTTATACATGTTGTAATAAGGGTCTTCAATAAGGAAATGGATGTTGAATATTAGGAATAATTTAGAATATATGATTAGGTAGATTTAGGATTAAAATTTGCTAGTACATTATGCTATCTAAGGTGGTTAACTAAATAAATTGAAAATTTATGTAATAATATGTAATGATATTAGTAAGTTGATAGGTTAGGAGAAATTATGCTAGTTTTATTTCGATAAAGTATGTCTAATCATTTATTAAATAATCACATACTAAAATATCTTTGAGGTTAAAGACTAAACATTGGATTTACCTTATCTTAATTTTCTTGCGAATGGATTAAATTATTTCCTATCAAATTTATTGCATCAGTAATAAGTGGAATATAAGATATATACCCTATACATTAAGCATTAGACAACTTGAATGAACCATATCGTTATGAGAGGAACCTTACAACTTCCTTTTAACATTCTAAATATTGTGGACATTAGGAGAGATTTAGTATAGTGGTGAACCTTAAGTAGATAGTTGACTAATGACCATTTTCCTTTGTAACTCACAACCCTAGAATACGACACCTACACACCAAGTTACAATAAGTAATCATTTAGGGGTAACTCCTACCTAATGCAAGTATGAATCTTGCTATATTAAACATCTAAGTTGAGAACGTAATTATTACATTCATCAAAAATAAAATAGTGTTTTTTTCTTATAGGAAAATTTTGGGCATGATATACCTACCCCAAGCTCATGAAAAGTACAACTCACAAGATCACAATTTTCACCTTAGTCCTTCACAAGCAACTGGAAAGCACCTATAGATAAAACATAGTATTCACCCCAGTCCTTTACAAACAACTAGAAAGCACCTAAAGACCAAACATAATAATCACCTCAATCCTATACAAGCAATTGGAAAGAACCAAAAGATAACTGATAAAAAACTCAAAGGTTACAACAAGAAAGTCACAATAATCACCTTAGTTCTATACAAGCAACTAGAAAGCACTGATCAAAACTCATCATAGAAAAACGTGAAACATCACCATGGTTGGGTATAAAAGATCATATACATAACATCATCATTGAACAAAAACCCCCAAGCTTCTAGTGAACATCTTGACTAGTCAACGTACTAAGTCAAACCCAAAACCCCAACATGAAATACAACATACATCACATCAAGAAATTTAACAAGTATTTTCATAATTCCTTTAGTTTTAAAAAAATCACCAAGGTTCGATATACAAACATGGTTTTTAGTTTTCTTTCTTTTTTAAGTATCATAAATAATAAGGTTTTTGAATTTTTAAAAGACATAAAAATTTCCCTAGTATTTAGAAGTTATTTTCATATAAAACGGAGCCATCAAGCAAAAGCCGAGTTTGCTAAAAATAATCATTTTCCCAATTTACAATTATCAAATTAACCTTCCAAATATGCTTTAATGACTAAAAATCTTCAATTAAATATTATTAAAATTCACCAATAATCAATTAAATTATTAATGATAATAATTATTTATTTATTAATAATTTGCATTAAATCATTAATAAAATAATTAAAATCTATTAATAAAATACTAATTATTATTAATAATAATATATTTAATAATTACTAATAATTAATATATATAAAACAAACTATATTTAAATTTACATTTATTAAAATATTAAAAAATATTAAAAAACAACTTACCTCTTATTCCTTTTAAAGCCTGTAAGCTTGCTGCTACAACAACTCTACTAACATAGCAGCAGAGTACTACCTATGGTAGCACCTGGCCCCCTCTCCCATTTTTTTTTTTATTAACATTTTTTAAATTTAAAACAAAACTAATTTCAATGCCCCTCGTTAAAATGCAATTTTCTCGATTTACCAATTATATTAAAAAAAGATAAAAATTATCATAGTAAATATTATTTACTATGGTAAATTTTATTGATATATTTTTTAAAAACTTTTTTCAACATAGATCTAAATGGAAAATGAATACCAAGTCTATCAAATTGCAAGATTTAATTCCTAATATTCCTTTTCAAACCCCATCTGAATCTAAACAATCAAACAAGGGTTCCAAAAATCTAAATTCATTCACATATGTTTTCAAGAAATGAAGAACAATAAATTTCAACAAGAGGGTTTCAACCCTAATGTATTCTTAAAACAAATCCATTTAGGCATGGAGAAGATAGAGATTTCAAAGAAAGAAACTACTATGCAAAACTCATAAGATCCTACCTGTATCTAAAGCCAAAAATTCAGATGCTCAGATCTCACAAGAAAAATTTTCTTTCTTTCAAAACCCTCTTCCCAGAAATTGGCTCCTCCAAATTTATGTATGGAGTAATGAGCTTTGATTTCTTAATAAAGAGCTTTCTCCCTTTAGGGATTGAGTTTTGCAATCACGTGACACCTTTTTCTTAATTATTTTATTTCAATTTCATGTGCAAACTTTTGTATTTTATTTAAAATAAACTTTATTAAATTTATTCTCTCTCTCTCTCTCTCTCTCTCTCTCTCTCTCTCTCTCTCTCTCTCTCTCTCTCTCTCTCTCTTTTATTAAATCACAAGATGTCTTTAATAAAACATTTATTAATTTAACTAAAAATAATATTTAGAGTTTATAATAAACATGAAACTTCTAAATATATTATTATTAAATTAAATGAATATAATTACACCAAAATTAGAACCTTAATTAAATATTTAATTGAATTAATTTCTTAATTAATTAAATATTGATTTTTCTTTATAAAATTTTTGTTAAATTAAATCATTTAAAAATCTTTTAATTTAATTAAATTATAACTAAAAATCATAAAAGACCCACAAAACTAAATACAAAAACTCTATAATTAACAAAGTTCTAGATCAAACTCTAGGGTCAAAAACACGAATTCATGTCACTTAACGAATTCAGAAGGGAAAAACTTAGATACTTGTCCTACTTTCTAGGACAATTGGCTTAAGGTTAGGATTTGGACTCAAGAATGATATCCCCTCTTCTACCATTGAGATACTACAATAGGGCACACTCATACTAGCAATTTAGGGAAGTCGATGCCTGGTACCTACAATCTGCATAAAATTCAAGCATGTACATACACATATAATCTAAATTAAACATGCAATGGTGGGAAGTGTTGCATTGTGTGGATCCCAAATAGAAGGTGACTACAACTTCCTCCCTCAACCACATCAGAAATGTCAAACATAAAGTAAAGCATATAAGTACACCATACACATGCAAGTATGAGGTAAGTAACCATAGAACTGCATATAAATAATCTATCTGACTATCATCATGAAATAAATAAAGTCACTATATGAAAAAACATATATCATCATCAAAATAATTATGAACACATGAAATAACTGAGTATCAAGTAGCTCATCAAATATATAAACTGAGTATGAAATAACATCCAAACAAATTGTGGTAACCAGGTACTACTAATCATCAAACATAATCATAAATTTGGCCTAAAAGAATTTGGAAATAACACATGAAAAGTAAACTAGGGGTAGGCATTACATCTCTCCAAACACAAAATGAAATCCTCAAAATGTGCAAAGCTTGAATATGGATTGAAAAACCTAGTGCAAACTAGATGGAGATCAAAGAACTAAAACTAGAATGAGGAAGTAGTTTGTAAAGATGATCCAAGATTATGCAAGTGCAAAGATGAAATCATGATTCAAACTATGTTCAGATAAATACTACAATGATCTAGCATGATATCCATATGAAATACTTAAGCTATGAAAATAACTAACATGAAAATCTCTAAATGCTCTAGAATTTTCAAAATAAAACTTGCATAATAACACTACATACAAATGATTGATGGTTTTCTCTTGACATGGCTCCTATTTGTAGATTTATGGAGAAAGATGAGGATTTAGATGAGGTGGAATCTATGTGACATCTACATAGGAAGCACATAGAAGACTCATGGGCTAAATGAAAAACCATGCAATATTCAACTTAAGACAAGATAGGTATTTAAGATTTGAAGGGATCAAAGTTGTCCATGCATGTAAGAGCAACATTGTGGAAATGAGTGATAGACAAAGGTGTAAAAATATATTTAGATAATTTAAGGAAGTTTTGTGGTTTCTTTGGGATGATTTTCTCACACACATGTGAGCATCTCATTAGTACTAATAGGATTAGTTATAATGAACATCTCATTAGTTCTCCAAGTGGATAAGCTTAGTGAATAAAGTAATAGGTGTAGACTAGGGTTTTAGATAGGGATTAGATTTAAACTAAACTAAATTAGTATAAATCAAGGTTTAGAAGGAAAAGGAAAATGTAGGGATTTAAATAAATTATAATTTATTTAAAAAGGGATTTAATGGAGGGAATGCATTAAGGTAAAATCTAATACATTAGGGGTTATATTTAAATAAATTTATATATACGGGGAATATTAATTTAAAAAACAATAATTAATAAGAGTGCTATAGGATATTTTTAAACATCTATATTTTGCCCATCTTTGATGTAGTGTCAAAGTGGCATAACATCAATAAAAAAGAAAATATAAATGCCCCAAAGGAGATCAAGATCCTAGAAGTTGTGCTAGGGTGACGACAATGAGAGATTGTGCCCTCTCAAGAAAAGAAAGCAAAAAGGGTCAATTTTGGGATTTTTTTTCTCATAAAGAATGAAAATTGAGGAAAGAAGAGGAAATGGTGAAATTTGCATTAGTTTTTGGGTAGATGGGATAAAACAAGACATAAAATGGCGACTAGGATGAAAATGGCTCTAAGGGGGCTATAAATAGGTCCAGAGGGCCCTACAAAGGGTCACTTTTGACCCTCACAATAAAAAAACTTGAGAGAACCTAGAGCAATCATGGTAGACAAGAGGGAGAAGAGCCATCTTGAGGATTACATGTGCATGTACTAAAGGTTGGCAGACTAGGACCCATCAATGAATTTCAAATATCTCATCATGTAATTTCATTCCACTTTTTCAAAGTATAGTTAATTCTTCTTGTATGATATTTAAGGAGGTAACAATGCGTAGGATGGAGACATTTATTGATTGATCAATGAATGTGAAGATGGTATCAGGGATCAGAGATTTCAATCAACGTATTAGTGTCTTTACAGATGTTAAAGTGTTGATTAGGTTAGAGTGAAGGCCTTGAGGGATGGATGTCAACATCCATGTCTATATGGATTGACACCTCTACCAATCAACACCTCCTAAGGAAAATTAATGTCTTTGTTGATTGAGAAAAATAGACCAAATTGATGTTGCAAGATGTAACCTAGGGGTGTTTAGAGATTGACCAAGGGTAGAATGGGGAATGATGTCCTAATTAGGACCAAGATATAGGAATAATTAGGTTATAATATTGATAACATGATTTAAATGGATGCAACCATGGGATCCTCCCTTGATATCTAGAGAGATCTGGCCAAACACTATGGCTTTGTGGTAGAAGCTAACACCACTCAAGTGGGTTTGGGTGACATTTTGTGGCCTCAGGAATGCCAATGAGTGGTCATAGATTCAAGCACATAATGCACTCATGAATACATTGGTAGAGATATGGCATTTTAATACTTCTAGTTTCCATGTTTCGATAGGAGAGGCCACCATTAAATTACTAGATGTGCAGTGAATACTCTAGGTGCATATCAAAGGTATATTTCTTGAGTAGGTGATAAAGGGTTTAGATCTATACTTGGAGTCTTGTTTCAAACAATAATTTGCATAATTTATACAAGAGTGGATGAGGATGTCATGGAGGCCATCCATGTGGAAAAGGCTACCACAATTAGTTATGTATCTATTAGGTTTGATCGGAAGGTGCATGCACTTGGACCTTGGTTGTCATGGATTTTTGCATGGGTTAGAAAGGATTCTTAACATGATGTTGGATGAGTCCAAGGTGTGGTGTACTATTGGGATACACCATATTGGGTCAGATGTGCCATGACTTACATATATGTTTCTACTAAGAGAAGAGGATTCTAGGGACAAGGGTTACACCATTACTCATTTGGGCTTAGGAGTGTTAGTGTAAATCATTATTATTTACAATTTACTTAAGTTTACTCAGGATACATCCATTATTTTATTATTTCTTAGGTTAGACACCTTGGAGTATGTGCACTCATATGAGTTGTCATGTTGACAACATAGGATGACACAACTCTAATTCAACACATGGTGTCTACAACACTAGAGTTTGCATAAACAACTCAGTCATCATGTAGACAACATAATTATTTTCACTATTATTCTACCACATGTTTTCTACAACATAATTTTACATGCTACACCTTTTTAGGCTTATCCTCTCATCATCACACTAATTCATGTGCTTAATGGAGGATAACCCAACCAAAACATGTGCCTAGTTGTATGACTTATCATGTTGCTAACTCCTAGGCATTCTAGATGCATCATAGAAGCCTTTATATATAGGCACCTCTAGTGTACTATATAATCAATTTTGAATATCATATCATTATTTCGATCATACTCTGTTGGTCTTTTGTGCTAGTTATTGTGCTAGGCATTCTAGATGCATCATAGAAGCCTTTATATATAGGCACCTCTAGTGTACTATACAATTAATTTTGAATATCAAATCGTTATTCTAATCATACTCTATTGGTCTTTTATGCTAGTTATTGTGCTTTTTGGTCTTGGGTGATTTTTTCCTAAGGCAAATTCTTACATGGTATCAGAGCCATAGGAGCTTCATTTCATAGCCATTGGAGACCAATCTTGCTTCACCTCTCTGAGGACACCTTGACTTAGATCTAGAGAATTTGCAATAATTGGGAGCATCTAGAGCCAAAGTGGACCTCACTATTGCATTCGAAGCATCAATTCAGTGAAAATCGATTATAAATTCACTTATGCTGGGCAAAAGTCGATTTTGAGGCCAATTTTTTTTTGCAAACCAACACTTGAAGGCCTCGATTTGCAAATCTAGTATGATTAGATCTGTGCCTTTATTTTGTTCAGATCTATATTTTATTTTTCTTTGCAATTATTTTCAAAATTTTGTATTTTTTGGAAAAAAATTTTGGCTACTAGGGCCTACAGATAAAATATTTTTATAGGAATCAAGCAATAAAACTCTGGCCCAATGTAGAATATTCCATTATTGAATCATAACATATTTGAACAAATTTTGGCATATTCCATCGGTGAAAGCCCACATGGTTTTACTTTCTGGCTGACTCAAATCTAGCATTTACCCCTTTCAACTGGTGACAACAACATTCAAATCCAACAGATCTCCAAAAATTGGCCATTCGTTGTTGGTTAATGGTTTGGCACCTACTCTTTTAAACAATCCACAAAGACTTCCTCACGTGCATGTGGGATATAACAATTCCCACTCCCGACAAATACAACCCCACTAGTGGTCTAACACTCTGACACTCCTTCTTCCCAACAGTATCCTTTCTTCGGTGTTGACAAAAGAATTTTTGGTCCATCATGATTTAAACCCTCATTGCTGCTAAATCTATAGTCACCAGTGATAGCAAGTTCTTAGCTCTAGTCAGATTCCAATAGCCCTATCTTTGGCTAGACCTACCACGCAACAATTAATCCTCCCGCCACGTCCACAGCCCACAGGGACAATAAGCTCCACATTAATCTATAATCAGCACCCCAATGCCTGACATGTCTATAGTTTTACAACTAGCTAATTAGTCCCACTCAACATCCACATCAGATCCCCACTCTACGTGTAAGACACATGACCAGCTCAGTCACAGTGACACATGTCCCTGCACACATAAGCAAACAAATCCAATCAACAACTACCATATGTCCACATCCTATTTGACACATCATCATAGTATGTACTATATGTATAGTGTTGACATCAATAGTGACATCATCTAGGGGCTGATTTTTTGCTGACATCACCTTTTTGCTATGTTAAAATTGACAACCATATGACCATCATTTCTAGGAAAATTAGAACTGCTACAATAGCCATTTGGACATCAAATTTAACCTTGTGTTTTTCCACTTAGACCCCTCTCTAGATTCATTTTTGATTTGATAGTCCAACTTTGGGAGGCCAAATCTCAATCATCCGAGCTCCAAATCAGGTGTAATTCTTTTTGATTTTGGGTAGAGTTTCCTAAGAAAATTAGTGGTGCAGTTATTTTCTTGTTTTGGTGCACGAATTTGTTAGAAATTGTAGTTTTTGGTGACTAAACCTGTCCAATCCTACATTTTGCAACTTCAAATGCTCTGTATGGGCTCATTTGGACTTAAAATTAGGTTCCATTTCTTTGAAAGTGTGTAATTTTTTGTCTACTTTGTAGATCTACAATTAGATTATAGGCTTGTGTGGACAAAAATATCACTTTTACAATTAGGTCCTTTTCTGCATTGTAATGCTTTGATATAACTTCAAAATTGTTGTATATCTGAGATACATTGTGATGTTCTAGTTTTGAATTGCAAAAGGAGGTTATAAAAAGAAAATTAGAAGACCACTAAGGCCAAAATTGGCAAGTGGCTATTGTAAATGCACTAAGTATAAAGTGCCAAAATCTTTCATTTTGGGGGAGGGGGGGGTGTGTTCTTGATTGAGTGAAAGGGGGGGTATCTCTTGGTGTTGTGTTCCTCTTTTTCTACTATTATCTTTCATTTCTTACATCATTGTAAATCTTAAGTTTCCAAAATTAACACCACATAACTATGCTACATGGTCTATTAAAATGTGGTGTCAATTAATGCATAATAAAGTTTCTTAGTATGTTGATGGTACCCTTCCTAAACCAACAAGTGATCAAGTATCTAAAAGTGATATTATTGCTTGGGAAATGATAGATAGGAAAGCCTTAGGTGATATTATGTTGGGGGTTGAAGACAAAATCTTCTATCAGATCAAGAAGTATATGAGATCTAAGGATGCTTGGGACACCCTCAAAAACCTATATGGTAAAGTGTCTAAGGAGGATGTTTACAAAATAGAAGATTATCTTTTCTCCTTAGATCCTAAGACATTTTATTCTATACAAGATTTCATCATAAAGGTGAATTAATTAAGAATAAAGCTTGATGATTGTGGTAGTCCTATTAAAGATGACAGGTTAATCTATCTCATTCATAATAAGTTGTCATCTGAGTACTCCACATTTGTTTCTTCTTACAACACCACAAAGACTACATTAGGGGCTAACTATCATAAATTCACTTGTGATCATTATGCTCAAGTGTTGGACGATGAAGGAAAGAAGTTGAAACAATGGGAATTCTTAAGTTGTCAAAGTCTAAGGCATTGGTGGCTAATAATGAGGGTTCTCAAAATGTAGCTGCTCAAACTTCAAACAAAGGAAAGGGCATGAAGAAGAAAAGGAAGAACAAAAAACAAGAGGATACAAAAAAGACAACACCACCAAATCAATAAGGCAAGTCTTCCTTGAATACAAACAAGAAGGGAGAGTATAATTAGGAGAAGAAAAAGTGTGATTATTGTAAGAAGATGGGTCATAATGAACATGAGTGCTATCATAAACAAATTGATGAGTTGAAGAACATCATGAAGAAACACAATGTTCCACTACCTAATGCTTATAAGGATAAAGGAAATTCATCCTTAGATTCTAAGGGCAAAGGGAATGCTTTACTCACAAACACTGTTAGTCAGGGAGAATGGATCATAGATTCAGGTGTCATACATCATATGGGTGCATCAAAGCAAAATTTTTCTTCCATGACATATTTTAAGGTACCACACATCTTTGTAGGTGATGAAACTAAGGCGAAAGTTGAAGGTAAAGGTGAAGTGGAGATGAACAATGGAATGTTCAAGGATGTTCTATATGTTCCTAACCTTAACTCTAATCTTCTTTCAGTCTACCAAATGACTCACTATGGAGGTTGTAATAAAGCATAATTTCTTCCAAATTCAGCGGTAGTGAAAAGCATTAAGGATGACTCAATGATTGCAATTGGTGAAGCCAATCATGATTCAAGGCTTTGTACTTTCTCCTCCTTTGTGCCAACATCAAATGCACAAGCCTTGTTATTACATTCAAATGCATAAAGTA
The DNA here is from genome assembly GCA_028749045.1 of Cupressus sempervirens. Lineage (NCBI taxonomy): Eukaryota > Viridiplantae > Streptophyta > Pinopsida > Cupressales > Cupressaceae > Cupressus > Cupressus sempervirens. Next base: position 352,931,434 of record CM053788.1, read on the forward strand.
AACTATGGCATGAGAGATATGGACATCTCAACTATAGATATCTTTAGCATCTTAGCAACAATAAAATGGTCAATGGTCTACCTAAAATTTAATTTTTAGAAGGTGTTTGTTCAAGTTTCTCACTTAGAAAACATCTAAAAAATTTTTATGAAAAGGGGAAGTCTTGGAGAGCACAATGTGTTCTTGAATTGGTTCATAGTGATGTGGCATTTCTAGTGCCATCATTTGGCAAGTCACACTACAAACTCATCTTCATAGATGACTACTCTTGCTTTACTTTTGTTTTCTTCATGGCTTACAAGAGTGAAGTGTATAAAAAATTTCTCAACTTCAAGGCTCAAGTGGAAAAGCAATTAGGAAAATTCATCAAAGTTCTTCACACAGATAATGGGGGGGAGTATGTGAACACAAGACTTATAGAATTTTGCACTCAAGAGGGTATTGATCTTTAGCATTCACTACCATATGTGCCACAAAAAAATTTTGTTGCTGAAAGGAAAAATATATCTCTCAAAGAGATGACCACTTGCATGCTATAAAACAAGTCTCTTGATCAAATCTTTTGGGCAAAAGCAATGAATTGTGCTAACTATATTTAGAATATAAGTCCTCACAAATCTTTGGATGGTATAACTCCTTTTGAAGCATGGACTAGCAGGAAACCTATGGTTAAGCACTTTAGAGTCTTTGGTTGTCTCACATGGGCAAGAATATCTCCACAGAAATGCAAGGCATTAGAAGCTCAAAGAAAACCTTGCATTTTTGTTGGATATGCAAACTCACATAAAACCTAGAAGTTAATAGATCCAAAGAGACATGATATACTGTATGAGAGCAATGTTTATTTTGAAGAAAGTTGTCCAAGCTTTTCTTCTTCAACTCCTCCTTCTTACTCCATCATTGATGAGAGTGATAGTGACAACAATGACTTGGAAGATGTAAGTTCTCAACCAAAAAAATGCATCAAATAGTTGAAGTTGAGGATACACCTACTACATCTTCTTCCACTAGACCTAGATGGGCTAAGAAAACATTGGATGTAGTAGGAGCACTAGCAGGGAATCCTTTAGATACAAGGAGGACAAGATCACAACACAACTCACTCCCACATGCTTATATTGTAGTTGCTTCAGATCCATAGTCATTTAAAGAAGAATTAGGTATTTTGAAATGGGATAAGGCAATGGAGGAAGAGTATAACTCTCTTATGAGAAATGATACATAGGACTTAGTCTCTCTTCCTAAGGGAAGAAAATTGGTTCAGTGCAAGTGGATCTATCAAACCAAATTTGTAGTAGATGGAAGTGTTGATAAACATAAAGCTCACCTTGTTGCAAAAGGTTTTTCTCAAGTACCAGGCACTAACTATACTAAGACCTTTGCACCAATGGCAAAGATGAATTCATTAATTTGATAATATCTATAGTAGCAGCTCAGAGATGGGATATTCATCAGATGGATATGAAGAGCACATTTTTGAATGGTGATCTATATGAGGAGATATATATGGAGCAACCATAAGGATTCATACAAGATGCTACCTTGGTCTGCAAATTAAAGAAGTCTATCTATGGACTTAAACAAGCTCCCAGAGCTTGGTACACCAAGATGGATTCCTTCCTTCTCTACAAAGGCTTCACCAAATGTCATTTTGATCTAAATGTCTACATTCTTCAAAGGGATAATTCACATTTGCTCCTTGTACTTTATGTGGATGACTTGATCATTACAAGAAGTATTGCATCCATCACCAACAATGTAAAGGCTAGTTTGAAGGATAGGTTTTCAATGATAGACTTGGATCTACTAGACTATTTCCTTAGTATCGAGATACAATAATCTTCATTAGGGATAACATTATCATAGCCCAAGTATGCTCTTGATATTCTAGCTCAATTTCACATGAGTTATTGTAAGGCTATAGCTACCCCATTCCTTTCAGGTGTTAAGTTAGAAACAAAGTGTTCCTTTCCACTTGTTGATGTGACTCTGTATAGTTAGTTGGTGGGAAGCCTCATCTACTTGACACACACACACCCTGGTATTTAATTTTTAGTTAGCATGGTTTCTTGCTTCATGCAAGAACCAAATGAACTTCATTGGAAGGTAGCCAAACACATCCTACATTACATCCAAGATACACATACACATGGGATACACTATGCAGTTGTTACAAGTCTTCAGCTAGTAGGTTACACAAACTCTGACTATGTAGGGGACCTTGATTCTTGCAAGTCTATTTTAGGAAATGTGCTTCATCTTGGTTTTGGTCCCATTTGTTGGTAGAGTAAAAAGAAAAACACCATTTCTCTATCATCAACTGAGGTTGAGTATTGAGGAGTTGTAAATGTAGTGACAGAGGCTATTTGGCTACAATAGATTCTGAAGGAGTTTGGATTTGATCTACCCCAACCCACAGTCATCCATTGTGATAACCAGAAGTGCTATTGAAATCTCAACACACCAAACATATTGAGGTTCATATGTACTATATCAGAGAGCTAATCCATGAGCAGTTCATCATACTGTAGTATTGTCCTACTGAATAGCATGTAGCTGACATTTTCACCAAACCCTTCATAGAGGTCAAGTATATTCATTTGTGAAAGCCCTTGGGGGTGAGGGATTTTTCACTAGGGGGGGGGTCACATGATCCTTCTCTTCTCTATTGTACATATCTCTCTTTTTGGAGGAGGGCTTTTCCCATGAGGTTTTCCCTCTTTCTCTATTTGCAGAGAGATTTCATGTATTTCAACATTGCATTGTACTTGGGTACATAACATGGCCTAGTAGCCAGGACCCATTATACATTTCATCATAGCTTTTGTAAGCTTAAGTGCATTCCCTTAAGTTTCACTTAAGGGGGGGGGGGGGGGGGGGGGTGGTGTTAGTGTAAATAATAATTATTTACACTTTATTTAAGTTTACTTAGGATAAATGCATTATTTTATTATTTCTTAGGTTAGACACCTTAGATTATGCACACTTATATGAGTTGTCATGTTGACAACATAGGATGACACAACTCTAATTCAACACATGGTGTCTGTAACACTGGAGTTTGCATAAACAACTAAGTCATCATGTAGACAACATAGTTGTTCACACTATTATTCTAGCACATGTTGTCTACAACATAATTTTATGTGCTACACCTTTGTAGGCTTATCCTCTCATCATCACACTAATTCCTATGCTTAATGGAGGATAAACCACACCTGGTGGACATGTGCCTAGTTGTATGACTTATCATGTTGCTAATTCCTAGGCATTCTAGATGCATCATAGAAGCCTTTATATATAGGCACTTGTAGTGTACTATACAATCAATTTTGAATATCATATCGTTACTCTGATCATACTCTATTGGTCTTTTGTGCTAGTTATTGTGCTTCTTGGTCTTAGGTGAATTTTTCACTAAGGAAAATTATTACAAGGAGAACATAGGGATAAAGTAGACTAATTAGGATACTAGAGCATAGGAAGATGTATGAACCATATGTCTATAGCTACAAGTCAGCCATCACATCCAAATTAGTGAGGGGTGCTAGTTTTTGTCATAGATTGTTAGATGATATGCATATTTTTGAGTGGATGTTATACATGGACTATGAGCCTTGGGGTTACTAGGATGAGTCACATTCTAGGGAGAATAGTGGTTTGGGTATGTACTACCTTGGCTATTTGTAGACTGACTATTGGATGATTAGCTATATAATTTACATAATAGAAAGATATATGACCTATCAACTAAGGAGATACTGAAGAGTCATTCAGGATGTATCAAACAAGTTTCCACACCCTCATGTGATATGAGAGTTGGAACCATGGGGGATATGAGACAACCTAAGGGTGGCTAGATCATCATAGAGATAGAAATAACTCATTTATGGAGACATGGGTAAGAGGTGGTGAATGTAGGAGTGATGAAAACCTCTACAAAGTGGTGGATTTATTACATGTTTTTCTCCATTACCAATCCAATATAGTCTAGTACAGGGCAAGGTTGAGGAGCACACAAGGCTTGATGAGGATAGAGGGGGGAAATGACAGTGGGGATGAATGTGATGGGGGAGGAGGAGGATCAAGAGGACTAAGGATGTGTCAGAGAGAACCTGTAGGTAGATCTAGGGTGCCTATAATACATGTTGAATTTGGGGGGGGGGGGGGGGGGGGGGTGAATTAGTTATATTCAATTGTGCTACAAGCCTTACAAAATTTTTAGTACCAATTCAAAATTCATTAACTTTCATATCAATATCTTGGTAAACACATACAACTTCTCAAATCAAACTTATAACAACTTTACTTCAAACTATTATCTCATTGTACTTTACTTATATCAAGCTGTAGCATTAAACATATAACATGAAAATAAACTTTACAACACATAAGAATTCACACATTTAACATATATATTTAACATGGAAACCCTGTAAAGGGAAAAACCTCATGGGAACCAACAACCCAAATATTTCACTCTTCTAAAGTGAGCTTTTTTAGGATCCAACCTTGTTAAAGGTTGCATGCACATTTTTAGTGTGATTTGGTAAGAGGATTTTAACCAAAGATCATATAGAATTTATCATTACTTGAGATTTCTAAAGAGTGTTCTACATTAAATGACTTACAAACATCACTAATCAATGCTACCATATAAGATTTCAAAGACTTCTTAGGTCCACCCAGTTAAGAGATTTTATCTACTACAATGGTAAGAACATAATAGTTAAATGATCTTCTAAGTTTAGCAATACCTTTCTTATTCACATCTATACTTCTCTCTATCTCTTCATTCTCATCTCTTATTGGCTAATTCACACACTTACACTATCACTTAGTACTTCCTCTTGCTTGATATTTGCACTTATATTATGCTCATTTTTGTTGTGGTTCCACAACACATGCACCATCTTCAACTTTTAAAATGGGGACCCCCTTATTTTTGTTTTGATTACATCTTTTAGGTCTGTGATATGTTAGATGAAAGTCTCTTCCAAGATGCCTTGATGGTATAGAGCCTTTGGGTCATGTGGGGAAGGTTTTTGGGTCAATGCTATTAATTTTATTTTGTGTTGAGTTCCCAAATTTTGTCTGTATTTTGTTTTTCATATTTCACTTTTCATTCCTAGAGAATGATGGTGACCCTTGGGATCTACTAGATCTAAGATGGGTTCATGATTTAGATCATAAGAAGGTTAATTTTCTTTGATTGGTTTTTTGTATTCAATAAAACATTGTTAATAGTTGTAATGCATGTGTAGATTCAACACACACATCTTTAGAAATAGAAGTTAAAGAAGAAAAAGGTGTTCAAGTCCATGCCAATTTTGGACTATAAAGAGAACATAAATCATCAAAAATACCACAAATAAATAGACACAAGTGCTCAAAGACTGCATCAAAGAAAAACCTAGAAATCATTTTCAAATCTTGGAACTTTGATTTTTTGGGACTTGAGCACCTTGTGTAGGACCCCAAGTTGTGCATGTTCATAATTTTACAATTTTTGAAGCTACTTAGGTGCACATGTGCATAAGTGTGTAGGTGCACAATTTTACAAGTTTTTAAGATACATAAGTGCAAGGTTCCTAAGGTGTGTAGGGGCACATGTGGATAAGTTTGTAATCTTGAAGTTTTGGAGATGCACACATCGAAGGGTTCCCAAGGATTATACACAAACCCATGACTTTCAAATTCCAAGGAGTACCCAAGAAGTCACACTTTATAGATTTGCACTCGAAAATCAAAGATACCAAATGTTTCTAGATGTTATACAAGAGAAGAACTGGATAAGATCAATGCTTGGATTGATAATATATAAGTCAATAATAAGGTCATGTTATCTGTGTATGAAGATATCCAAGATATTTAGGGAACAATACACACCCAACTATTAGAAGTGGCTAAGTATTATAGTGTGACCAGCTTGGAGATTTTTGATGAAAACTATACTCAGTGGAATTTTTTTTCAACAATTATGAGCATCACTTTAAAACATTATCTTTTGAGGAAGATGAAAGATGCAATTTCAAAGCCAAGGAGACACTGATGGAGTTGAGCTCTAAGTTGGATGATTTTATAGAATTAAGGAAAGAAGTTCACAATTTCCATAGGGAGGTTGGGGAAAACTATGAAGCTTTAGACTTGCTATTCAAATCCTCAAGGAATCACTTTTTCCATCCAAAATTTCAAAGAAGCACATCTAAACATCATTTTGGTCAAAGGTCAATAAGACCTAGATGTTGGAAACTCAAAATTGTGGACTTAGACAAATTTTGTCAATTTTGGCCCTATCACCTCTTAAGGTACACCATTTTAGAAGGTACACAAGTGCACTGATAGTTTTGGATTAGTTGTAGTGGTGCTGACAGTTAACTGCTAGTTCCATTTTTGGAGCATTTCATGCATAAAAGGTACATTTTGGTTGTAGTTTAAATGATAGAGACACATAGAGAATGTCAAGTTCATATTTTTAGAAGTTCTAGAGACTCCAGATCATCTAAAGTATTCTTTCTTCTTATCTCCTTCTTATATGTCAACTTAGAGTTGTTGTAAAGGCTCATGCATCATTTAATAAATACAAATAAGAGTGCAAGCCTACTTCTCACCTAGTTTAAAGTTAGTTTGTACATAATTTGCTTAAAATTAGTATTTTCAATATGCTTGTTACAAGGAAAAAAGCCCTAGATCCAAAAATTTCTTAAAGAATTAGGTTTCTTATAAATACAAAGATGTAATTATGTATTCAAGGCCAATATTTTGATGTAATAAAGTATGTTATTGGTGCTCTAATTTGTGTGTAGTATTTCTTGCTGGAATGTGCATTTCCTTTATGGATTTTATGTTCATGAATAGAAATGAAGCCAATGATTTTATTGTGTTTTAAGTCTTGTGAGACCTATTAGTTCTAGTGTTTTTCATTTTATAATAAATTCCTCTACTATGATGAATTGGAGAAAGGATCACCCTTGAGTTTTTATATAGCAATACATCTTATATACGTGCAATTTCTATGGCTATATGATTTGATGAGTTGTGAAACATCCAATAGTGTTCATTATTCCTCTTATGATTGCATCAGTTGAGTTGAGGACATGATGCTCCTAATTTCATTGGTTTCTACTTGATCTCTTTCAAAAATTTAATTCATAGATGTTTTGTGGTTATGACTTATGTCCATTAGGAATTTTATTTTCAACAATTTCCTTTACTTTCTTGCTACTTCAACTCTATTATTTTCTTTTGAACATGTGGTTAGAATAGGGATTCATATAGTTGCATTGTTAGAACATGCATTTCTCATTAAAATCAAAGAAAACAAAAAATAAATTAGTTGGTGGTTGTATTTCTTCAAAGTTCTTTTTGCAAATTAAAGATACCAACAAAGGTCTCCTTACACTGTCCCCTAAGAGGTTGTCATCCATATATATTTGGGAACAATGGATTCATTAACCTCTTTTTTTATAAGAAGGATCCCTCCCAAAGACATTGATATCCTTGAGAAGGCCTTCAAAGAGGCTGTTAGTTTCACAAAGTAGGTAGATGCTCATGGTGGAGGGAGCTTTTTGTCTTCTTTCACTTTGAATAATGCAACAACCATACAACCATTTCTAGTAGGAGTGTCTACTATTCCCAATCAAATGCTTGTGTTGAATCTAGTACCTTCACTACAATAGGTTACTACTACTCCAATGCCAACAATTTCATATTTAGGGTATAAGCCCCAAAAGACTATATTCTTTGAGAAAAAAATTTCTCCACCTCCTAAGCTTGAGAACAATATGGCTAGTGAGTTTGAGGTCATGGAGAAGATCATATCTCTTTTATCCAACAAACTCATAAAATTGAATTCCTCAAGAAACCAAGGCAATCATCCAAGAAAAGTTGTTTCCTAAAACAATTATTCTCAAAATCAGAGCAAAAATTATGGCCCCTATAGTAAAATAACCAATGAGAATAATGGTACTATAGTTATAAGTCCAAGTGAAAATGGACACAAGAATGAGGATGTTTCAAATCATCATCCTCAAAAGCATGGAGGAACAAGCTTTGCAATTTAGTGCTATGCTATTTGAATTATACGATGAATCTACATGAGAACAAAGTTATGAAGATGATCAAGAGGAGTTTGTTTTTCTACTCAATGAAGAGGAAGAGCCTGAACATTTTGGGATACATATATATTTCAGTAGTAATAGGGACACACATAATTTGAAAAGAAGATAAGAGCCCTCAATGTATGATGTCTCTCTTGGATTGAATCCTACTCCTCCCAATTAGTGGGTCATTAATGATTCAATGCTTCTTGAAGCTTCAACCAATATTTCCCTAACATTTTAGAAGAAATTACATGTAAAAGTTGAGCTTTTGATAGAATTTATGGGTAACATACCAAGGAATTTGAAGTACCTTAGAGAAGGTCAGAATCCACACATCTTCTTCCTAGCTATTGTCACCTCCATCAAGAGAGTCATTTTGAGTTGGAATGTGCTAATTGACAATATGTAGTATCTAATGTATTAGCACATATGGGTCAACTTGTTGAAATTTTTGAAAATATTAGAGTTGCTACAAATTTTGGTACCGTGGAAATGACAAAAAAATTAGAGTATAAAAGAAATTGTGAAGTTCCAAAAAACTATGGAGTTGCAGATTTTTTTCAAAGTTGGAGAAAATGATGGAAGAAGATACCAATGTTTCCTACAAGGATATTGGTATCTCATTGGATAATGATAAGATACCTCCCTCAAAACAAGATATGTCATTAGATGAGATCAATAGAGTGTTTAATTTGGTCTCAAACTTGATTGAAGAAATGTCCATTTATGGGCATTGCACACATATATCAAACCATGAAATAACAAGTTCATGCAGAGTTGATCCCTTTGAGTCCCATTTAGAAGTAAGTTTTCCTCATTTCTTGCTAGCTCGGGAGATCACCATGGAAATTAAGTATGATTTTGAACATGGTTCCTTGAGACATGAGGGATAAAACACCTTGATTGATGATATTAATGAACCTTATAATTCAAAAGTCAGGATTATGATTGAGTTCTCTAGTCCCAAGGAGCTAAATGTGACAATTCATGGTTTAGGGTTGTTGATGGTGATAATAAGGATCATGAATGAAATGTTCTATTTTTTGAGTCTTGTTTTGATAGTTATATCACATCGTCAACACAGATGTTTCCTAGTGTGTGTGGAGTTGTGTACCATTAGGTAAGACCACTAGAAGGATAAATTTATGTTTATTTATTTTTGTAGTATTTCTTTCTAGAATGTGTTTTTCCTTTATGGATTTTATGTTCATGAATAGTGATGGAGCCAATGGTTTTATTATGTTTTAATACTTGTGAGACTTACTAGTTCTGATGTTTGCCATTTGCTAATAAATTCCTCTATTGTGAAAAGTTAGAGAAAGGATCACCCTTGAGTTCTTGCATAGCAATTTTTCTTGTATACACATAATTTCCATTGCTATAAAATTTGATGAGTTTTGAAATATCCTATGGTTTTCATTGTTCCCCTTGATGATTGCATTGGTGGAGTTGAGGACGTGTTGCTCCTAATTTCATTGATTTCTACTTTATCTCTTTCAAAAATTTAATTCACAAATACATTCACATTTCTCTATATAAACTATCAGTTGGTATACTTACTTAGCTTAACACATACTAGAGTACTTGGCAACCATTGATTTTCTCAACAATAACTACTACTCAATCCATTTATGATATTTTCACAAATCAAATATATTTCTCGACTTAAGTAGAATGGCTCAATCACAGCGATTACTGACCAACTCTACCTTAAAAATGAGTAAGCGTTTGACACTAATTGACAACATGACTTAGAGATCAACGTAATTATGACTTAGGATCTCTCCCTCATCTATTTCTTGGTAATCATAACATTATGCCATCTATGTTCATCTTTGTTTTATAGATCTTTTGGGATCATATTTCTAATCTCATACTTCATATATTGAAAACCACTTAATCCTCCATGCTCTCTTAAAGAATTTTCCATTTCATCTACATCTTTAGGTTAGCAATTACAACAATAAGAAAATGTCCTACCTCATTTGAGTTGGTTTGCTCACTATCTTCAACATCACCATCATATTTAAATACTAAATTTCTCCTCCTTTGAGTAGGCTTGGCAGAAGTTTTTCTAGATTTATCAAGAGCATCTCTCTTCTAATACACTTTCACTTCAACTTATGCAAGCTTTGTTATCTTCACTGTGCCTTTCTTCAATGATGGTTCACTAGTTTGTATAAAAAAAGTCTTTGACTTGGTATGTTTAGGGCTTGTAGGTGTTGTAAAGGGATTATTCTTCCATTTCTTCCCTATGCAAGTCCAAAATTTTTCCCATGAGTTTGAAAAACGTGAGCAATGGTTACGAGAAGAAAACCCCACTCCTAAGGTCATCGCCATAGTAGAGGGTTCGAGGAAGAAAATTTATAATGATGAACATGGTGTTAACATCTTACATAGTATCTCTCATCTCATTGATAAAAATATCATAGATATTATGACCAATAATTAGGTTTTATTCAACCTACCATTAGCGTTGAAACCTCCATTACCTCAATACCTAGTGTGTCTACTTATGTTCCACCTCTCATAAGAACGTCCATTAAAAAAAATAATCCTAAACATGTTATCTTTCCTAATCCTATTTTTCTACCTTCTTCAAGTGCTCCATGTGTTTCACTACCTTTTTATGTTCTACCAATCCTTCCATTTCCCATAATGGTCCAAACCTTTCATACATATCAATATCATCAAACTACTTCATCTTTTCAATAGATAATTATATCTATGGCTCAATCAAAGTTTAACATTTCTACTTTTGACTTTTGTAGTCATTTTTCATTAGACATCATTCATGCAATTATCTCTCAATACATGAAAATTCATCATTTAGGGACTTGTAAGGGTAAGATTGATCATTTTACTGATGCTAAAATGTTTCAAATATTAATAGTGATTTTTTGACATAATCATAGGTTTATGACTAAATGATTTACTATAACCTTTTGAGATAAATCCTTGCAATGATATCATTCTTTACCTCCTTAGTTCATTGATTATTATTTTTTTTTAAATTGAGTTCTTTCATCAAATAATTTTAAAATAATATTGGTCCTAAGATTTTTTTTATTGATATAATGTATTGTAAATAAGGGTTTTAAAAAAGTGATTGGTTTTTTGGTAGAATTAAACATTTACATTGTCATGTTTCTTACAATGTGTTTGATGTTGATATTCAATGTGTTTTCATTGCTAATTTTCAAAAAGACATTAACAATAAGATATTACTTTTAGAATTCTCTTATTTTATTCAATTGCGTGCAATGTTTCATAATATCATATTCAAGTTAGTTAACTTGAGATAAGACCCCTTAATGGCTTCGATTGATAAGAGTAATGTTGCATTTGAGTCCTTTCAAAAGTTTTAAAAATATAAGAAATTCATCAAGATAAATAATCATCAAACATTATTGGCAAGAAAGAGGAAAAACATCTAAATGTGTAGCTCCTATCATCTATTTCTAGACATTCTCATAATTTTACACCTTTTTCTTAATCTTTGCATAATATGACAATGAAATTGATTAATGATATTATTTTACAACTTCCTCCCATTATACCGATTGACATATCCAAACCTTTTCCTATATATTTTGATAAAAATATTTTATTAATACCATCACCAACCTGACCATGATACTAAGAAGTGTTTATGTTGAAAATATTTTAGGAAATTTAATCTCTCCTTAGATGTATTTCAATGATTTGTATGACTTGTTTGTTCTTTTGTACAATTGTGAGGACAAGTCATATTTTGTGATTCCTTTAATATGTAAATTAGTCAATCCTCCTTAAGAGGATGTTGACACTTTGTGTAATCACCCAAAAATGGTCACCTAGACTATTATCACCCTTCGCAACATTTTGGCTAAATTATTTAATTATCTTCTTAGACCAAATCTTTAAAAATCAATTTATTTGATTTTATCATATAGTTTGACCACTATATCCTAAGTTCATATTTAGGAACATGTCCCTCTTTAATTTAATAAAAGACCCCTTTCACCCCCTTATCCTAAGTTGCACACATAAAATATTTTTCCGCAATTTAAAAATAAAAGAAAAGCCTTGTTGTCTCACATGGAGATGCAAAACTCAACTCTTTCTCATTGGTGGAAATGATACTACACATGGATCATGCTAAAAGTCAACCCCACCCTTGATCATGCATATATTGATTTTGATCTCTACCATCTATAAATATTAAAAAGATAGAGCTCTCTCCTCATCCAAGGATCCAAATTTGAATTATTATTATGCTATAGGGTTTTCTCTAGGTTTCTTGGAGCATTTGTGGATAACTTCTCTCTCTCTCTCTCTCTCTCTCTCTCTCTCTCTCTCTCTCTCTCTCTCTCTCTCTCTCTCTCTCTCTCTCTCTCTCTCTCTCTCATTCTTGTATAGTATCGTATTCTAGTTTCATAATGCATTAGCTTAGTTTCATTTATGCAATAGAATAGCTCACCTAGTTTAATTAGATTGGTTTTGTAACACTCTCATATTTCTAGTGTAGTTTTATCCTTTGCATTTCATTTAGTAGAGTTGCATTTTGCATTGCATTGTATGGAAATTCTTTGACACTAGCATTCTTTCTCTTGTCTTAGAATCTCCCATTTCATGGTTTATTCACAAGGGGCTACATTCCTTAGGCTTAGCTAAGGGCCATAACATTGCTCATTGTATTCCTTGCACTCCATGACTAGGGAGCTCTAGACCAACATCCAAGCTTTCCAATCTATGGGATACATTGGACATAATGGTCAAGAGAAGTGCACAATCTAAGTGTACATTTTGGCACCTATCATGGGCAAGATGTCTCTATTTGCTTCTCTACTTTCATTTTTAATTGTTGTTTTGTACCTTTTTATTTTTTGCAGATGAAACTATCGTGCAATACTTTATCAATATCTTATGATAGTTTCCAGTACTTTAATGTGATACTTTATTTGTTAAAATATTACACATCATTCATAGACTATCTCACCATAATTCTAAACTCTATTGCATGCTTATGGCACAAAGTATCAAATGGGGATGAAACATCAATTGGATATACCATGAAATATCACATGATACTTGTTTAACAAAAAGTATTAGCTAACCCAAAAATAACAAGTTCTTTGAGGATTTTGTCAAGTTTTGAGTTTTGAACATTTTATTTTTGGGTTTCTTAGGTTATTTTCTATCTAACAGTTGGCTCCTGCAATTTTATCATATTTGGCTAACTCCGTGATGGAATAATGCACTTTATTTTTTAGGATTGCCTAAAATTGCCTACTACTTATTAAAAAGAATGCATGTCAAAGACTTTCTACTAAAATGGCTACTAATTCTCATTTACAAGGTTGTTGAACAAAAGAAAAAAAAAAAAACCAAGCATACTTGTTTTCATCTCATTTCATGTGTGATATATACTGGTATTATTATCTTCATAGGAACATAAAAATTGTCAGTCTTTTGATGGTAGGAAAGTATTCTCTTCACCATTTAGGTAAATCAAAAATCTTGACCCACCATTAGATCTCAAAAGTGAGTGGTATACTCCATTTTTTAGTGGTTTTAATTTATCTTCTTGGTATGTTTGGGGTAGAATATGATCTTCACCCTTAAGGTGAATAAAAAATCTTGACCTCTAGGTGTGGATCCATTTTGTTTCTATCTCCTAGCAAGATATTACCTTTAGAGCATCTGCTATTGGTGGAAAGGTACCAATATGAATGACCCAAAGTGGGAACAAGCACAACCCAACTAACCCAACACACTATAATCACAAATCCCTTAAAAAATCCCAAAGCCTTGGGGGACATAGCACATACCTTTGTTTAATATAAGTACTTGTGGGATTAGGACCATGAGAAAAATACTGAGCAAGAATTTTTAAGGTACTCTTGTGGTTGTGAGGTCCATTACTTACCACAAGGTAGGTTCTCCTATTCATAGGTGCAAGAGGATTATTGCAAATGAGACCCTTTCTAAACACCATAGGAATAGAAGCTACCTTATTTATCCGCTCAACATCTTGGTGCAAGGATCAATCCTAGTGGACTACCTAGATCACCCCAAGATTTTATACTCACCATTTGTGTCCCTTTGGTTGTGTGAATGACACCTCCATGAAAAAGCCAACATCTGTTGTGGGAAACCACTTTATGTGAGGTGAGGGGGCATCAAGTGTGGGCCAAGTTGTTGAGTAATGAGTTGTGACCTTAGGTAGTTCTGATTAGAATGTATTTTTGATTTTAATGAAACCCATGTAAACATTTCAAACATAAACATGGCATTAACATTCATAGGATTTTATTTTTTATATCACAATTTCTTGTGTTGACAATGTTACTTTGTCTCTTGTTCAACTATTTGAGACACATGCTCATTTCCTCTACTATTTTCAAAACATTGTGCATATTTTTATTAGCTAAAGCTTACCTCTGTCATTTTTTGTATTCTGGTCTAAAATATTTGACACTCAAACTATAACATAGGTATTCTAGGAATTAAGTTTCATTTTACATAGTTCACTGGCTATCTGTCATACCCCAGTTTAGAGAAATATCATACGATACTTCTGGTTACCATAAGTATCACATAGAATTACAAAATCTATCACCCTATTTTATCAAATGTTATCGCATGACCTACTAGAAGATATCACACGAATAGAAAGTATTGCATGACTACTAAGAGAAATATCGCATGATAACATTTGTTGAACAAGCATCCCCTACTTTTTTGTGAACTATCACCTGGTTCTTGGTGCTTTCAGAGTTGATTCTAGATTAGGTCTTAGTTGAATTAAGGGTATTTTTTCCTGGTCTTATCACAACTTGGTCTAAAATCTTCATGTCTAGTATGGTCTAAAGCTAAAAAGATGGTTTAATCTCTCAGATGCAATCTTAACATCACTCTTATTCACTTGTCAAAGATCCAATTACCTCATTCTCTTGGCTAGTTTCTATCAAGATTCTTGTTCAATTCATGGTTGGAATCATTAGTATTATAAATTCTTGAGCACTCTTGACAAGCCTCTTGCTCTATTCTATATTTTGACAAGTGATCATTTGTGACTATACAAGTTTTACCCTAAAAGGATCTATTTTTCTTTCTACGCTAAAGACTTATCCTTACATGTTAGTTGCAACTAGGCTCCAAGTTTATCAAGGAATTTTTCCCTCATTTACTTTTGCATAATTGACTACTCCAACTAGAGGTCCTTATAAGAAAACCTATGAGGAAGAACTTATCTCTGATAGGAAGGAAGAGGCTAACACCATTGCTTGGCAAAATCCACTTTGCAATTTTGATAATTTCTTTGATACCCCCTTTGACACCCCTAGGGATGTAGACAACATTTCATTCACCATGAATTATGAAGAGAGAAATCATCACTTAGAGAAGATTTTTCAAAAAAAGAGGAATGAGTTCATTTAGATAGGGAAATACTATAAGAGGCTACGTGCATGGCTACTAGAGAGATATGTTATCAACACACTGAGAATAGTACTTGTGCACATGACTTCAAGAATAGACATGCTCATGGTAGCTACAACAATCCCTTCATAAACACCCCATCTAGTGGAAACAATGGAAATAACATGCCACTAAGGTATCTAAGTATACACATGTTCTTCACCACCTAGACCCTCACAATCACACCATGATAGTGAGGTGGATAATGAAGTTAATAGTAAAGACCTTATGAGATTCCAAAAAGATGAACTACTTCAAGAACTCATGCTAAAGGCCTTAGAAAAAAATGAGGATCAATATTTCCAATACATGACCTTTAGGGGATGGAAACTTCCCCATGACTATCATGTTTAGAGGATCATACAAAAGAGAGAACCAACTGAGGTTGAGATCTTAAGAAAAGAGATGCAAGAGTTAAGAAGCCAACTTGCACAGTTAAAAATGGAAAAAGAGAAACCTAAACCATCCTTTGTGGAATCTATATGCACCCTCCCATTTGATAGGAGTCTCTACATGGTACCATTTCCTAGAGATATTGAGGTTCCCAAATATGATAAATATGATGGAAATGGTGATCCACACAACCATGCACATCACTTCTACGCTCTTAGCATGGATTTTATGTTGGAAATAATTCTTCAAATTGTATATTTCCATTTATGTTACAAAAATGTCAATATTAACAGAGAAATGAATAACTTGCAGTACTTATTGAGCATATTCAATGTTGACCAAATCGTCAAGAAATAAAGAATTTTTAGTGTTAACTCAGTAGTTAGGAAATGAAGGATATCTAGCTTCTAGTACTAACTAAGTGGTCAGGCATCAAATGAATTTTAGTATTAACTGAGTGATCAATCTTAGTATTGACTAGGTGTCAGTAGAGTACAATTATTTATTAATTAACTAATTGAAGCTAACTATTTGGATGTTTAATTGTTATTTGGAAGAGTATTCAAGCTGACTTGACAAAGCTTATGATATATAAGAAAGGTCAAGTAATGAGGATACGATGCAGATGTGTAGAACATAGAATAAGATGGACATGTGATCAAAGTAAAATGAAGAGTAGAAAAGTGTAAAAGATAAGAAGCAAAGAATATTTAGACCAATAAGGATTCAGAGGTCAAGCCTAAATAAAGAAGTTGCTTCACAAATTAGGTCAAATTATTATTACATTCTAATAATTGTAGTAGTGAAGAAAACTCTTAACAAAGTTGACTTAATAGTCATATTGTAAATCCTTTAACAAGGTGACATTTCAACTTTGAAGTATTTGAAGACCTCTAACCAGGCCACTCCTAATAGGGTGAATTAAATCATCTAACAAGTTTATATTTAACAGTATGTAATAGGGTTGGCTCCTAACAAGGCTCACTTCGGAAGAGTGAAAAATATTGTGACCAGTTGTATGGTGGTTTTCCCAAATTGGGTTTCCATGTTAAATCTTGGTGTCATTTGTGTTCATGTTATTTGCTTTATGTTTCGATAACTAAGTTACTAAACATTAAACTTGATTAATATTCATAAGACTGATTTTTTAATCAAGTTACATCAAGTACTTAGTTTTAACTAAGTTGAATAAAGTATTTCATTATTAGTGAAGAGTTTGATTTGATATCTAAGGATAGGGAATTATTTTATGGTGATTGATTCACCCCTCCCCTCTTAGTTACTTTCTTCATTTCCAACAATTTGTATCAAAGAATTTGGTGCTTGTAGGAAAGGTTTCAAGGACCTAAGCTAAAGATCAAGATGTCACATAGAAAGGAGATTCCCAAGCTTAACTAAGAAAACTTTTAGCATGGTAGGAATTGATGAAGCTACACCTATCAAGCATTGGAGATGTCAGTTTGTTCTACTTGAAAAAAAATATGCGACACCACCTAAACCTATGACTATGAAATAGATGAAAGAGGAAAATGACATAATATAATGATGATTGACATACCTTCCTCTCTCAACTATTATGAATTTTATGAGGCTAGAGATTGTCCTACTACATTTGAAATGTGGGGAAAATTGCATAAAGTCTATGGAGGTGATAAAAGTGTGCAAAGAACCAAGGTAGAAAGTTTAAGACACAAGTTTGATCAAATGAAAATGAAAGAAGGTGAGAATATTGTCCAATATAGTGAAAGATTCGAAGAAAGTGTGAGTGTAATCAGAGCTACATGAAGAGATATAACCAATGAAACAATGGTCAACAAGGTACTAAGAAATATTTTTCCTATTAATGAAATTAGAGTTTTAATAATTCAAGGGATGATATACAATCCAAATAATGATATAAAATTGGATGCACTTGTGGGAAGATTGATTGCTTTTGAATTATATAACTTTGATAACTATGCTCCTAATCCTAGAAATTTTGAATTTGCATTTAAAGCCAAACTAGCTCTTGGAAAAAGAGGAGGAAACTCAAAAGGAAAACAAGTTGATAGTGAAGAAGAAGATGATACAAATGAAGACCTTGAAGTCATTCAAGACCTATTTGCAAAAAGAGTATTAAAAGGGAAAGGTAAGTTTAGATGCAAGGTTCCATTGATTTGTTTCTCACATGAAGAAGTTGGCCATATTACTACAAGATGTCCAAACAAGGAAGACAAAGATGAGAGAAGAAATAACAGGGTCAAAGGAAAGAAAGACTTCAAGAGCTACAAGGACTACAAAGATGAAGGTAAGAAATCTTGTTACATTGCTAAAGATTCTGACAGTGATGATAATGAAGATGAAGTAGTCTATATTGCTATTAAGGATGAATTTAATAATGGGGAAAATAAAAAGATGACACTTGTTTCTCATGTTAGCAAAAATGATACATGGATCATAGATAGTGGTTGTTCTCATCACATGACTAGTGAAAAAATTAAGCTTGAACATTTAGAATAGTGGAAGTGTTAAATTTGGAAACAATGAACCATGTTGTGTAAAAGAAAAAGGATTCATAGAATTAACTAAAGGAATCAAATGTGAAAATTCCTACTAGGTTAAAGGATTAAGAAAAAATCTACTCAGTGTGACACAACTGAACAATATAGGATATAAGGTAGAATTCATGGATGGCAAAGCCAAGCTATTGGATGGTAAAGGAAACCTGGTTGGGACTAGCAATTAGACAAAAGGTAATTTGTTTTACTTTGATCTCATTAAAAGTACATGTTTGGCGGCTCAAATAGAGGAAAGTTGGCTATGGCATAAAAGGATGTGTCATGTTAACTTTGATAACCTGGTTACCATAAGAAATAAAAAAAGAGTAGGAGGCATACCAAAGTTGGAGAAACCTAAGATGGCCATGTGTAAACAATGTCAGATTGGAAAGATGAGTAAAAGAAGTCTCAGAAGTAAGTCTTTCAATTTTGAAGAATTTTTGAGACTAGTTCGTATAGATCTCTGTAGACCAATAGGTATAAAAAGATACTATGGAGAGATGCATTTCATTATATTTGTTGATTATTATTCTAAGATGATGGTTGTAATGTTTTAAAAAGATAAGTGTGATCCTTTTCAAAAGTTCAAATGGTATTTGGCTAGAGTTGAGAAAGAAACAAGAAAGAATCTAAAATGCCTAAGATCATATAGAGGAGGTGAATTCATCTCAAATGAATTCAATAAGTTTTGCAATGAAAGAGGAATCAAAAGACAAGTATTAGCTCCTAGGATACCTGAACAAAATGGTATAGTAGAAAGAAGGAATATATCCATCATGGAGTGTGCAAGAACACTAATGGTTGAGAAAAAATGTTGTACCTAAATACTGGAGAGAAGCAATTGACACAACTGTTGATACACTAAACTGAGTTCAACTGAAGAAAGGTACAAACAAAAAATCTTATGAATTATGGTATGGATACAAGCCTAATGTTTGTTATCTGAATGTATTTGGAAGAAAATATTATATCTTGAAAGATGTAAGGAAAGGAAAACTTGATGGAAAAAGTGATGAAGGTATATTGCTAGGTTACTCCAATAAAAGCAAGTAATACAAATGTTTGAATCTTGCTACTCACAAAGTTAAAGAAAGTGCACATGTGAAGAGAGTAGCAAGTAACCCAAAGACTACAAAAAGTTTGTTTACTACGAGGAAGAACTTGAGACTTTACCACAATTAGTTGGAACTGAGCAACAACAAAATGCATCTACTAAGTCATAAACAAAGACACCCAAGTCATGGATAGAGGCACTTGAGTCACTAATAGAGGCACTCGAGTCATAGATAAAGGCACCCAAGTTATAGATATAGGCACCTAAGTTATAGACATACTAGTAAGAGGAGCCCAAGAAAAAGGCAAAAGATCGTGGAGAACCAAGTGAACCAAGTTCAAAAATAAGAAAGAAAGATCTAAGACTTGAAAAATATGTCAGAATACATCATGCACCTAAAAATATATTTGGAGGAGAGACAAATGGCATATCGACAAGGAACAAATTAAAAGGTACATGCTTATGTACTGAATTTGAACCTAGATATGTAAAAGATGCTTTAGAAAATGAAGGTTGGATAGAAGCAATGGATGGAGAAATTGGGAAAATAGAAAAGAGAAATACCTGGTATCTTGTACCTAGACCTAATGATAAGAATGTGATTGGCACAAAATGGATATTAAAAAATAAGTTAAATGAGAAAGGAAAAGTAACAAGGAACAAGGAACAAGGAACAAGGCAATGCCAGTATGAAAAGGTTATATGCACACAAAGAAGCTATTGACTATGGAGAAACATTTTCCCCTATTGCAAGACTTGAAGGAGTCAAAATAATAATAGCATATGTTGCAAAAAGTGGATTCAAAGTATATAAAATGAATGTAAAATAAGGCTTCTTAAACGGAATCCTAGAAGAAGAAGTCTATTTTGAATAGCTTAAAGGTTTCATTGATCCAAACATAAGAGACATGGTATGCAAACTTCAGAAAGCTCTACATGAACTGAAATAAGCTCTTAGAGCATGGTATGAAAGGTTGTATAGATATCTAGTAAGAATTAGTTTTGAAAAGAAAAATGATAATAGTAATTTGTATATCAAGGAAGGACCATGGGAAATGATATCACTAGTAAAAATATTTTTGGATGATATCATATTTGGAGGACATGAGATGTTATGCAAGTCATTTTTTGAAGAAATGAAGAAAGAATTTTAAATTTCTATGTTTGGAGAGATAAAATTCTTTGTTGGCCTACAATTTCATCAAATGAAGAATGACATATACATTACTCAATCAAAGTACATCAGGGAAACATTGAAAGCATTTAGAATGGAAGATTCCAAACCAGTTGGAAGATCCTTGTCTACTAGACACAAACTTTCAAAGAGTGATGATTCAAAAGAGGTAAATCATACTACCTACATATCAATAATTAGAAAACTTCAGTATATGGTACACACTAGACCTGATATTGCATTAGCAATTGGCATAGTTGCAAGATTCTCTACAAATCATAAAGAAAATAACATGATGGAAGTAAAAAGGATTCTGAGGTACCCAAAAGGAATAAAAGAATATGGTTTATATTATAAGAAAGGAGGATATCTTGAGTTAAGAACCTTTACTAATACAAATTGGGTAGGAAGCATTGATGATAGATTAAACACTAGTGGAGGGGCATTCTTTCCTGGAAAGAGATTAGTATCTTGAACCAACAAGAAGCAAAATTGTATTTCTCAATCAAAGACAAAGGAAAAATATGTTGCAACAATAGTTGATTGTTCTAAAATAATATGGGTCAAGCAATTACTATCAAGAATGAAGGAGGAAATCAAGGAATCAATGTTTATCTATTGTGATACCACAAGGGCAACCAATATATCTAAAAACCCTATGATACACACAAAGACAAAACATATTGCAATCAAGTATTATTACCTAAGAGAATTGGTTCAAGATAAGAGGTGAGATTGGAATATGTGATAACCAAGGAGTAGATAGTAGACATATTAACTAACACATTCCCTAAGGATACATTTATGTATCTAAGAGGTAAACTAGGGGTTATTTCCATATTTGATGCTCTCTAAAGCACAATATAGTGATGCATCAACCAAGTTTCATTGAATATCTATCAAGTTGATGTAGATATTTACACTTCAAGTGTGAAAATGCAGAGCATATTGCATATGAATTAGTACAATAGGTACATAGCAATTTCAAAGTATGTATCCTTTGGCATTTGATGTCAAAGAGGGAGAGTTTTATGTTAAAAGGAAGATAGATAGAGAGAGAGAGAGAGTTTTATGACAAAGAGGAAGTGGGAGAGTTGTATCTTAGAAGGAAAGTATTTAGATGATGGAAATTACAAGAAAGAGGGAGAAAATGACAAAAGTACACAACAAAGTAATGATAGATGTAAAATGGAGAATTCATCTAGAAGCAGCTAAGACAAATCTAGGTAGAATCATAGAGGGAGTTGGTATAGATGAAAATAAAAATGAAACTAAGGATATTATCAAATTGCTCATACCTTTATCATTGTATGTTGACATGTTGTGTTGTCATCAATGCCAAAGAGGGAGTTTGTTGGAAATAATTCTTCAAATTATATGTTTCCATTGATGTTACACAAATGTCAATATTAACTAAGCAATGAAGAAATTGCATTATTAACCAAGAATATTCAATGTTGACCAAGCAGTTAGGAAATGAAGGGCATTCAGTGATAACTGAGTAGTCAAGCAATGAAGGATATCTAGCTTCCAGTATTAATTGAATGGTCGATCATCGAAGTAATTTTAGTATTAACTGAGTGATCAATCTTAGTATTGATTAAGTGTCTATAGAATACATTTGTCTATCAATTAACTAATTAAGGTCAATTATTTGGATATTTAATTGCCATTTGAAGTGGTATTCAAAACAACTTGAAAAAGCTTATGATATATAAGAAAGGTCAAGTAATGAGGATAATATGTGGATGTGTAGAATATGGAATAAGATAGACATGTGATCAAAGGAAAAGGTAGAGTAGAAAAGTGTGGAAGATAAGAAACAAATAATATTATGATCAATAAGGATCAAGAGGTCAAGTTAGAATAGAGATTTGAGTTTGCAGAAGAAGTTGCTTCATAAATCAAGTCAAATTACTATTACCTTCTAACCATTGTAGTAGTGAAGACATGTCTTAGCAGAGTTGACTTAATAGTCTAATTGTAAATCCTTTAACAAGGTGACATTTCAAGTTTGAAGTGTCTGAAGACCTCTAACTAGGCCACTCCTAATAGGGTAAACTAAATCCTCTAACAAGGTCATACTTAATAGTATGTATTGTAACTTTTACAAGGTTGGCTCCTAAAATGGCTCATTTTAGAAGAATCAAAAATATTGTGACTAGTTGTATGGTGGTTTTCCCAAATTGGGTTTCCACATTAATTCTTGGTGTCATTTTTGTTCATGTTATTTGATTTATGTTTCTATAGCTAAGTTACTAAAGGTTAAAATTGATTAATATTCAAAAGACTTCTTTATTAACCGAGTTACAAGAAGTACTTATTTTTAACCGAGTTGAATAGAATATTTCATTAGTAGTGAAGAGTTTGATTTGGCATCTAAGGATAGAGAATTATTTTTATGGTAACTAATTCACCCCTCCCCTCTCATTTACTCTCTTCATTTCCAAAAATTTATGCATGAGCATACATATCTCATGAGGTTGTTTCCTTGAAGCTTGAGGGGACAAGATATGAAGTGGTTCACTAAATTCTCACCCCCTCTCAAGATGTTTGATGAACTTTCATAATGCTTTATTCAAAAATACTCTTACAACATACAACATCCCATCACTATGTTGGACTTGTGCAATATAAAACAAAAATAGGGTAAACCATTTTCTACATATCTACAATGTTGGAGATCATTACACTCTAGGTACCCTTCATAAATACCTAAAATTAAGAAAATTAACATGTTCATCAACATGCTTGTGCTTGAGTTATATAATGATCTTAGACAAATTTATTCATCTCATTCAATGACATGGTTGAGAGTGGTTACCACTTTGAGGATCTAGCTATATAAAAGGGTGATATTAAAATTAATAAAGACAAAAATGGAAATGGAAATGGGAAAGGAAAAGGAAAACCTTGGAAGCAAAATAAATATGTAGTCAACGATGGAGTTGTAGATGCTCCTAAGATGAAGGAATCAGCCTTTAACCTATCCACTACCATATATGCTACAAAATAACAAGAGATTTCTAAACCACAACCTTTTGACAAACCTAAGAGGTCATCTAATACAAGATGTACCTATACACCAATGATTGAATCATATGAGGTGGTCTTGAATAATTTTCTTGCTAACAAGCTCATTATGTTTCTCGACAATTCCCATCCTTGTGAACTACCCATCAAACTTGATTGGTGTAGGGATGATCAATATTGTAACTATCATAGAAACAATGCTCATAATACATAAAATTTCTTCAAACTTAAGGATACCATCCAAGATCTTTGTTATTGTAAATAATTAATTCTTATATTGCTTTACTTAAGTTTAATTAGGTTAATGCATTATTATATTAGTTTTCATATAGACACCTAGGAGTATGCATAGTCATATGAGTTTTCTTGTTGACAACATAGGAGTTTGCATAATCATCAGAGTTGTCATGTAGACAACACAGTTGTTTTCACTATAATTGAGCACATGGTGTCTACAATATCTCTTTACAAGATACACCTATGTAAGCTTATTCTTTCATCATCACAAAAACTCTTGTGCTCAATGGAGGATAATCCACTCTTGGTGGACATGTGCTTAGTTGTGAGGCTTATCATTTTGCTAACTCCTAGTCATTCTAGATGCCTTTATAAATAGGCACTTCTATTGTATTCATATGATATTCATTCTCATTATTTTTTTATGATCATACATTATTGGTCTACATTATGCTAAGTGCTTGAGCTTCTTGATCTTGGCATAATTTTTCCCTAAGGCAAATTCTTACAATCTCATTGATCAAGGAAAATTTGTTATAGATGGTTTAGTCAAAAAATATGATCACAAAGCTTTCAAGTAACCCTTACCTGAATATGGGAAAGGAGAAACATTAAAATCTAACAAAAAAGGTAATGACACTAAGGTTATTTATGCCTATACCAACATGGATAATGTGATCAACATGATTGAACCCCTAAGCAACAATTATTACATGATGGGCTCCAAATTTAACAAGGAACCCAACTATGATATTATCGATGAGAAGCCTAAGGTAGTCTTGAGAACATGCAATCCTCAACAAAAGTATAGAGAAACTAAGCCTAGGGTATCTATTAAGGTGACATAATCATCCTCTTCACATGGTTAGACTTTAAAGATTGTCACTACAGAACAATCTAAAGTTGTTCTTAAAGTGGCAAACAATCTCAAAAATGCCTCTTTTTCCAAATAAGTGGCTACCCCCATTATATCCAGTTATGACCTTGTTAGTCAATTACAGTGGACCCTCACTCAAATCTCCATGTTTGATTTGCACAAGGATATCTTAGAAAAATCCTTACACTCTGTTAATATTCCCAAAGATATTAGCATTGAACGGTTCCAAGATATGGTTAACCATTTCTCTTCACCTCACTACCTTAAATTTTATGAAGAAGATGAAAAATCTCTTAGTCATCCCCATAATCTCACTCTCATATTGAATTTCAAATATATCACACCTGAGTCTAAAGAGTCTTGACAGACAATGGTATAGTGTTAAACATTTCTTTTTTAGCGTGATACAACAACTGGGAGTGTTAGAATTCACAATTGACCCTAGAAAGAAGATCACTATCAAAGCATATGATGAGGTTGAAATATCTTCCAAAAGTTTGATTGTCCTTCCTTTCCATGGGGGTCTTATTGAGAAGGATGTGGTCTTTCAAGTGCTAGATATCCCACCCATACACAATCTTTTGTTAGGTAGGCCATGGATTCATGAAATGCAAGTTGTACCATATACATATCACCAATGTATCAAATTCCCATTCAATGGTGTAGAAATACTAATCCTAGGGGAAAATTATATGTCCATCAACATGCTTACAACTATAGAGTCACTAGTACTTCATAATCAATCCTCCAGTGACATTAAACCATCTCTTGAAGAATGTGAAAAGAAATTAAAAATGATGAACATCTGGATAGGGGAGTACACTTTGGACTCCATTGCAACACTATCGGTTTCCCCATGATCCTATAGGAAACCTTCTAAGAAAATAAAGCCTCTTGCTTTTGCTATGAACACCTTTAGAACTTTTGTACAATCCTTAATTCTTTTAGAAGTTGAAAAGGAAGACCAAGTTGTCAGAGATTTGATTTATAGAGAGGAAGGGGATAATAATGAGGTCATTTTAACTACACCCATGTCTCCTAAGAGATATGGAAAAGGCTACAAATGTTTGACAAAAATGGGTTATCAAGGTCAGGGACCTTTAAATCATAACAAAAATGCTCTTACTAAACCCCTAAGTCACACCAAAGGATGGAAAAGTAAGAATACTACATGCCTATGGTACGGTATGGAAAATGACTTGCCACAGTTTGATAAAGAAGTTCCTACTGATAACGAGTCTGAAGATGATACTCAACATGCTGCTACTACTTTGACACATAAAGTTGACTTCACTCCTTCTACCTCCCTTCTTTAGGTAGAAGATATGATATTTTATGATAATACTACTAAAGCATCCATGTCTAGACAACCTCACTTTGATAAATAAAATTGTGAAGATCCTAATACTGAGAGAATCATAAGAAACATAGCTTGACTTGTGGCTCATGATCAAAGCATTGAGTCTCTCTGAGGCCTCACTCTAGCCCATCATAGCATAGCATAGAAGTTTATTTGCATTTCATATACTTTATATTTTGAGACCTTATTATATGTTAGAATATTTTGGACTATTATTCAGACTATTTGATACTATGGGACACTTTATTTTATGGTAATTATTTATGATGTTAGAACTTATTGACAATGCTTGATGATTATTTACGTTCATGTACTTGGTTGGTTATTTTATTAATGAGTAGTAAGTTATGTTTTAATAAAAATATCAAATGGATCATATATGTAAAAATTATGAAATGTTGTAAAATAGTCATATCATGTTTAGTTTGATTATGCTAGAATTATCTATGCACAATGACTTAGAATTAGAAAAATGTTATTTGAAATTTAATTGGCAAATATTTTATGTTTGATTAATTATGAATATAGAATTGATATAGGATTTATATATGCATATGATTTATTTATCTTGGACTATTGATATGTGGTTTGAGTGTGAAGGAAATATCCATGTTAAAACTAAGAACCAAGACTATACCTTTGTATTAATTGAGAATTCCAAGGTCAGATCTAATGAAGAGATATTAACCTCATTGTTAAGTCTTTTCCTTTGTGAACATAATGTGAATGAGTGTGTTAGATTAGATTCCTTTTGTGAAAGTTGATTTGTCACTTGTAATTTTAAGTGTATATTTTATAGTGTCACTCGACACTTATGTTGTTATGTGTATAAGTGACAAGTTAGATTTAGATATTGACAAAAGAAAACATACCTTATTCCTAACCAATAAGAAATGTTTTAGTTATATCCTCTTGAAAAAAAATATCATATGAAGGATTTAATTAGATTAAATTTCGAATTTCTAGTTTAGAGTGACTTTAGAGGGCTTTATTTGAGTCCTAGGATGTTCTTTTAATGAAATTAAGCTACCTACATGTTAATACTATATGTTAGGGCTTTAATTTTGACTTTACTTTAGTTAAAATCACTTTTCTAACACTTTTAAAATCCTATTTTTCAAGTATTACGAAATGGAAGAAATCTTTCCCAACTTCCCACCTTATCTTCAGCGAGTTGGAGATTCCAAGAAAATAGAGGAACTCAAGTTGAGTTAAAGTGATTGTTCTCTTTCATGATGGAGACAAATTAGGATTATAGTTTTCTTTTAAAGGGGAATTGGAAAATAGAGTTGTTGTTCACCCACTGTCTAGTTTTAGAGATTTTCTATTTTGGAGATTTGATCAAGGAAGGATATAGGGCTCTTCTCAAGTTCATTTGCCATAGCTTGGAGAAAGGTTGGAGCTTTTTTCATGTTCTAGAAATTATGCATTTTATTATTTTTCTAAATAAAAGATATTTAAATTTTTCTATAGATGCATATGTGTGTTGTTCATTGTCCTTGTTGTATTGCTAGGTGTGGATGAATTTCTATTGCCTTATTTTTACTTTGATTTTTAAAGTATGATGCTATGGGTATGGTAGGACATCACTCAACCTTGTGAGGGAAGAAGTGGCCTTCAGGTGAAGGGGTTAGTTGGGCATATCCCTTAAGTGCAAAGTCTCTTCCCTGGAAGAAAGAAGGATAAGCATGTAGTATGGGTTGCATGTTCTAGTACATTGTTATGCACTTTGGGGGTGACAAAGGGAGAAATTTTGTGAGAGTTGGTATTTATTTTGTATGCCTTGTAAAGGAAAATTTGATTTTTTTTAAAATTTGGCTTCTCCTCAGGGTTTTAGGAAAACCTTCACCCAGTCTATTGCTTGCTCTAGTAACCTATTGTGTAATCTCAAAAAGGGTGTTAAATGTTGTATCTTGTAATTGTTGATTTATGTGTTTGTGTTTGATTGTTACCCGATTACTCTTGGTTCTGCAAGCTCGGTGGGTGGTCTCATAGAGACCTAGGCTAGGAGGTGAGCTCTCCATGGTTTTTAGGGTTGTTTTCTATAGGTTTCTAAATGGATTTGTTTTGAAGAAAAGCTTAGAATATTTTCATTTATTCTTTTGGAGATTTCACGATGATTTATTATGAATATTTGTAAAGAGTTATGTATTGCAAAAGATCAGATGTAGATCTTCATTTATGTAATATTTGAATTTTTGGAAAGATGCAATTGTGATTGTAATATTTGAAAAGACTTTCCAATATGGTGAATATATTTTACTTTCAATAATTCTATTAATAATTTGATAATATGATTTCTTAAAGTGTTTCAAATATTAAAATTGAATATTATGTGTGTGTGTGTGTGTCTTGTTCAAATATTGGGCATGAAACTCTTAGGAATATGAGTGGAATTTCCTTTTTAACACTTCTTGTGAACTAGGTGTGGATGTGATACAAGCCTATGTTACCCAACTAAATGCAATTGATGAGTCTTGTGTAGGGTTAGATGATTTCAATTTACAACTTACCTTAGTAGACCACACTGATGTCTCTAGGTCTCCTCCTGATTTGGACTCCTTTGGATCTTTTTTATATAAGTTTAACCTCTCTCATTACCATAGATGAATCCTCACATATCAACAATCTTTAAGCTTTCACCTTACTTTCATTCATACACCCAAATCTCATAGATTGGTCTAGTCAAAATCAAAGATCAAAGCTACCCTCATTCCAAAATGATTATGAGATTGCATGTTACCTCAACATTGTTGAACCCATGGTTTCTTTCATCAATGAGTTGATAGTCAATATGACCAAAATGGACAACCAATACCTCAATCAAAAATTTAACAAGAAAAATGAAAAGTAAGTGTTCAGATGGAAAAAACCACCTTGTGGTGGTCTTTGAACCCAAAAAAGTTTTTTTAAAAAGATGAATTTGAGGGTGAGAACCTCTTTGAGGTGCTTGGGGATGAGGTATTAGATAGTCTCCCAAGCTACTTCCAAAATAGATCAATTATTTTGATATAACCAATGCAATCAATCAATCTTCATATAGCAGAATATCCTAAAATCATACATGTGGCTCAATCCTTATCAACAAAGGAAAAATAACAATTCACTCAATTTTTCTAGGAAAAGAAGATCAATTTTGTAGGGACTTATATTGACATGCCTGGACTTGATACAAATCTTATTTAACACCATCTCTCTATAGCTCATGGTGTCATGCTTGTTAAAAAGAAATTGAGAAAGATGCATCCACATGTGAAAGATGAGTTAGAAAAAATCCTAAGTGTAAAATTCATTAGAGCTATTGATTATGCCAAATGGATATCAAATATTGTCCTTGTTTCCAAACATGACAAATTCATTTGTGTCTACACTAATTTTAGGAACTTAAATAAAGCATGTCCAAAATTTTAGGGACTTAAATAAAGCATGTCCAAAGGATGATTTTCCACTATTGAACATAGATATGATAGTAGACATGACTATGGGCTATGAAATGTATTCCCTTATGGATGGATTCGTAGGCTATAATTAGATCAAAATAGGTCCTGAGGATCAAGAGAAAACAACTTTTACATATGCATGGGGAACCTTTTGCTAGAAAGTCATGCCTTTCGGTCTTAAAAATATAGGAGCTAAAAACCAAAGGGCTATGACCACAATAATTCATGATATGATGCAGAAAAATGTGAAAGATTATGTTGATGTTACCTTAGAAAAATCTAAACAAAGAATCACCCACTTGTCCCCCCTAAGTTCGATATTAGACCACATGGAACAGTTTCAACTTAGGCTTAATCCAAATAAATGTACTTTTATACTTTTGGTGTCACATCTAGAAAACTATTTGGGTACATCATCTCAACTAAGGGAATAGAAGTTTATCTAGAAAAGGTACAGGAAATTATGGATATGCCACCTCCCAAGAATATTAGTCAACTAAGGAGTCTACAAGGATGCCTTCAATCTATTAGGAGGTTCATCTCTTAATTAGTTGATAGATCACAACCATTTAACAAAAACCTACACAAAGGATCAACATGCATATGTAATGAAGAATGTGAGAAAATCTTGGTTCAAATTAAAGAGTATCTATCAAAGCCACCTATTCTCATCCCTCCAATTCAAGGGAAACCATTGATCTTATATATTTCAGCTACAACTAATTCAATAGGGGCTTTATTAGCACAACATGATTAAAATGGGAAAGAAAGGGTCATATACTATATTAGTCACACATTGGTAGCTTATGAGATTAATTATAGTAAAATTAAGAAAGCTTGTCTTGTTGTAGTGTTTGTCTCACAAAAACTTTGCCACTATATGGTCACTCACACCCCACAACTACTTGCCAAAATTGATCCACTAAAGTATCTCCTAAGGGTATGTGCAGGATCATGGGGTACCAAAAAGTGGCGATGTGAAAAAAATAGAGTTTGAAAATGTCTAAAAGTGCTCCAAAATCTACTCTAACTTTTTTTCACCTATCCATGTACCAAACCTAGAAAATAAGGCCCGACCCTTATCAGATATCTGATTTGATATCAGATATCTGATTTGATATCAGATACCCGATACTATATCAGATACCCAATAACACTTAAAAATATGAAATATATATAAAGTAATATGAAATAATAAATTAGGTATTACATTATATAATTATAAAATAATAAATATATTTTATATTATTTATGAAGATTAATATTTTTATATTTCGAAAATCATTCACAACTATTAATATGAGTAAAATATAATATAATAGTATAATATAATAATAATTATACTATAATATAATAATAATAATATTATATTATAATAGTATAATATATAATATAATATAATCATATAATAGTATAATATAATATAATACATTACCTAATATATAGTATTATAATATAAAATATAATACATAGTAATATAATATAATACATTACTTGACCCATGGGGTGTTTCAAAAAAGATAACCCACAGATTAACGTGGCAAATATCGGATATACGATATTGTATTGGATACTCGATATTTGTCAGTGTTTATAAAAAAATCCACAACCTATGGGTTGCTTTCACAGGGTTATATTGTGTTCAGCGGCTTGGATATCGGGTTTGAGATCAGATATATGATATAAGTTTTTTTGTCAATTTTAATATAAATTTAATAGATTTTATCATGAATTTGTTAGTTTGAGTTGAATTTAGGGTTTTTTGATAGAAATTGTTAAAATTAAAGTTTTTTTAAATATATATTATGTTTTGCAAATTAATAGGAATGGCTGATCAAAATGATGACACTGAGGCAAGGGATAATATTCCTCATAACCCCCCACCAAATGATCCAATGCCCCCACAAAACCATCCACCAAATCATCCTTTACCCCTTCAAAACCCTCCTCAAATCAAGGATTTGATAAGTGAAAATCTCACCCAATTGAGGACTTTGCAAAGAACATATAATAATGTGCCCACATTCGTTCCTATGTTATCCACGTTAAACACCATAGTGGATAACATTGCAACCCTTACCAACCAACAAAATGTCGCTCTTCATTGGTGTGATGAAATGCATGAGATGTTTGATGATGGCTTGGACTATGATGAGGTTGTGGGCCTCAATATAAACAAAGAGGATTTGGCTAGCCTTTTTGCAAACCCAAAAATGGGTATACCAGTCGATCAAAAAAACCCTAAACTATCAATTAAATGGTGCACAAATGATGCCATATGTGCAAAATTTTGGGATTGTTGGTGGATGGTTTTTGATATCCCTCCACATAGCAATTTAGAGGTGCCATTTTATTTCCTTAGAAAATTATATGCAAAATTTTTGTTGAAACTCAAAGTGAACTATTGGAGCATGAAGCCCAACATGGGTGTAGGACTAGGAGCTCCTCAAGATAGACCCTCTTCGCATCAGAAGAAAGCTGGCACTTTTGTCCCCCCTACTAATATCTCCCCCCCTCCTTGAGTGCAACATCTTGATATTATGGCAGAGGCTAGCTCTTAGACCATCAAAGCCATTCATAGGCTAATTAGCCTATTGATATCTCAAGCTAGGTTAGTCCAGCCTCCCCATGTTGATGATGCTAGCACTAGTTCATCATCAGCTAGCTCATTACGCATTTGTGTGCCTCACACTTGCATTATGTGCAAGAATATTTTCCTAGGTCCCATAGGTGATCTTCTTAAGTATCATTTTGTATTATATGAGGATACACTAGACACACGTGTAGAGGCTACAAACCCTAATGCGAGAGAGGAGGGGAATTCAGGGGCATGAACTCCTTTGGTGTTGGTACGTGTATACATTTTTTTGTTATGACATATGCGATTTAAAGTTCATTTTAATAATAGAGTATTTTTAATTTTTAAGCCATGCTGACTTAGACATGTATGTGATCTTTATTCATGTTTAGTTGATGACTGAGGACGAGCTCAGATAGATTGATGATGCCATGCTCTTGGCCATTTCATTTGGCCTTGAGACATCTATGGTACATTATGTTGTGTTCTCATTATTTTTTCTATTTGATATTGTAGCATATATGGTTGCTAATCTTTCTTTTATCTTGTAGGTACCACCTATCCCAGGGGGACAAAGTTCGGGGGATGAGCCAACACCTATTGACAAAGGAAAGGTAATTAGGTGCTTTCTATTTGATTAAATATCAATGAATTCTTGTAAAATGTTTGTGGTAATGAAATTTAATTACATTCTTTATTGCGTATAGGGCGTGGCTACTAGTGATGAGCCCGTATAGATTTTGCATCGTAGATGCTCAAGCATTTCCATTCGCACTGAGAGCCCCATTGTATGTATAAGTATCATTTATTTTTTATTTTCCTTATCTTCATAAATAAATTCAAAACTGATTTCTGTGATATCAAAAACTACTATTTTGTATCTCATAAAAGACTCCTAGTGCACATGAGGTTCGATGGGAGTGTTATGTAGATTTGATGATGCAACCACTATATCCTCTGGAGGAGCCTACACTAGTAAGTCATAGTTTGAATTCATAATTAAATATGTTATAAATTTAGCATGCTATGAATTATAATGTTATAGTTTAAGTTGTAGATTCATCTAACAAACATATTTGCACATATACATCCCACAATTAACGAGGTACGAGCATTGCCCAGGGCATACAAGAGGCCTCTTGATCAGCATAGGAGGTTGGTGAGAGAGGTATTTATTATGAAAGTTTAATAGTATAAAACTTCATTAAAAAAAGATCATTATGCATTTTAGTAATTCAATGTTAGATACAAAGAATCATATAAATTTAATAGTCTAACTTTGGGTTTTCCTTTTTTGTTTATGTAGGAGGCATTCGATCCACTTAGTGTAGCAAAGAGGCTACATTTTGATGATCCACCAACACCCAAGGATATTATAGTTATCATAGGATGTGTCATGAGACATTTAAAGATGGAATATGCCATGTTCTTTACAAAAACATTGATATTATACACATTCTGATGGCATGATCAACCACATTTTGTATATGGATCTATGTATTTTGATATATATATATATATATGTGTGTGTGTACTTTGTCTATGGATACATGATCTTTGATATATATTTGTGTAATTTTTCTATGGATACATGTATTTTGATATATATTTTTTTCATTTATGTGCACAATGATATACATATTAATTTATTATCTAGTATTGTTTAATTTATCGTGGATCATGTGTATCATTCATATTTATGGAATATCACTAATTTTGATCATGTTTGTTATATTCGATTCAAATACAATAATTTGTGAATAACATTTTAACAACTTTTATTATCAAATTTGGATGCAATTTTTAATTTGAAGTGTTATCATGACATAAAGACACTTGTTAACCTCGTACACAAGGTTCACATAACCCATACTGATCTATTTAAAAAAATTGTCTTTATTAATGTATGCTATAATTTCACACCTTATATACATGTTTCCAACCTTGTATGGTCATGCTCAAACCCATAATTGAATCTTTGCATTCATTTTCACTTTGCAAGAAAAAGTTGCAAAATTGCAATTTTGCAACTTTTGCAATTTTGAACAATTTTTTATATAACTTTAAATTCTTAATTAGATAAGTTCACCAAACTTGGTAAGGGATTATTGATAGCCCTCATGAGATCCAAGTTATGACCCTTAGAAGTTCGACCTCGAAACACACTTAGAGCACCTTGGAGACTCCTTGGTATGGGGTGGCCACAAACGATGAAGGGTCTCCATGGCCAGAACAAGGGTGTCACTAGGGTTCACCCGCCCATCTAGAGCTAATGGTGCTAATGATTCAATGCCAAGATTAGTGGTTTCAAAGTTATGTTGTGGTGTACCTATGAACTAAGGCACACTGCAAGTTTTGGCATCGAGCAAGATCGCTGTGCTAAATCCAAATGGAATATGATCTCTAAAAAATGAGATAGGTTATTTTAGGCCTTGAAATCACCATCTTGTAGAATTCAACATTTCATTGATAGCCCTCATGAGCTCCGAGTTACAACCCTTGAAAGGTCAACCTTGAAATGCACTTAGAGCACCTTGGAAACTACTCGGTACGGGGTGGCAATGGATGATGGAGGGCCTCCATGGCCAGAAAAAGAGTGTCACTAGGGTTCATGTGCCCATAAAGAGCTAATGGCACTAACGATTCGATGCCAAGATCAACAGTTTCAAAGTTATGCTATGGTGCACCTATGAATTGAGGCACACTATGAGTTTTGGCATTGAGCAAGATCATTATGCTGAATCCAAAAAAAATGTGATCTCTCAAAAATGAGATAGGTTATTTTAGGCCTCGGCATCATTGTCCTATAGAATTTGACATTTCATCAATAGCCCTCACGAGCTCCAAGTTATGACCCTCAGAAGATCGACTTTGAAATGCACTTAGAGCACCTTGGAGACTACTTGGTATGGGCTACTCACAGATGATGGATGGTCTCCATGGATAGAAAAAGGGTTTCACTAAGGTTCAATCACCCATCCAAAGCTAGTGGCACTAAAGACTCGATGCCAAGATTAGCGGTTTCAAAGTTATGCTGTGGGGCACCTATGAACTGAGGCACACTGCAAGTTTTGGCATCGAGTGAGATCGATGTGCTGAATCCAAACACAATGTGATCTCTCAAAAATGAGATAGATTATTTTAGGCCTTGGCATTAGTGTCTTATAGAATTTGACATTTTATCAATAGCCCTCATGGGCTCTGAGTTACAATCCTCGAAAGATCGACCTTAAAATGCACTTAGAGCACCTTGGGGACTACTCAGTACAAGCTAACCACAGATGATGGAGGGTCTCTATGGCTAGAACAAGTGTTTCACTAGGGTTCACCCACCCATCCAGAGCTAATGGCACTAACAATTCGATTCCAAGATCAACTATTTCAAAGTTATGTTGTGGTGCACCTATGAACTGAGGCACACTGGGAGTTTTGGCATCAAGCAAGATTGTTGTCCTAAATCCAAATGGAATGTGATCTCTCAAAAATGAGATAGGTTATTTTAGGCCTCAGCATCACCATCCTATAGAATTTGACATTTCATCAATAACCCTCACGAGCTCTGAGTTACAACCCTCAGAAGATTGACCCCAAAATGCACTTAGAGCACCTTGGAGACTACTCGATACGAGCTGCCCATGGATGATGGAGGGTCTTTGTGGCTAAAAGAATGGTTTCAATAGGGTTCACTTGCCCATAAAAAGCTAATGGCACTGATAATTCATTGCCAAGATAAGTGGTTTCAAATTTATGTTGTGGTGCACGTATGAACTGAGGCACACTGCTAGTTTTGGCATCGAGCGAGATCATTGTGCCAAATCCAAATGAAATGTGATTTCTCAAAAATGGGATAGGTTATTTTAGGCCTCATCATCACTTTCCTATAGAATTTGACATTTCATCAATAGCCTTCACGAGCTCTAAGTTATGACCCTCAGAAGATCGACCTCAAAATGCACTTAGAGCACCTTGGAGACTACTTAGTATGGGGTGGCTACAAATGATGGAGGGCCTCCATGGATAGAACAAGGGTGTCACTATGGTTCACCTACCCATTTGGAGCTAATGGCATCAATGATTCAATGCTAAGATAAAATATATGAATGAGATGGTAGCTAACCAAAGCTTAGAAGATTATTTTTATAGTATTGTAAAAGTTTTTTGTGAGAACCTTGATACTAAAAATTTAGAGTATATACATTTTTCCTAATGATTCTAAGCATGAATGTAAGATGGATCCATTTCTCAAGAGCATTCAACAGGTTGATAGTTGTTATGAACTTTGAGCTACCTTAACAAAAGGAGGGGACTCCTTAACCATGGAGGAAGAGTTGGCATGATTGTAATAATGCATGGTAACCATGACGAACCAACAAAAAGGAGAAACACTATAAAAAATAGTAAATCAAGCTTAAAGTTTGTGCTTCCAAGAGGCTATGGAATCAGGTATTTTTCCCAACTCAAGTCAAGGGAGGAGTCACCATTCAAACTAGCACTTGAACATGAAGATGATTATAGAGAGGATCAAATGCCACATGTTGATTCAGTCCCAAACATTGATGCTTTCAATCAAAAATGTGAATTGAGTCACATCATTTTCATTCCTCAATAGATGTTGCATCAAACAATTCAATATTTTTCATTTATCCATATTTTTGTATTTGCCTTTAAGCATGTTAATCATGGTACTTTTAAGAATAAAATCAACCATTTTAGCCAACCAGTGAATGAATTTATTTAGCATTTTTCTTGTTAATGGTTAAGGTAGAGTAGGTTAGTTTTCAAGCTTACAACAAGTGTTACCTTTGGATAATACTCGTCAATTTTGGAGTGTACATTAAGCCTAAATTTGGCTCGTTAATATCTTTCCTTTCTTGTACATGGATTTAATAGGAATTTTGAATTCTAGCTCAACATTTTTGGGTGAGTATGATAATGTGTCACTACCATGTCTCTCTTCTAATAAACCAACATGGAAAAAGGTTGAAAGGTGAAACACTTATTTTAATTTGACATATCTTTAGAGATGTTAATTCACCCCCCTTAGGATCATACAACCAATAGGCTTTACTAAGTCATAATAACCAATAAGGATTAATTTTTCAATTTTATTATCATAATTCATTGTCTTCTCTTTTTGGGATATGTTAACCTAGGTTGACTAAGTCTAGAATAGGTTAACCTAGGTCCAACTATTCCAAAATAGGATGACCCAGGTTGACCTATTCCCTAGGGACTTGGGTCCTAGTGCAATTTTTTCTTAAGTTGTAAATTTTGAATTTGGGTGACTTGTAGGCTTGCTTTGTTTTTTGACATTGTAGAATTTGAGCAATATAAATTCATGAAACCCTGAAGAACACATGAATGCAAGAACTTGTCATAGACAAGTAAAGAGAAAAAAAGACAAGGATTTAACTTTGACAATATACAAGATCACATTATTAGAATAAAATAATGAGTAAAATATATAATGGATATATATGGACAACAATACTTTGAGTTTATACAAATAGATTAGATAAATGTAGAAAAGAACACAAGTGTTTCAATAAGTTTATGTGATTGTTGTCACACAATTAGAGCCTATATAATATATAGAACCCAAAATTTGACTTGAACTATAACAACCAACTTTAATAAAGTGTAACATAACCACCCTAGCATTCCCAAGATATAGAAAAACATTATCCAAATCAAATATTTCTTCCACCCATTGCTCTTCTTGTACCATGAGTC
Organism: Cupressus sempervirens; assembly: GCA_028749045.1. Classification (NCBI taxonomy): domain Eukaryota; kingdom Viridiplantae; phylum Streptophyta; class Pinopsida; order Cupressales; family Cupressaceae; genus Cupressus; species Cupressus sempervirens. The sequence continues at coordinate 352,969,416 of CM053788.1, forward strand.
TTTGTTTATAATAACCTAGAGATGGAAACCTCACACCATAAAAAAATGAAATGCATTGATAAGACTTGTAGTAAAAGGATTACACAATATTAGCATCATAAAATCACTTCTTCTTTAAATGCTCTTAAAATTATCCTTATAGCCTTGTATCACATGCAAATATGATTTGCAAGAACTTGTTCAATATCTTCCTCTTATAATTCTTTACAAAGAACCCACCAAAATACAAATTAGAATGTGTAACTAATTTAACCTATCTTTTTCATTATTACAAAAATCATATACAAAAAACTTCACATTTTACATCATAAATCTTAGGAATTCTCCCCAACACCCCTACCACTCTTCATGATGTACCTACATTCCAATATCATAAAAAATATTAGTAACTTATTGTATTAAACAAGATAATCATTGATTCACTAAATCATTATGAAGAAAATAACATAAGAAGTAAATATACCTAGTCGAGTATTTAAGTAGGGTCCTCTCTCTATTTTAGGGTCTCTAACAGGGCTTCATGATCAGCATTAGTAATAGTAAAAAGTTCTTTTACTTTTGGTCTTCCTTGATGATTTAACAATTTTATATTTGTTGCTATAATAAGATGTGAATATATGAGAATTATTTTGTGCTTCTGATAGTCTTCAAATGTAGGAATTCCATTCCTTTAAGCATTTACGTCTGCAGCCATGTTCTAGCAACAACCACTGAACCAGCAGGATATGTGAATCCATCATCATCTGTGATTGGTTGTGCAAGCTTTTGTTTACCTCTTACACAATGTGCTAACCAATTATCAAATTTCTCATCATTCCCTTGTGGTGCAACCAATGCAAAGACATGTCCTAGCTGAAGAAGATATGATAGATGGTTATGCTCAAGTGAACTTTCCATGTCATCATTTATAATAGAGGGTATGATAGACAATGGAGTAAGATAATGTGGAGTCCATGTGTCCACCCACTCACTCAACTCGCCGTGATCCCAATCACATTGAAAACAACTAGGACAAAAGAAAGCTAGTTTTCGTGTCCAAATGGTCCATGTGTTAGAATCAGAGCTCTGAAATGGATGCATTTTTAATAAGTCTCTCACTATAGCACAATCTGATCTATCACCTATGGATCCTTCCTCAACCAACCAAAAGAACCTATGTACCACTGAATCAAGAGTCCCCCCCTGTGATAATGCTAAACTACACCAATTAACAATGCTACAAGCATCAATAAGCTTTGGTACTAAAATCTTTAGTTGCTCCTTAACTAGAGCTCTCTTCACACATGCCCCTGCTCGATGATGTTCACCTTTCCCATGGCCGAACTCAAAAAAACTCCAAATATGAGGCACCCCCCTCTCTACGTGCATCCTACATAACCAATAAAACATGCGAGCATTCTTGAATTGACCAGCACAGTTATTTGACCAAATTATATGTCTATCCATAGCAATTGCATGCTCTTGTACGAAATCAAAATAATTCTCGAAACAATGTTGCACAAATCGTGAGAGAGATCTATGATCACTCATATAAAAATGACACTCTCTAATAATCTTTGATTATCTTTCACACTATCAGGGGCATGTCTATATGTTATGTGGACACAAATAGCAATCTAAATGGAGTTGTAATATTGAGATTGTGTCTCATTTTGAGGTTGTAATATGTAGTTCTCAGCAAAATCAACAACTGATATAATAGTACCAATGGGAAAAGTCTCCTTACACATTCTAAATTGTTGATCCAACCACTGAGACCTGTGACTATGTCTTGTATACTTGTAGAAAAGATTTTCCTTAAAATTTGAAATAAAACTAGCCATACTGATTTCTTTTCCAACCAATTCACATCTAGAGCCCTCACCCCCACTCTTCAATGTGTATTTCACCATTTCATATACCTTTTTTTTAGTATTGTCTTTCCAAGATCTTGTTCGTACCCCTCATGGTAACATGTGTCAAACTTCAATAAGCCACCACATTCTAAACACTTCTCATTTAAGCAAGCATTTCTATAAAAGAAACAACCATCAACTCTATGACATAAAAATTGATCTAGCAAGTCTCTTGATGATTTTGGAAGCCCAATAGCACCACAATTCTCCAATATTTCTTTACTATGCAAAGTAGAATGGATGGAGCGTAATAGTTCATGGTGCATAGAAAATTTGATATGATATTTGCAACAACATGTATTTCAAATTTTAAAAGGAACACAATAAAATGGCTTCAAAGATTCAAAAGCCCTTTGTGATATATGAAGACTTGAATGACTCTCTCTAAATTGTTTGAACGACATAGTTTAACTTACCTCCAAATAGTGTTTAGGATGTGGTGTGCGATCTCTTATGCCAATTCTCAACTTTAACAGTCTTTAGCATTGGGTGATACTCGTGAGCTAGAGTGCCAAAATTATGTAATTTCTTCTTTCACATCATTGGATAGATTCTTATCAAAATGTGGAAGTCTCCCACAAAATGCCCATGTTTCATTTTGAAGAGGATCATCAATTCTCTCTCATCAACTAAGTGTTCTTCTCAAAGTAGTACGATTTAAGTTCAAATCAATACAAGTTTATCTCATATATCTACCCTGTCTCAAATGATGACTTACCAAAGAGGTTGTAATAACCCTTCAAGCTACTATGTTATCCTTCTCCCTACTATTTTTTCCAATGCTATTGAGAGCACTAAAAAGATTCTTCACAATAATGACATTTCTTTCCAACTTTTTATTGACACGAATCTTCAATTTGGAAAGCATAGGTATCATCTTTTGCATTTTTAATAAGTGCATAAAAAGCTGACATTGCTCCACCACTGTCTTGTTGTCGAAAAACATCTTATATAGTCTTGAAGCCAATAACCGAATGGTTCTTTTTAATTTTTTTCCCTTCTGAATTGGTAATAATCATTTCATCAATTTTAATTATCCATTTTGGTGTTCTAGAACCTTAATGTCGATTATAATTAGGAGATATGTAAGGTTCCTATGCATTGTCATGTTCAACATGGTCAATTATGAAAATTTACATTATGACTTGGTAGCATTTCCTCCTCAAAATTCTCATTCTCTAAATTTTCAATTACAACATTATCATTTTCAATTGGTACATTTTCATTCCCCAACTGCACTTATTCATTATCTGACTCTATTATTTCACCTTCGACTAATTCATCATGAACTTGATTGAATTTTAACATACCTTGTCTTTTCCTTCTGTGTTCTATTTTGTCCCTTTTCCTATATGCCACAATGTCTTCATTAGATACCTTTCTTTTGCATTTAGCCTTTCGACGATTATTTTTCCCCATTCAGATGACAATATTGGACACCTAGGGATATATTATCAAACTTTTTTCAATTGTTTGTGCCCCAAAATGTGACTTTTCCTAAAACTCGTCAAAAAGTCCCACAAAAAGTGATGTTGTTAGGTTTGCAATGACAGAGAATATATTGGGAAAATAATGTCAGTAAATATCAAGTATCCAATTTTAGATCGGATACTCGATTTCAAATCAGATAATTGATATTGGTTAGCACCAAAATATTGGAGGAAAAATGAATTTATGAGTTATGACTGATATATATATATATAATTAAATTAAATTAAATTATTATTATTATTTAATATAATAACGTAATATATTATATATATGTTATTAATATATATTATTATTATTATGACCTATGTTATTAACATATAATAATACATTATGTTATTATTATTATTATAATCTATAAATATTATATATATATATATATGTATATATATATACATATATATATATATATGATTATTATGCTCTATTATTATATTTTTACTATATTATTTATATTTGTTACTATAACAACATATAATAATTATTTATATGGGTCGAAAGGGTTTCGACACATTTTATTACAACATATGTCTTGAGGGGCCCTAGGACCCCTAGGGACATATTAGAATCATTTATATGGGTTGAAAGGGGCCATAGGATGACCTACAACACCTTTCGACACATTCCATGATGACATATGTCTCTAGGTGTCTGAGGACCCCTAGAGACATATTATAATCATTTATATGGGTCAAAAGGGGCCATAGGATGACCTATGACCCCTTTCGACACATTCCATGATGATGTTGGAATATTCAAATAGGAAGAATGCTTCTGAGAGGGGGGGGTGAATCAGAAGTATTGCACTTTAACCATTAAAATTTTTAATTGAAAGTAAATTGCATACATATAAACATATCAAACAACCATGAAAAAAAAACATGTACCACTGCATAAGACTTGAGATTTTGGTAACCTAGAAACCCTCCAAGAATAAGAAGGTAAAACTGGGGTGGGGATGATACCCACAAAATTACTACAGCAATAATGTTTGACCACTTCTGATGATCTGCCCTATCAAAAGCTTTACACTATGTCAATAGTGACCTGGTTAAAGGATATAAAAACACTTTACATGAAGTGTTACATTGTTAAAGGATTTAATCACCTATTTAAAGGATCTACAATATAGCTATTAAGCTAACCTATCAACATAGGATTTCCTTTCTAATACAATTGCTAGAGAGTATTAGGTATAATAAACCTGATAGCTTACAATCCTTGATTGCTAAATTCAGGCACTTGATCTGCTTTCTCTGATCTTGATTCTATGAAATCTAATATTTGTTCATATTCCTTGCTTAGTTTTGATCAACAGAATATCTATTTGCTACTCTTTTCCTCTAAGTCTTTTACTCTTCACTCTAAACTCCACTATAGTTTTTTCATACACTTCTCCTTCCATCTCTCATACAATAAGATTTCGTCTTCCTTATAAAGAAATTCGAAGACTTAGGGTTAGATATGGATCTATGATCCATATTGAATCTCTGTTTCATGCTCATTCTTTATAGTTTTATTATTGGTTGCATGGCTTCTCCATTTTTCTTATTGGCTGCATGTAGATTGCATAGGAAATACAAAAGATTCGATCTTATCTATTTGATCCTTCAAGATTCATCATATGTCAACCATAAAAATGATCTACATATGAGTTTGTGCCTTTTCAAACTCATATATGCATTCTATGTTACTCGACACTTTACTGATTCCTGATGCTCAACACATATAAGAAACTGGCTTACTCAGTTGCTGTAGTGATTGTATTTTGCTCAGCATCATCTATGACTTGGCACCTAAATATTACTTGGCACTTGTATCATGCTCAAAACCTAAAGTCACTCGGAATATGATCTTCACTCGGCACCTGAAGGCTGCTCGGTACCTGAAGATCACTCGACACCTGTTGGATTTTCTGACTCGGCATACATAGTGTACTTGACTTCAATATAGAAAGTGGTTAAGTGTGTTGGGACTCAAATGTCAAAACCATTCTGAGACTAATAGATGACATATGTCTTTAGGGGTCTGAGGACCCCTAGGGACATATTATAATCATTTATATGGGTCGAAAGGGGCCATAGGATGACCTATGACCCCTTTCGACACATTCCATGATGATAGATGTCTCTAGGGGTCCTAAGACCCCTAGTGACATATTAGAATCATTTATATGGGTCAAAAGGGGTAATAAGATGACTTATGACTCCTTTCAACACATTTTATTACAACATATGTCTCTAAGAGCCCTAAGACCCTTGGGGACATATTAGAATCATTTATATGGGTTGAAAGGGGTCATAAGATGACCTATGACCCCTTTCAACACATTTTATGATGACATATGTCGCTAGGGGTCCTAGGATCCCTAGGGACATTAGAATCATTTATATAGGTTGAAAGGGGCCATCGAATGATTTATGACCCCTTTCAACACATACCACGATGACATATGTCTCTAGGAGTCTTAGGACCCCTAAAGACATATAATAATTGTTTATATGGGTCGAAAGGGGCCATAGGATGACCTATAACCCCTTTTGACACATTTTATTGCAACATATGTCTCTAAGGGTCGTAGGACCCCTAGCGACATATTATAATTGTTTATATGGGTTGAAAGGCGTCATAGGATGACCTATGACCCCTTTTGACACATTTTATTACAACATATGTCTTTGAAGGGCCCTAGGACCCCTAAGCACATATTAAAATCATTTATATGGGTTGAAAGGGGCCATAGGATGACCTATGACCCTTTTCGACACATTCCATGATGACATATGTCTCTAGGGGTCTTAGGACCCATAGGAACATATTAGAATCATTTATATGAGTTGAAAGGGGCCATAAGATGACCTATGACCCCTTTCGACACATTCCATGATGAAATATGTCTTTAGGGGTCCTAAGACCCCTAGGGACATATTACAATCATTTATATGGGTCGAAAGGGGTTATAGGATGACCTATGACCCCTTTTGACATATTTTATTACAACATATGTCTCTAGGGTCCCTAGGACCCCTAGGGACATATTAGAATCATTTATATGGGTCAAAAGGGGCCATAGGATGACCTATGACCCATTTTGACATATTCCATGATGACATATGTCTCTATGGGTCCTAGGACCCCTATGGACATATTAGAATCATTTATATGGGTTGAAAGTGGCCATAGGATGACTTATGACCCCTTCTGACACATTTCATTATAACATATGGCTCTAAGAGTTCTAGGACCCCTAGGGACATATTAGAATGATTTATATGGGTTGAAAGGCGCCATAGGATGACCTATGACCCCTTTTGACACATTTTATTACAACATATATCTTAAGGGGACCTAGGACCCTTAGGGACATATTTGAATCATTTATATGGGTCGAAAGAGGCCATAGGATGACCTATGACCCCTTTCGACACATTCCATGACTACATATGTTGCTAGGGGTCTTAGGACCCTTAGAGAAATATTAGAATCATTTATATGGATTGAAAGGGTTCATAAGATGACCTATGATCCTTTTTGACACATTTTATTACAACATATGTCTCTAGTGGCCCTAGGACCCCTAGGGACATATTAGAATCATTTATATGGGTCAAAAGGGGCCATATGATGACCTATGACCCCTTTCAACACATTTTATTACAAAATATGTCTCAAGGGGCCCTAGGATCCCTAGGGACATATTAAAATCGTTTATATGGGTCAAAAGGGGCCTTTTGACACATTCCATGACAACATATGTCACTAAAGGTCCTAAGACCCCTAAGGACATATTATAATCATTTATATGGGTCGAAAGGGGTCATAGGATGACCTATGACCTCTTTTGACACATTCCATAATGACATATGTCTCTAGGAGTCCTAGGACCTGTAGGGACATATTAGAATCATTTATATAGGTTGAAATCCTTTCAACACATTCCATGATGAGACATGACTTTAGGGGTCCTATGACCTCTAAGGACATATCAGAATCATTTATATGGGTTGAAAGGGGCCATAAGATGACCTATGACCCCTTTTGACACATTTTATTACAACATATATGTCGATGAGCCCTAGGACCCCTAGGGACATATTTGAATCATTTATATGGGTCAATCAAAAGGGACTATAGGATGACCTATGATCCATTTTGGCACATTCCATAACAACATATGTTGCTAGGGGTCTTAGGACCCCTAAAGACATATTACAATTGTTTATATGGGTCGAAAGGGGTCATAAGATGACCTATGACTCTTTTTGACACATTTTATTACAACATATGTCTCTAGGGGCCCTAGGACCCCTAGGGACATATTAGAATCATTTATATGGGTCAAAATGGGCCATAGGATGACCTATAACCTCTTTCAACATATTTTATTACAATAGATGTTGCGAGGGGCCCTAAGACCCCTAGGGACATATTAGAGTTGTTGATATGGGTCAAAAGGGGCCATAGGATGACCTATGACTCCTTTCAACATATTTCATGATGACATATGTCTCGAGGAGTCCTAGGACCACGAAGGACATATTAGAATCATTTATATGGGTTGAAAGGGGTCATAGGTCCTTTTGACACATTTTATTACAACATATGTCTCTAGGGGCTCTAGGACCCCTAGGGACATATTATAATCATTTATATAGGTCAAAAAGAGTCATAGTTTTCGACATATTCCATGATGACATATGTCGCTAGGGGCCCTAGGACCCTTAGGAACTTAGTAGAATCATTTATACTAGTCAAAAGGGGCCATAGGATGACTTATGACTCCTTTCGACAAATTCTATAATGACATATGTTGCTAGGGGTCCTAGGACCCTTAGGGACATATTACAATCATTTATATGGGTTGAAAGTGGTCCTAGGACATCCTATCTAGGGGCCCTAAGACCCCTAGGGACATATTAGAATCATTTATTTGGGTCAAAAGGGGCCATAGGATGACCTATGACCCCTTTCGACCCATTTTATTACAACATATGTCTCGAAGGGCGCTAGGACCCTTAGGGATATATTATAATTGTTTATATGGGTTGGAAGGGGCCATAGGATGACCTATGACCCCTTTTGACACATTCCATGATGATATATGTCTCTAGGGATCCTAAGACCCCTAGAAACATATTATAATCATTTATATGGGTCAAAAGGGGCCATAGGATGACCTATGACCCCTTTCGACACATTCCATGATGACATATGTCTATAGGGGTCTTAGGACCCCTAGAGACATATTAGAATCATTTATACGAGTCAAAAGGGGCCATAAGATGACCTATGACCCCTTTTGACACATTCCATGATGAAATATGTCTCTAGGGGTCCTAAGACCCCTAGAAACATATTAGAATTGTTTATATGGGTTGAAAGGGGCCATAAGATGACCTATGACCCTTTTTGACACATTTCATGATAACATATGTCTCTAGGGGTCCTAAGACCCCTAGGGACACATTAAAATCATTTATATGGGTCAAAAGGGGTCATAGGATGACCTATGACCTCTTTCAACACATTTTATTGCAATATATGTCTTTAGTGGCCCTAGGACCCCTAGGAATATATTAAAATCATTTACATGGGTCAAAAGGGGTCATAGGGTGACTTGTGACCTATTTTGACATATTTCATGATGACATATGTTGCTAGGGGTCCTAGGACCCTTAGAGACATATTAGAATTGTTTATATGGGTCAACAGGGGCCATAGGATGACCTATGACCCCTTTCGACACATTCCACAATGACATATGTCTCTAGGCATCCTAGGACCCCTAGGGACATATTATAATCATTTATATGGGTTGAAAGGGGTCATAAGATGACCTATGACCCCTTTCAACACAAATTATTACAACATATGTCTCTAGGGGCCCTATGACCCCTAGGAACATATTCTAATTGTTTATATGAGTCAAAAGGGGTCATAGGATGACCTATGACCCCTTTTGACACATTCCATGATTACATATGTCTCTAGGGGTCTTAGGACCCCTAAGGGCATATTATAATCATTTATATGGGTCGAAAGGGGTTATAGGATGACCTAGGGGACGCATTTGGTTGGTTTCAATGCATTGAGAGGGGTCATAGGTTAACCTATGACCCTTTTTGATGCATTTTATGATAATATTATATTTAATAATAATATAATATTGTATATTTTAATATAATAATATAGTATTATTAGATTATATAACAATAATAATCATATATGTTACTAGATTATAGATTTAATAATAATAGTTATCATATATATTACTATATTATATTTAGTTATAATAATAATTATATTTATAACTATATTATATTTAATAATAATAATCATACATATTACTATAATATAATAATAATTATAATCATATATAATAATAATAATAGTTGATAATAATAATATCAATGTCCACACTTCCCCCAAATAAATTTCCCTCTAAAACACTCTAAAGTTTCCCTCTTAAATTTATTTCCTCTCAAATTACCCTCCCTCTAAATTTAACATTGGAAAATCTCTGCTCTCAAATTTCCCTCCAAATTTTAATTGAAAAATCTCAGACCTGATTAGATACCCTATTTGGATTCGGGTATTCAATTAGCCTCAATATTTACCAAGCCTATTTCGTCAGCCTAAAAAACATGTTTGAGAAGGGTTTCATTGATACTCAGACTTCAGGTGGGCATCTGACAATGTTATTTTCATCAAAATTGAATGAAACGAAAAGGGTTTTTAATAACACTCTCGAGATTCCATTGATATAATTGCTATCAAATTTTGAGTTTGATAAGTATTAATTAATTAATTTTTAATCAAGATGATTGTAAAGTGTTGATTGACATACTGATTGAAAAATAGCTACAACTTTCAAACAGTATAATATTTTTTAAATCCAAAAGTCGCGTCACATTCTATGCTTCACCTAGTATAAGAAAAATAAAAATAAAATAAAATTTGTTAAAGTTTTCTATTAGTTAAGGTGGTCAGACATGAGAGGTTTTTTTTGAAAATATTTTAGTAGAAAATTCATATTTAATTATTTATTTGGAATAAAAATACCTAAAAATATGTGTCCAATCTGGGTGTGAGTCTACTTTTTATATCTATAATTATATTAAAAAAAATTATCATTTGATTTTGATTAAGATGGTTAAACATACACCTACTTTTTATTTTCACTCTAAATTTTTTGTAGTACTGCATTAAAATCCAAACTTTTGACCAATAAATTATTTTTTTCTCCAAATAAGGCCTAGTAGTTTAGAAACTAAATTCAATTTCCTATAGATTATTTTCTTACAACTTTTTGATATAAAGTCTAGAACCACTTTAAAATTATGTGTCAATTTGACATAACCTTGATTTGCTAGTTTTTCACTGCCACTTAAGGCCATAGTTTGGTTGACCATGATCCTGCACATACCCCTAAGTAAGGTTGCACTTAAGGGTAGACTAGAAAAATGAATGGTGTTTCTTTCTAAATTTTACATTCAATATGTTGAGCATAAGCCCATTAAAAGAAAACCTATTGTTGATCAGCTGGTTGAATTCTCCATCATAGATAGTGCTCCTATGCAAATTGACTTCCCAAATGCTTCCATCATGTACATTACAAACATAACTTGGAAGATGTTTTTTGATTGATCGTATACTCAAAATGGTGATGGTGCTCAAATTTTGTTTGTCACACCTCATGGCTACACTATCCCAAAGTCCTACAAACTATTGTTTCCATGCACAAATAATATCACTAAATATGAAGCCCTATTCAACGGAATCAAGCTAGCTCTAGAATGAAGAATAATGGAATTGTATATCTATCAAGATTCTCAACTTGTCATCAACCAAGTGAACAACGAATACCAAACTAAATATGACAAGATCATACCTTATAAGAAGTTGATTGATGCCTTGAGGAATTACTTCACATTTTTCACATTCCAAAAAATTCCTAGGCCATAAAATAAAGTTGTTGATACTATGACTACCTTGATGTCTATCCTACAACTACAAGAGCACGAATCTCGATTTGAGTTCTTGGTGGAAGAACTACATCATCCTTCTTATGAATCCCCCAATGACTAAGTAATTTTTACTATTGTTGGCCATTATTTCTCTCATTATTCTACAATTTTATCCTACTTGTGTGACCAAATCATTCCCAAAAACCTTACACACAATGAAAAATATTAGCTCATTCGCAATGCATCTCACTACACCCTCATCTCTGGTAATTTATATAAGAAGGGCTTAGATGAAAAACTCCTTAGATTTTTGGAGGTAGACAAATCCAAAAGAAACATTGGTTGAAGTCCACAATTACATTTGTAGGTCACATTCTAATGGACTTTCACTTCCTCAAAAATTTCTTAGGGTGGGTTACTATTGGTTAACTATGTAACCCAATGTTGTTAGATATGTTAAATCATGAAAAAAGTATTAGTTGCATGGAAACTTGATTCATGCTCCTAGGTTTGAACTCATTTCTTCCATCACACATTGGCCTTTACAACAATGGGCCTTTGATCTAGTTAGTAAGATCCATCCCAATTCATCTAGCAGACATAAGTTTGTAATCATAACAATTGACTATTTTGCAAAATGGGTTGAAGATGTTCCACAATCTACTACATCAGGAAAATATGTTGCCATATTCATATTGAATCACATAATTTTTTACTATGGTATCCCTTCTTCCATAGTTACTGAAAATGGGGGATAGTATTAAAATAAGGACCTAAGGAAACTTTTTAAAAAGTTTAAAATGAAACAACATTGGTCTTTAATATACTGCCCCCAAGGAAATGGCCAAGTTGAGGCCTTAAACAAAACACTACCAAAAATCTTGTATAGAACAATTCACAAGTCAAGTGGGGACTACCATCTATAGATCAATTTAACATTATGGGCCTATAGAATAATGATATAAACTCCCACTACGACTACACCATTTTCACTAGTCTATGGTTTTTAAGTTCTCCTTCCTTTAGAAGTTGAGATTCCCTCTTTGTGAGTCTCTTTACATGGATTAATCACTAATGAGGACCACAAGGCTATGAGAATCCATAAGCTTGAAGCTCTTGATGAGTGTCAAAAGTCTTCGTTTGACCACATGCAAACTTATTAGAAGAGCATGTCCACCAGCTATAATAAAAAAGTCCAAACTCATGAATTCCAAGTGTGTGAGCTTATTCTTTGAGAACCCAAAGAAAAAACAAAACAAAGAATAGAAGGGTAAGTTTGAGCATAACTAGTTGGGTCCTTATAGTGTCACCATTGCATTTAGATCTACTGCCTATCAGATTTCTACACTTGAGGGAGAACAAATTTCCAAGCCTATCAACATTCTCCACTTGAAGAAGTTCATGCCTAAGGCTCTTATGACTTAGCTATTTGTACATACTTTATCATCATAAAAAAATCCAAAAAAATCATATTTGAATGTGAAAAAATCCAAAAAAATAGAAAATGTCTTGAAAAAATGATCATCCTAGTGAAAACCTAGCAATAGGCACTTCGATGTATTACCAAAAAAAAAAAAAAATTTTAAAAATACAATTTTTTTTATAAAAAGTCCTTAAAAAATTCCAAGTGGTGAAAACTTGGAAATAGGTGCTACTTGAAACCCTTGTACCTATGTCTATTAGTCCTGCTTTGCATTCACTTGCTTCACTTTTCCTTGCCTAACTTGTAATCAACTCTTGTCTAGGTGTAGGGTGCATAACTATTTAGCTTATCAAGAGTATCTTTGTGCATTGGTACTTGTTGTAGTTACACAACACACACCCCATTTCCTTGTGAAATGGGGACCCCCCCTACTTGATTTCCTGGCTTTTTGGAGTCCTAGTCCAGGATCTGAGCCATTTCAGCTTTTTTCCTAGTCCCCTAGTTTGTGTTTGTCTCACCCAAGTGGCTCATTTTTTTAGGGATAGGATATTTAATGACTAGGGGCCTTTTTATCAAGAAAAAATCCCATACCAACACACCTAAATAGGTGTGCTAATGTGCTCAAATATGTGAGGCAATGATTTTGAAAGGCTGCACTATCACAGCTGTGTAGTTGCACAACCATGGAGCTGCGGACCTTTGCATTAGACCAAAGGGTGGGGGAGGCTATAAAAGCCTATTCCCCCTCCCTCATTCTTACCTTTTCTTTCTTTTGTCTTTGCACCCTCCAATGACCACACCTCTGCGAAATAGGTCCACTCCATCTCCTCAATTCACTCCCACCCTACACAAAATGTAATGCACATTTAGCAAAGCATATTGGTGAACACTTACACACCTAATTTGGTGTGCTAGTGGACACCAATATTTAAAATTAAAAATTTGAAAAAATTCAAAACAATGATAAATCCTTAAAAAGAATTCAAACTTGATGCACACTCGCACACCTAATTTGGTGCACTAGTGTACACCATAGTAAATTTAAAAAAAAATAAACAAGACCCAAGTTGGGTGCACATCGACACACCTTCTTGGGTGCACTAATGTGCATTTTCCCTATGCAAAAAATAAAGAAACAAAAACAAAAAAACAATACGCAATGTAAAACTTTAGGTGCACATTAGCGCACTTAACTTGGTGCACTAGTGTGCACTTGAAATTTTGAAAAGAAACTTTAAAAACAGAAAAAGTGTTGTGCATCAAGTGCACCTCCTTGGTACACTTGGTGCACTATATTTTGTTTTGGAGTTTGAAATAGGTTTTTTTTGTGTTAAGCAGTTTGGTTTTTTGAATTTTGTATGACTTAACCTTAAGGTTTGAATGTGTCATATTCCCTTCAATTCTAAACTAATAAGCATCTTTTGTGTAGATATAATGGCATCCTCTTCATATTCCTTGGGCAAGATAATGGCATTGAAACCCATCATATTCAAGTTCTAGGGTGTTCCAAAAAAGTCACATTTTTAGGATGATAACTCAGAGATCAAAGATACTAAATTGGAACATACAGACTTGGGGGAATTCCTAAAGATTTGCAACAAACCTACTAAGAGGTCGCAAATGGTTTCTGCACTCATCTGATTAGGACTTGTCAATGTAGCTTCACAGTCAGTGTTGATACAATCTTTAGAGCTTGTCATGACACTTGCAGAACACTTTGTCCTTGAGGAGAGGGTTGTGAAGAGTGTTATAGGACAAATTGTCCTTGATCTGTGCCCAAAGAATATTGAGAAAGTATTCCATCTCCCTAGGGCAGATCAGTTCATCAAACTTACATATTAACATGCATAAAGGTGGTACCAAGAACACATTAAGGAAGCCTCAGAGATCATTCAATGATCAGATTTGATATAGAAGGCTCCTCTAGGAAAGAAGATTGGAAAAGTTGATACAAATAGGGGATACATGATTGAAGATACTAGGTACTCAATCATACTTTTGAGTAGAGTTATGGGTTTACCTACAATAGGACATTTGAATATCTTCATGGTACACTTCATTGAAATAATCAAGAAAGCGAAAATGCCACTAGATTGGGCTTCCACTTTGAGTTAGAATTTGTGTGAGCAATTGGTAGTGACAAAGAGTCAATGAAAGTTTTATATGACATCATACCTAGTATACTTGTTAGCCACAAGAGCAACAAACTATACAGGGCTATACAAGAGAGGTAGCATGCAAGATCCTAATGCATGGCCATATATTGTCTATCCTCAATTGGTAAAGAAGAGACTCTTAGAGTAGAGCAAGGAGTATAGAATTGTTAATGATGCATTTATATTCACTATAATCAAATTTATAGAAGGGGATTATGCAAAGAGGTTATCAGATGATGCAGTGGCACAAATAATAGTACTTGGAGCATGCTAATATTCAATTTTGAACTTTTACATATTTGAGGATAGCAAGTACAATAGTGAACCCTAAGAAGCTCCCAAGGTATCCTTGTGATAGACTTATCCTCTTGGAGGTTTCTCGACAAATCTTGTCTACCTATGACCAAGTTAGAAGGCAACATAAAAATGTTGGACCTGGCCATTGGTTATAGGACCCTTTCATGTAGATCACAGACAAGATATTTCCTCTTTTGAGTGTGAATGGGATCAATATCCCTTGGAAGAGTACAATTCTCTATGGCCATGTTTAGATAACATCAGGAGAGTATAGTATTTGACTGGCAAAACATTTCAGCATGAAGATATTATTGAAGATCATTGTATGAATGCTACAAATGACTACTTTGAGTAAGGGATTATTGTAGGATGACTTTGTACTTGGTAGAGAAGGCCCTAAAGATAAAGATTCCCTTGATGATATTACAACATGATTCTGAGGAGTTGCTTGATCCTCTAATCAATAGGGATAAGATAGGTAATAGGCCTATTATGAATGTTGAGGTTGATAGGGAGGAGAATTTAGATATCAACCATAGGGTGAGGCACATTAGTAAAATGATGCAAGATTGGATCAAGAAACCATTCAAACTTGATCCAATATCTAAAATAGTAATCTTTCATGCACAAACCTATCCAACGAAAGGTAGAGGGAAGAAATTCACTATCCCTACATTCATGGATCAATCACTAGTGAGGCTTGAGATGGTGCAAATCGATAGGCCAATGGGATATTATCAAGCTCAAAAGGGTGGAGGACGAGGTAAGAGGAAAAAAAGTTTCCCTTAGAGAGTTGTGCCAAAAGAGGGTGAAATCTTGGCACCATTGCAGCAAGGAGAAGCAAATGTACAAGGGCCAGAAGATACTGGAGCTTCACAAGTCTAGGTTGACCCTCAAGTGCCACCAGCTACACCTAACCAAATGGGAACAGAGGTTGAAATTCAAGAAGTTTTCCCACCTCAGCAAATAGAACAAGCATCCCCTTCTATGCCTAAAAAGGGAAGAAAGATCAAGACTCTAGTTAAAAAGAGGTAAAGGGTGATTAGGAAAGTGGTTCCTATCCCATCTATCCCTAAACCTATTCCTAAAGAAGATGAAGAAGAGAATGATGAGGATAATGTTTCTTTGAAAAAGAGGAATCAGCTAGCTAGAGCCACATAATAGGAGAGAAGAAGAAATTCTACAACTACACCACCACCAATCCTAGACAAACTTTTGCAAACTACTACATTAGAGGATGAGATGCAATAATGGATTGATAAACAAGATGTTGAGGGAATTGATGTCTTTAAGATGTCAAATTTGGATTTCATGCCCATGGGTACTTAATTATTTGGGGATAACATTTGGGATACACCAACTAATGAACCTCAATAGGAAGATTGGACTCAGATAGCCCTAGAGTCATAAGGACTCGAGATAGTTCCTATATATACATCCCTATTACAAGTCACAATTTGTGTTGACAAGGGATCAATTACTCCTCCTCTACGGACAAAAATTGAATAGGTCTAGGCAGAACCTAAAAAAGAGCCACGACAAGTGTCTACTGATGAAGTGTTAGAAGAGGGAAAAATAGGTGAGCAACCTCAACAAGCTTCACATGAAACAAAGTTAAGAACTGTGAGCTCCACCAAAATAGAGACTATAGAAGGAGAGCCATCAAAAAGGGAAAAGACTTTGGAGAAGAGTGATAAGGGAAAAGGCATAGCTGAAATAACTCCTTCATCCTCACAAGGAAAAACTTTTGTAGAACATATTCCAAGATGGTTGTGAAAGGAAATGATAAGGAATAAGAAAAAACAATTCAATGTAGATGAGGAGGACATGATAGAATTAATTGAAGTTGTTAGGAAACTTGGGTCTCCATCAAAGGAGGCAAGAGCATTGGCTTTCATCAATAGTGACCAGAATCAAGATTTGTTTGCACAAGTGGCTATTCCTCCTCCTGATATAGAAGTAGAAGATTTGACTCCACATGACTATCAAATTAGAGAGGTTATGCTTGGAAAGCCTACATTGGATTTAGAAAAGCTAATGGTCATTATGGGAATGAAAGGAGTATTCAGAAGTTTGGAACAAGAAGGGGTAGAATTGATAACACTTCGAAGACAAAATGAAATTCTGAAGGGATATTTAACCAAAGTTTTTGGTCCCTTAGATCCTGAACACCTCGAAGAGACCTTAAATGTAGAAATTGAAAGAAGAGATAAGGGAGGGGTGCAATTAGATCCATTTTTGAATTCTTGTCAATAGTGGCAGGAAATTTTTGAGGAGATAGGTGTGCTTAAAATCCAAGGAAATTTTGAGCTACTTCATGCTATTCAGGAGAATGTGGATAAAATGGTAGCAATTTTGAATCAATATTTTAGCCTTATGGATGAAGTACATACTTGGTGAAATGATTTATAGGTGCTACATGCAATAAAAGGCTAGAGATATAGAATTCCCACGTATGTATATACAATGGAACAATTACATTTAATTGATGATTGAATAGAAAAAATAGTGGATAGAAATAAAGTAATGGAATCATTACATGCCAAGATCCACTAGCTCAAGTACCAAGCCTAAGAGAAAATTTTGGAAGCAGAGAAACATTATAGTGATGCATGTTTAGACATTTTTGAAGATAATGCATGGGAGAAGTTGATACCTATAGAGATAGTAGTCTAGAGATTCAGAAAGATTTTTGAAGTTTCTACTAATGAAGATATTTGGTAAGCATTTAGAATAGAAGAAGCTTTGCTAGAACTGGATACTAAGCTCAAGGATTTTGCTGAAGCCTATATAGAGGTAGATAACTACATGCAAAATGTCAAAGATATATATAATTCCTTAGATTTACCAAATGTGGCAAAGGTCACTGAAATAATAGAGAAATTCAAGAGCAAGAATCCAAATATAGCTCTAGTATAAAGGGGTTCAAAACCTAGAAGCCAAAATTTCATTTTTGGCACTCAATGAAATTTTGTATTTTTGACCCTTGAGGTGTGCTGGTATGCTAGTGCACCAAGTGTTCTAGTGCACTTTTTGTCACAAAGTTTTGGAAGAATTTTGAAGAAGTTAGATGTGTGCAAAGTGTACTAATGCACTTTCTTCCAAGGTTCTCTTCTCTAGAGGTGTGCCAACAATTAATTGCTAGTTCCAAAATTAGAGCTTTCCATGGACCAAAAACACATTCTGATAGCAATTTAACTTCAACAGATGCCCAATGAAGGTTGAGCTTCTATTTTTGACACTTCTAGATGATTCTACATGGACTAGAGGCTCTCTTCTTCTTATTTTCTCATAATTTCTTTTTTTTATGACATGTAAAGGTTCATGCATTGAATTAATGATATAAAAATGGATGGAGTCCTACTAAGCACTAGTTAGATAGTTAGTTTGTATATAATTAGCTTAGAAGCATATGATTGCATGAAGATATTGACTCTCACTCTTAACACAAATTGAGGAGATGTTTTCTTATAAATATAGGAATGTAATATGTAATCAAGGCTGCCATTATTTTGCAATAATAAATGCTTTTGGTGCTCGCATTTGGAGTGTAGTGATTCTTACCTAAATGTGTCATATTTTTGTGAATGTATGTTCATAGAATGTGATTGAGCCAAAAGTTTATTGTGTTATTTCTAGTTGTAAAATCTTTTAATTTTGGTGTTTTCTATGGTTTTACAAATTCCACTAATGTATCTAGTTCGAGAAGAGATCACACATTTTTTCCTACATAACTTTTTGTCTCGCATGAGTGCACTTTTTATGGCCTTGTGATTTGATGAAAAATGAAACATCTTGTGGTTGCTAAGAAAATCCCATTGAAAATTGCATCAATGGAATCAAGAAAGTGTTGCTCCTACTTTCATTGGTTACTCACTAATTTTTTTGAAAGCTTAACTCACAAACGTGTTGTCTATTGCTTATGTCCATTAGGATTTTACATTCATGTTATTTTCTTAAGTTTCTTATTACCTTATCTTTGATATTTGCTTTATTAATCCCTTGTTAAATTAGGAATTCATATTAGTTTCATTGTTAGATTGCATTCATTAAAAAAACATAAAAATACAAAAACATAATTCTTTTGTGTGTCTTATTTTGAAGCAGTGAACATATTTAACATCTCATCTGAAATCATTTGAACTAGCAAAGGCCTCCTTGTGAACAAAAACATTTATCTTCAACTATGTGGATTTCAGTAGGTCACAAGATCACCCAGAACCTTGGAGTTGATCCTCATATCACCTTTTCAAGAGAGGAATTTGAAAGTATTCTTGCCATTAAGCATTATGCAAAACTACAGCTCAACAATACTTTTTTGGAAAATTTCTCTAAAAATGTTTCTCAATACTTCCTCTTGACATCGAGTGTTTCTCAACACTTTTTGGATATCTTGCCTAAAATCTAGAATGATGCAATATTTCTCACTAGCAGATTCGAGTCTTAAAGAGATGGTCATGTGACTTACACACACACACTCAAAAAATAAATTTTTTGAGACTTGATTGACTTTAATCTCTTTGTGTGTTGTCTATGACAATTTCTTTTCTAGGTGTTCCCTCCTTTATAGTTTCTCGAGGATGTCATGGACTAGAAGACTAGGGGCATGTGGCATGTTTTACTTATTTTTTTCTTGTGGTATACTTTGTCAAACTAAAGTGTCATGATCATTCATGGTTGTCCTACTTGATATTTTGGGAAGACAATGTATCATCCTTGTCTATTTTTGTAAGACCACACTTAGGGTTTATTCTACCACTTATGCCTTGATACATGTGTAATCTTGCTATACTAAACTTATGGAATCTAACTTCATTAGTCATCTTGAATTTCATGTATTTGATGCTTAAGTTTTATTCTAACATCTCTATTCAATATAGATTATATTCATATTATCATAGTTATACTAGTGAGCATTGTATTCTTCCAATGTCCCTAAAAAAACTCAATGATGAAATTTGAATCTCAAATTTAAGTTTCCCTTGTGATTAAACCTTTTGCATTCTAATTTGCATTTTAAGGATCATTCTATCATAGTCTTGCATCTTGCCTATGGAGAGACATCTCTCTTCATCTTTCACAAACGCATCAGCTAACTATGTTTATCTTTTCTCACTCCCTCTTGATCATGTCCACTCAATGCTTCTTCTATTCTTGTCATCACCATGGGTAAATCTAATCATCATATCCAATCTATCCAAGTATTACATCTTCAAACATGAGTCTACATCATAATATGAGAGCTAAACACATCTATGAGCATATAAACATAAAACATGAGCATGCATGTGTTAGAGATTTGTTCAATGCTCTCCTCAGGATTCGTGATAAGGGCTTAACTACCTCCTTTGTACTATAATTTGAGTGGTTTTATGGAGCATTTATAGATTGATCTTTTAGTGCAACAGCCACCCCACTCTAACAAGTGGTATTAGAGCTTGGTCACAAGTTTGAATCCTTGCACCCTCGAGTAACATTAAGGGGGAGATTGTTAGAAATTTGTTCAGTGCTCCCCTCAGGATTTGTGACAAGGGCTTAATTGCTTCTTATGTACTATAAGTTGAGTGGTCGTATTGAGTATTGATAGATCAATATTTTGGTGCAATAAAAACCCCACTCTAACAACATTACATGGAAATTAAAGTGTTCTAACATCCATACAAATCCATCACATGAGTATGAAAAGAGACAATTACATAGACAAGTACATAAGGATACTAAATCTAGTATCTCATATATCTAAAGATGAATCAAAGTACATGTACATGGGTGATCCAAAAATATGGATAGATGTCTCAAAAATACATCATTGTGTCACAAGGACATCAACCTAGACCTAAGACTGATTCCCTCCCTCATGAGCGGGATGTTACTGAGTGGAAGGTGCTTATTTCCTGGTTGGAAGCTAACTAGATCTTCCTACTCTCTTAGAGAGGAGAGTTACTTGTTGTCGTGCTAGAATATATAGACACCATAATAGTACATTGCTATGGCTCCTTGTCTCTCTGCCTCTTGTGGAGACTCCAATAGATCCTCACATAATTCCCTCTCACTCATGTTCGCCTTCTTCCCTCACATCAACTAGCTATTGGTTTTTGACTACAATGGTCATCCGCATCTATTGCACCTCTACCTCTAGAGCCCAAATACATGCATCTCGTGGATCCTCCTTAGCTCCCCCTATAGGCTTCTCCTATCTCTACTCCACCCACCATCTCATGAGTCTCTCCTCCTCCTTAGACACCTCCTTCTTCTCCTCTTCATCATCATGCTCCTCCTCCTCCTCTTCATCCTCCTCCTTCTCATCTTAGCTCCAAGACCATGTTTGACTACCTAAGGCTCTACTAGAGCTACTCCCAAATTCAATTCTCCTAAAACCTCTCCCCTACCTCTATCATCTCCACCATCCCCTCCATGACCTACCACCTAAGGTAAGGCATCTAACATAGTTAATTGGGGAAATGGATGCCTTTGCATCTCATACATGTATGTTGACTCTATCCGTCATCTACAACACTGGGGAGATAGTCCCATGCCTCTTGTTGTAAAACCATAGTATTCCATAAAGATGTTTGGTAATCCAACATAGGGAGCCATCGAAGTCTCTTCTCACCTCTAAACTAGGTGTTAACATGCTTTTGCACCCGAGTTTTTAAACTTTGTAAATGGTCCTATGGGGAAATTGCCTTAGTTTCTTGTTGGTTTTTTTTGCTGAAAGAAAGAAAATGAGAACCCTCTTCCCAGCCCTAATTTTTAAAAGGAATGATTCAAATTGATTAAACACAAGAAGGTTTTCAATGTAAAAATGGATCAAGTGATGAAAAATAGGGGGAAAGATGGGGTTTATGTGTGATATTTCTATTATGGGAGAGTATGTGCCAAACACTTAAAATAAATAAAGGACAAATACTCATCTTGAATCTAGAAATTGCTAATTTTTGATGTCTATATGAAGTTTTTGGAAAATCTAGAACCAATTTTGGACTAGAAATGTCGAGAAATATTTTTTCTTTTGAAGGGAGGTCAACTTTGACCCTGTTGGTGGGGCACAATATTAACCCAAGTAACAACTGTACCTTGAAAAGTTGACATTGACTTGCATTGCTCTAACAAAATTTTTGTTTGTAGATCTCGCAAGTTTGATGAAAAGAGTATCTAAATCTACTCTCCAATGCATTGTTCGACACCTATATCTACAAGAAAAATGGATTTGTTGTTTGGATGAGAGGTTTGCCTCAATCAAACCCTAGTTTGGAATCAACGTTAATAATTGAATTAAAATATAGAATGCTAACAAGTAGTAGAAGTAAATATAATAATGAAGGTATGATACTTAATAGATATACAATTTTATTTGAAATGTTAGAAAATATGTTGATATGAAAGATTGAACATAACATTAGCAAATATAAATCAAAACCTCCATGATTGTATGCTTAGAATCCACCTTGATAGAAGAATGAATAGATCTTGAAGATGAACAAAGGATCTTGAAGGAAGATCACACGACCATGATGGCTAGATCTAGGGTTTTGAATGATGAATCTTGAATGCTTGAACCAAATCCCTTTAAAGGCTTGAAATCTTCAATTCTTGATGTTTAATGGAAAACTTGAATTCCTGAATGATATAATGCTTCCTTGATCTTGAAAAGTAGGTAGTTTCTCATAGATAAAATATGTGATCATGAAAAAGGTAGATGTCAAAATGATGGAAGAAGGCTTCCTTATATAGAGATCTAGGGCATGACACTAATTCCTAGAGAAGGTTGACATAGGAGCATTAAATCCCATTTAACCTTAACCCTTAGGAATAAATCTAGATTAAATGTAATTTAAGAGTCTACCATTCTAAAACTTGAAACAATCGACACAGAAATGGGGAAAGAAAATTTTTGAAGCTCGAGATCCCAAAACTCCCAAAAGTTAGGGTCGAGGTTGTCCTTGAACTAGGTTAGGGTCAAGATCATCCTTGACCTAGGTTAGGGTCAAGGTCATCCTTGACTTAGGTAAGGGTTGAGATCGTCCTTGACCCAAAAGGTCATACTTGACCCAGAGGCCAAAGTCCTCAAATTTACAAAGTAGTTTGTCAGAAACAAGCTAGAAATAAAGAGAGAAAAGCGAAATAGGGGGGAAATTACTAGATTCATGCAAAGACCCATTCAAGGCACTTGACATTACCCCAGACCACCTACTTGGAGGGCTAAAGACTCTTAACATGGAAGGGCTTCCATTTTAAGATGATATAGTTGCTAATGATACCTTTGTAAGTTTTGTTCTACAAAGAGGCAAATTCTCGATATTGTGTTGAACTCAAATTTGAACCACAGGTTTCAAGTTCAAGTTCAAGTTTGAAGGTTCACATGGTTTAGGGTTCAAATTTCAAGATCAAGTCCAAGTTCAAATTTGTAGAATCAAAGTTCAAGCTTCATTTTTAGAAGTCCACCATTGTCAGGCTTGAAATATGGGTTTAGATGCAGATTCACTGGTTCAAAAGAAATGTAGATTCATTGGTTCAAGAGTTCAGATTCAAGGTCTACATTCACTAGTTCAAAAGTGAAAAGTTAGAATTCATTAGTTCAATTTGAAAGATTCTATTGTAGTAAAGGATATATCATTAAAAGGGTGCATTGCTAATGTTTAAGTAATCTTGATGGCACTCAATATGATCCAAATCGGTCTATATAATGGTTTGAATCACCTATAAAGTTCTTGCTACCTACAAGGTCCTTGATACTTAAAAAAACCAAAGCATTCAACACTGATAGAGAAACATTGAGAATCATTGAAATAAAACATCTGGTTTGCAATGGTAGTATGCAATCTCTACCATAGGAAGTAGCATAAAAGAGTGCACACATTTACATCAAACATAGTTGTCCAATCATGAGGCTCATGACTACTCATTAAAGTCACTTGAAACATATTTTATCTTTGAAGATGAACATATTAAAGGCATGAATGCACACCAATTGTTTGATTAAATGTCAATACAGTCACAAATTGGCTTCTCTGCATGCACTAATAAATGAATCATCAAGATTTCCCTAATGGCTCTTTATGATAAATTAGTTACAATATATTGGGAATTCCTATTTGTTGATGATAAATGCCAAATGGTAATTATTTTAGAAAATGGGAAATGCCACAATGAAAAGATGTCGGGCCAATTAAGGGAGCATGCGAGTGGGGAAAGAAACCTAGTACTATGAATGTGATGAATTCTATTGTTCCCAAATTAGTAGTTTAGACTATCAAATGAAGAAATAACAATGGGAGTGCAAAATGAAACATGAAAATCCCAAGTGTTGTGATGGTTATGATAACTAGTTATAATATCAAGAATGTGTATAAACATCAAAAAAAGGCATTGCCTTATGTCATAAAATTGAAGTATGGAAATACACCGGTACATTGTGCATGTAGAACATGAGTTATGGTACATCATCACTATGTAAAAGTGTCTCGAGAAATTATGCAAGGATATCTACAAACTATTTGATAAAATGTCAATCGGTTGAGAAGCCCAAGTGTCCCATAGTTGATGCCTTTTTACACTATTACCAAATGCATCCAAAGAGGAAGTAAAAAGGTGTGCATGGGTTCAATGGTTATAATCATCAATAGATGCATAAGAAAATAGAAAATATCTTGGGGATGTCATCCCCAAATTAATATCCTTTGAACTTTATCATGGCACATGAAGAATTGGGTGGTTCTATGTGATGGTTTGTCATGTTCTCCCAGTGATTCAAGTCAAGTATGAGAGTAAATGGAAGATTATTGAACATCATTTATTAGGGGATACCAAATCATTTTAACATAAACATGTAGAAGGAGAGATTATAGCCATCTGACAGAGAGTAAAAAAGGTAAGAATGAAGATAGATTATGAATTAGCAAGAAAAGAAAGTGGAGGGATTGATAGGAACTTATGCTTAAACCTCTAAATGCCTTGATGATTCATGACGTTAGTAGCACAAGCCCATTTCAGTCTGATGATAAAGTTGGAGTAGACATAAAACATCAAAAGGAATTCATGCAAATTGTTTGACAAAGTGTAGGCAAAGACTCATCAAAATAATTGAAGGTGGAACTCATATATGCAGGATTTGTAGGCTTGAGAAATCAATGCAAAACATTTAGTCTATAAGAGGAGGTAGAGTCTTGATCCAGTTAATGCTTCCAATACGAATCACAATTAGGTATCTCACACTATAAACTCATCCCCAATTAAGGTGTTAGTCACCCAATACCAAGTTGCAATCTATAGCTCAAAGAAGATTCAAGCTCTCACATTTCTTTTATAAAGGTGACATCGGAATGAAAAGCATGGCATATCTGGTTTATATGTCTGATCCTTCCTAACCCACCATGTCAACATTCTAGTGAGTTATAACTCATTTCCTTATTGAGACCAAGAATTGAAGAGTGCCAACAAAAATGTTTGGTCACCTACACTTGTCCTGTTGTCACCAAGTTTATGGAAAAAAGGTGTTCAAGACACATCAAATTGAAGATGAAACATTTTGATGCACATAAAATCTCTGGTCATAGGCTTCAAAGAGGAAATTATTATAGATCAATAGTAAAAGAAATTTAGAATTTGCATGAAAGATCCAATATTGTGCACAGATAGCTAGGAGGAAACTTTCGAATGGCATTACCATGCTTTGTAGGTGACACCAACGAGACTACCTATACCTCTATGCTTTGGATATATCAATGGTGCATGAGAATTGTGGCCAAACCTTCCCTAACAAAGAAATAAGGAAAAAAACAAGTAATGAGTAATATCAAGAAAAGGGTCATCAAGATGTAAATTAGGAGAAAATAATGAGAGTAGAGGTAACAAGGAAGACCGAATATGTCCACACACAGAGAGACTTAGAACATGTATAGAGTTCATTATTGCAAGAAATTCTAGTAAAGATGTATCAAGTTCCAAATACCTTCATCGAGCCATATGTCTATGGTGGCAGAAAAGTAAAGAGGGTATAACATTTGCTAATCACTGGCATGAAGAATGCCTTCCTAATGTCATGAAATATCTTATTATCATATGAAGGCTCTCACAAGATATTAAAGGTGAAAATGGTTTTTTGAGGTATTAATGTTAGAAGTTACTAAAGAATTAGTTATTAAAATTGATCAAGACTCAATAGATTTTCTCTCAAATGTGCCATGACATATTATGGTGAAGCTCGTAATGAATACTTAGATACCACTTGTAAGGAACATGCTATACAAATATTAAATTTATAATGTTGTGATTATCACATGGTAAAGGAGAATTAGTGTAAGGGTTTTCTTTTGGAAGAATTCACTTATTATAACTGAACCATATTCTCATGAGGATGGATTCATGATAAAGTAGACACAAAGAAGGTGCAAAGGTTCTTCTTTTTATGGTAGACAATCTTGAGGCTGCCAAGAAAAGGGGGAAACATTTCTTATTCTATTTGTAATAGGGAGAAGGGGAATTTTTTTTGGTTTTCTATACTTTGATTAGATTTGAAAAGATAGGATAATCTTGTGGTCATCTTGTTATGTACTTAAAATGTAAGAACTTAACATGTAATATTTTGAAGTCTAGGTATGAATTTCTTAGACTAATGTTAATTATGTAGTCACTTCTATCACATTTTAAATGCAGGTTTTATATTATCATTCATTGTTCATAAAAAATAGAAATAATTCATTTTCTCTATAATACAAAGGATTGACTAGGTATTCTTGTGGCTTCTTATTCATCTTTCTTATTCCATTAAGTTTATAAATCTAGCAATCCCATTCATTTCATGTCTATGAATGAATTGTTAGAGTGGGGTTTCCATTGCACCAAAAGACTGATCTATCAATGCCCAATACAACCACTCAACTTATAGTACACATGAGGTGGTTAAGCCCTTATCATGAATCTTGAGGGGAGTGTTGAAAAAATTTCTAACAATCTTCCCCTGGTTGAGGATTCAAACCTATGACCAAGATCTGATAACACTTGTTAGAGTGGGGTTGTTGTTGCACCAAAAGATCGATCTATCAATGCCCCATACAAATGCTCAAATTATAGTACACAAGAGGTGGTTAAGCCCTTGTCACAAATCTTGAGGGGAATCTTGAACAAATTTCTAACATGAATGTCAAAAAACCTTAGTATCTTCAGGTTAAAGATACATCCTATCATTCAATTCATTACAAATCTTTCAATGAGGGAGTTGTACCTCTCAATTCAGAGGAGAGTTATCGACCAATGATAACTCATACAACTATTAGTTCTATTTATTCTTCCTTCTAGACATTTAAGAGTCAATTTATTTCATTATTTCTAAAGGACAAATCTATTTACTAACACCAGGCATAAGTCATAGTCTCTATAGATAATCCCTGTCAACACCTAAACTGCCTCCATACCTAACTGATCACAAAATGCTCTATGATCTTTGAGTTCCTGTCAATGAGTAGTCTATTGTAAAACATATATCCTAATTCATCATCGAAATCCACCCATCTCGCACACTATGAGTAGGGCCTCCACTCAAATGAAGATAGCTCATCAAAAATCCTCTAGTAGTATGTCAAATCTCCACTATGAGGATGTGCACTAAAATTAGTGTATCTATATATAAAGGGGTACCTCTTCTCTTGAGTTTATAATCATGTCAAAACCACCTCTATGTGCTCCCATGTCCAATTTGTACC
The DNA here is from genome assembly GCA_028749045.1 of Cupressus sempervirens. NCBI lineage: Eukaryota > Viridiplantae > Streptophyta > Pinopsida > Cupressales > Cupressaceae > Cupressus > Cupressus sempervirens. The sequence goes on from CM053788.1 coordinate 352,997,343, forward strand.
AAAATTGCACCATATGCCCAAGTTCTCCTCACGTGGTATACAATCTCATGAAGCTCCTAATACATATCTATGAGAATCACTGATCCTAACACTATCTTACTCAGTTGTCCCACTAGGTCTTCTACCAATCTGCCCCATCCTAAAGGGAAGCCCTTTTGGATCCTATCTATCACCAGGGCTTGGTTTACTAGAGAACACACAAGACATGCTATAGGGTATTGATCTCTATACTCCTCTACTAAATGCTCATAGCTCAAATGCATATCTAAGATGATGACATCCTCAAAAAGCTCTTTTACTGCTACCCTCCTCCTTGTTGAGGTCTGATCATAATACACCTATGACACACAAAATCTCTTTTTAGCACTCATCATATGGAAACCATGAACCAAAAGAAAAACCCTCAAAACATATCTATCATACTTATTGAATCCCCGTGGCATGGTACCAAAAATATGCGATATACAACCTCAAGTGTGATAGTGGCCTCTCCAGTGGGAAAATGAAATATGTTATGCTCACTATACCACTACTCCACCAATGTTGTAAGGATGTCATAGTTCATCGGGATATGGGACATCTGCAATAATTAACCAAATCCCATGGTCTCCAGTACCCCTTTATCCTCATCATCTAGATAGCCTACAACTTGCAACCCCACCACCTTAGGGGCTCTAATGACCAATGTGATCAATGTGGGAAAGACCATTTTCATGACCAAAATGATAATAAAAGAGCATCAAAACCAATGATGATAGATCAAATAAAGTTATAAGTATCTAATCAAGAACAAAATCAATATCAACATGATCAAATTTTGCTTCAAAACATGTGAAATTGCTCAACATACATATGTGTGATACTTTTCATTATACATGTGCAATACTTTATGCTCATGTGATACTTCACATTGTATCACATAACTAATGGGTAGTCCTCATACAATACTTCCCCAAGCATTTGTGCTATACTTTTTCATTGCCAAAAGTATTACATGATAGTTTCCATAACAAGCTTGCGATACTTTTAAATTATCGCATGATATTTTTCACAAAACTATTAAAAAGGAAAAAATGTGCTAAAAACATGCTCAAATGACTAAAATGCTCAAGAATATCAATGAGTTAATGGGACACCATAATATGGAGGTTGGTTGTGTAATCGACCGTGCTCAAATCAATCAATGTGTATCGTTATCCCTGCTTGATCCATCTCTATCTCTCTTGGAACACTCAAAAGATATCAAAATTGAAAAAAGATAAATGAATTGAAAATGACACTTGGACCCCTTATATAGCCTTTTGACCCCATTTTGACATAATTTTTGAAGTCCTCATAATTGTGCAAAAATTGCACCCCTAGCTAATTTTGATGTCCTGGATCCATTTTTTGGATCAAAATCAAAATCTGAATTTATCTTGATGCTCAAAATATTATTTTAAAATCTCTTCCTCATTCTATTTAGTTGGTTGACCTTTTGAGGACTAATCTTTGAATCTCACTGGGGCATCAACATTTCTTAATCATTTCTTACCTACTTTAATTCATTTCATCTTGCTTCCATATCATTCTTCTAGTTGATTTGACCTAGTTTTCAAACTTTATTGTTCTTGGTCAACTTTAGTCAAACTAGGGCATTTTATCACTTCTTCAGTGGTTACTATTAGTTTTAATAACTTATTTTTCATCATGGATCTTGCTTTATCTCAATTTTATCACATCTTTCTCATTCATACATCCCTTATACCTCATTTTAATTTCAATCTTGAGGGGGCAGGAATATTCTATCATTACTACAAATTTCTTGCTTCCTATGGCTATGTATTTCTTAGGAGCACATGCTTGACCTTTCCATTTTCTCTTGATCTATCTTCTTTTCTTGAGGTTGGTACTCTTATTGAGTTCTAATATTATCTCTCTATCCTAATGTTCAGAATTGTCACTACTAGGCTACACACTCAAGTTTTTCTATGTTGCTCTACATTTCATTCTTCAAAATCATATCTCTCTATCTTCTCTTGCCTACTTGCCTTCTTCATTCTTTGATGTAATATGTTCCCAGATCGATCACACACTACTCAAAGAGGAGTAATCACCCAAAAATGGTCACCTAGACTATTAGCACCCTTCTCAACATTTTGGTTAAATTATTTAGTTATTTGCCCAAACCAAATCTTTAAAAATCAATTTATTTGATTTTATCCTATAGTTTGACCACTATATCCTAAGTTAATAATTAATTAAAAGGGACATGTCCCTCTTTAATTAAATAAAAGACCCCTTTCACCCCCTTATACTAAGTTACACATATAAAGCATTTTCTCCCATTTTAAAAATAAAATAAAATAAAAGACTTTTTGTCTCACATGGAGATGAAAAAGTCAACTTTTTCTCATTGGTGGAAATGATCTTGCACATGGATCATGCTAAAATTCAACCCTCACCCTTGATCATGCATATCTTGATTTTTATCTCTAGCATCCAAACATCTTTAAAAAGGAGAGATCTCTCCTCATGTAAGGATCCAAATGTGAATTATTGTTATGCTACAAGTTTTTCTCTAGGTTTCTTGGAGAATTTGTGGAGAACTTCTATTTTCTCTCTCTCATTCTTGAATAGCATCTTAGTCTAGTTTCATAATGCATTAGATTAGTTTATTTTATGAAATAAAATAGGTCACCTAGTTTAATTAGAATGGTTTTGTAACACTCTCATATTGTTGTTGTAGTTGCATCCTTTGTATTTAATTTAGCATAGTTGCATTTTGCATTGCATTCTATTGAGATTCTTTGACAATAGCATTCTTTCTCCTATCTTAGCATCTCCCATTTCATGGTTTATTCATAAGAGGTTGCATTCCTTAGGCTTAACTAAGGGCCATATCATTGCTCATTGTATTCCTTGCACTCCATGACTAGGGAGCTCTAGGTTGACATCCAAGATTTCCAATCTATGGGATACATTGGATTGAATGGTTTAGAAAAGTGCACAATCTGAGTGTACACTTTGCATACACGTATTACATGAATAGTGGTATTCATATAATTTGGAGTTACACATGCAACTCCTCTCCTCATCTTTATAAGAGATGCTTCTCTCCCATTCTAAAGAACATCACAATGGATTTTATTGTGAATGAACTTCATGCTCCCTCACTATCATTTTATTATGATTTTTCTCAGTCATAATGTCACAAGGGGTTTTTATTTTCTTTTCCCCTTTCAAATTCTTGTGCCTTTGTGTTGGCTCTTTTTGTGCAAGCTCCTAGTTTATGTTTTTCTCATGTAGCATTTTCTTCATCATCTAGCTCACTTGGATTTTTTAATTTTCTTGCTCCATTTATTTTTCCTTTAAAATATGTTATTCGAGATCTCATTAATTCTAATGTTATATCTTTTTAGGGTACTAATGATCAAGGAAACAAGTTTGTATCACTTCCTAACCTAAACATTTCTTCATGATTTATCTTAATAACATGTTAAATTATCAAAAATTTAAATGAATCTTACTCACACATCTCTCATCCAAGGACTCCTAGTGTGTTTGTCGATTCCTTAGCTAGATATGGCCACGGGGATTTTTTTCTCTCCACAATTTACTAGAGGTATCAATGTCAAGTATTCCTTATGTGTGGGGCTTCTTTTTCTCTTACAATCCCTAAAGGGTTATGGAAGGATTTTTTTTTGTTCATCTTGATTTGTGGAAGATAATGTTGGTCCTAGCACTTGTGGTGGGGGTTTTCCTATTTATGGCAAATAAGGGGGGGATAAAAGAGCTTTTTTATTGTTGATGGTCAAAATTATTCTCTTGTTACCAAATTTTTTGCCATTATTTCTCGAGTTAGGGCCTCCAAAGTGGTGTGGGTGGCTTGGATGTAATGGATAATGTGGGTTACTCTTGACATCATGGGTTAGTTTTTAGATTCATTGGCTATGATCCTCTATTATGAATCTACATTTCTAGATAATTAATTCTTGGTGATCTTTCTTATTTAGAAACATTGAGATTCCCCTTGTGCAAAACTATTTTTTATTTCTATATTTCTTCTTCTTCTAAAGATCATGATTAGGTGTTGAGAAATATATTGAGTTTGGAAGGATCATTATCTTTTTGCAAAACCTTAGACAAGCTTATTTAATTTTCTTACTAAATCACTTAATACTCACTTAGTATGGGATTGTCTTCTCAATATTCTTCTCCAATTTTTGGAAATGTCTTTCTCTAAAGACATTCAAAACTCTTGGTCATTTCTTGAAGGTGTCAAAGATACAACAAAAGTGGGACACTCTACTTTCTCTCGCATGTTAGTTGAAATTGATATCTCCATACTACTTCTAGAGGATGTGGTGCTCATGGTTGGGGCAATGCCTTGGACTCAAGAATTTGATTGCAAGGGCCTTTTGTTTCCATTTTCATGATGCTTCTCTAATAGGAATATGGCTATAGACTATTTTTTCTTGCATTTTAAAGGTGTTCCTACTTGGTGGAAGGATGAAAATGAGGTTCTTTTGACAGTCCAATCTTTTAATCCTCTCTTCTATTCTACCTATGGTAACTCTTGACAGGATGATTTTAAGGACACTCTTGTTGCATATTTGGGCAATTCTCCTGCTATAGATTTAGATCAATCTTTTTTGATGATTTGTATCTTTCTGACTTGATTATAATCTAGGTGATGTCCTTACTAATTCTAGTGTGTCCAACTCTATCTATGTGGACCATTCTTGATCTTCTATATCAGCTCCTTCTTGGCTCCAAACTATTTCTACCATTATACAACTTTCCCAATAGTCTAGTCATTGTATTGATAGTTTCCCAAAAGAAGTTTCTTTCATATGGCATACTAAAGATAGCATCACCTAGATAGTTATTTGACAATTTAAGAAGAAATATTCTTCAAACTCACACTCTTCTCTACTTGGACTATGAGTATGGTATTCCAACCCTTGTACAAGGCTTCTAGCCTTTGAGCTAGGTGTACTATTTTTTTTCTTCAACAACATTTATTTTTGTGTTATTCAACCATGGTTCACTTGTTTTTTCCATTACCCATTTCTATGTGTTGTTATTTATTTTTTATTCCTTCAAGAAGGGTTATGTAATAGATATCCCCCTTGTTAAGTTACTTTAATTTTTAAAAACATTGCTTCATGAGTTTAGCTTAATTATAGAAGTTGAAGTCCTATTTTGATGATTTCTCATCAACTTCTTTTGATAATTTAATGAATTTTCAAGTCATGTTAGAAGGTCTCAAAGATATGTTCAGTGGATATAATAAATCCTTCATGAACATGAATGACACTATAATCTAAGACAAGATAATCATTAGTCACATGTTAGGGCCAAAAATTGTTGAAGTACAATATTCATTGGAAAAGTATGAAAATTCCATTGCCAAGAATGAGATTAAGAAGTGTTAGATGAAACTTAGAATAGTTTCATGTATTATTTCCACATGTCACATGAAAATTTGAAAATTATAATTACATGTGATCACATTATAAATCAAAATAGGATTGTAGTGTAGAATAAGTCAAAGTTTGTTTGATCTCCCCCAACTTTTTCTCATAGTCCCAAATTCACAGTGATATGAACTTTGATTTTAGATTGGAAATCTAATCTCAAATGAATAAAAGGAAGATTGGTTTTTCAATCTAAGTGTTGAAGATTCATCTTATGTGATGATGTGTTCTCATGCCATGGCAATATTATTATCCAAACTGAATTTGAAGTATCTTTGAAAGTAGTATTTTGATTCAAGATAGTTTTGAATCTATTTTTAACAGACTTTGGACTACAAACTTAAGTTTAAACACATAATAGTAGTTCCTAAGTTGAGAGGGATTCAAATTCTTTGTTTTGTGATCCTTCTTTCCTTTTATATATTTTGGGTTACATTGTATTGTACATATTTATGGGTTCCTCTTTTGTTTAATCTTACACATATTGTGATAATTTTTGCAATTAATATTTTTTAGTGGATATAATTGTAAAATATTTATTATAATTGAAGAAATATTCTTCTTGAAAATTGAAGTAATTCATTGTGACATCCCAATCATAGTTTCAAAGTTAAGTGTCTAGTCAGTTTATATCATTAATAGGAAGAGTGTATCCCCTTTCTAGAGGAAAAATTCACATGATGTGACTGAATTTTTCATTTTGTGATTGGATATAATAATACCAATTACAAACTATTTAGCCCACACACATAAATACACAAATAAAGAGTACTTGAAAATACATATAAGGTAGAAAAAACACATATAAGGCATGAAGCATGGCTACATGCCAGGAAGGTAGTATATATATCAATATACATGATGCATCAATTGCACATCTAAATACATGTAAGGCATGGTCCATACAATTAAATATGTGGAACACAAGGCAAGAATCATTCACATGAATACACACAAGGCATGAATTGTATGCATGAATACATGCAAGTCATGAATCATTTACATGAATAGACATAGGTAATAAATCATGAACCATACAAATGAATACATGCAAGGCATGAATGAGTCATACAATGAATACATGCAAGGCATGAATCATGTATGATTACACATAAAGAATGAACCATACATATGAATACATGTAGAGAATGAATAATATACAAGGCATTAATACATGTTAGAGATGAAACACATATTTGATTAATGGAAAAAATAGTCTCATTGAATAGAAATATCTTACTGCTTTATATTATCCATACAAGGTGATAGGATCAAATAATTCATACCCATTGTAATGTCCCTTACTAAGACTTCTCTATAATTTTCCCTAGATTTCCCAAATAAGGTACAAAGCATATATATGAATGTAAATTGTCCATTTCACAATTTGATTGAGACATTGCAACCAAGTTAGTAACCATTATGAAAGATGGATAAATATATGTAATTTAAATTTTTTTATAATAGAATCATAAACATTTCTATAATTAATCTAATGTACAAGTAGGATTCTCTTAAGACCTTCCCCAAAAACCTATCTACATTATGAAATACCATGTTGAATCACACAAGGTTCCTTGAAATTATCCATGAAGCTCTAAAGCATGGAATGACACACACTATATCACCTCACAATCTCATTCAATGTTACTCTACTAGAATGGATCCTCGTGCTACTTTCATTCCTTGTATTTTTTAATTCCCCCTACATAATGGGATGACATAATGTTTATAGGTCTTAAAGGAATGTCATCATCATTATACATGACTACTTGATTACTAAATATTCATAGATTACAGACAAAAAAAATATGCATAAATAACATGAAATCATCTAACAAATTAACCAATCCATAATGAAATGCATTGTGCTTCATGAAAAAGGATAATTATATAATTATCAATTGCAGTTTATTTATATTGAGTTTTCAATTTGCATTTACATGGAATGCTCATTAATAAAATTATTTCTTCAATTTTGACCCCAATATGATTTCCTTCACTAGTACATTTGGGTTGCATTTTCAACCTATATTTTTGATGACAAGCCAATTTGACTTGTCAAATTCACTTTTTAAAAAAAAATTTGATCTCAATAACATCAAAATTTTGATGATCCTTAAGTTTTTAGTTGAAATTTCAATAACAATTATTTTTATTGTCAAAATTTCAATGTTTTTGGGATATAAAGAAAAAAAGCAAAAATGAAACTTCATTTTATATTCACATAGAAAAGTGCAAGTGGGAGGGTTTAGTTTTGTTCCTAGGCATGACGACACTTTTCTCAGTGTTATTCAAGGTAACTTCATCATTTGTCTAAGTCGGGAGAATGCTAGGGAAACTAAAAGTCCTTAAATTTTGATTGATTGTGTTATAACATTATCTTCCCCTTCTTATCCATGTCTCTATTGTGATCTTTTTCAATAGAAAAGGAAAAAAAGGAAAAGGAAAAGGAAGGGTTTTGTATACACAATGTACTATAGGTAGCCTACATACAACCACATTTAGGGCCTATAGGAGTAGTAGGAGGCTAGGTCAATATAGGTGGCTTAAATATATCAAAGCTCTAGGGCTTTCATTTGATGATGAATGCTTCTATTAATCCATTTCAAAATAGGTTTTAATAGGAAATAAGGATTGATTACCAATATTTGACTATTAAATAATAATATTATTATCACCTATTTCAAAATACAAATATTATTTATAATAAATAAGATAAATCATATTACACACACACACACACACACACACACACACACACACACACACACACACACACACTATTGGATATATTTAAATCTAAATATGTATAATAATATAATAATATTAAGGTTAAATATAAATTATAATACATTTAATATATGCCATAATGTTCTCATATACATATTGAAATAATAATACCATAATATATATAGAAATGCATTATTATATTGTACTATACAATAATAAATAGTAATGGATATATAAAATAAATATATATACGAATTTAAGTTATGAGTTATTATTCTATTTAATATGTAATAGTTGAAGTGATATTAAAAATAGACAAATTAAATCAATGTTAAGAATATTATATAAATAAATAATAACCTATATTAATAATATAATTAAATGAAAAGATGTGTCTTTTCTCATCATACTATATATAAGAGAAGTATTAAACTCAGGAAGAGGGAAATGAAATGGTTTTTAAAAACTCTAAAATATAAATTCAAACTAAAGGGAGTAATGCTCCTGAAGGGAACATTACAACTTTCTATTTGCACCTCTACACAATAGTGCCCATTGATCAAGTTTGCATCTCAAAAGGTTAATCATGCTTAATAGAAAACACACTAAAAATTCAAATCTTTCAGCATAACAATAAATATTCATTAACATCATCTCCACAATACCATGTGTAATAAAAAACCTACTAGTCAAGTTTACACCCTCCCAAAGCATTCAACATAGGCAACTTTCTATTTGTACCTAATTTCAATGAGCACACCTATTAATCATGTTCACACCTCACAATTTTAATCAAGTACCATTAGTGAACAACACTATAAATTCATTCATATCTTTCAAACATGAAAACTCTTTGCTATCACCACTTTCATAAAAACATGTGCAATAAGAATACCTACTAGTCATGTTTGCACCCTACCAAGATATTAAACATAGGCAACTTCCTATTTGCATCTCTATGGTATACAAACACTATGGTCAAATTTGCACCTCACAAGCATGCTTGCACCTATAATAATATTATTATTTTGTTTATATCTCATTTGGTATCTTTTTTATCAATATCTAGTTAGCTCAATCAAGGATAAATAACTTACAAAGGGCTTAAAAAAAGGGTCTGGCTCTGTGAATATTTATCACATTTCTTGCCTCTCCCATTTGAAGGGTTGACACATACCATCCTCCCACCTGCCAAATCCTTAAAATAATTGTGTCATGTACTCCTAATACTAAAATAATTTTGATCTCCATCACAATTTTGAAAATCAATTCTTTTGGACTTTGGTTCTATCAACATTTCTTGCATTTCATGCCTTTGTCATTTACAGGGTCAACAAGTATCCTCCTCCCACCTGATGTATTCTTTAAATCATTGTGGGTCACATACTTCTAATTCTAAAAGAATTTTGATCTCCATCACTATTGGGTCTTTTTTTTGTAGTCTAAGAAACAAAAATTGTACTCTTGATCTTATCCTTGCCTATGTGCATGGTACTGCATATGAAGAAATTATGTTTTCACATGTGTTTTAGAGTTTTTTGTTGTTGTCTAACATTTTTTAATAATTTTTGTAGTATATTTATTAGGGAATCCATCATAAATATGCATTATTACATTATTGGTTGGATGTTATATCATTGTTCAAACAAATTTAAAAATGATAAGAATTCAAACATCCAATCATATTGATATAGCATCCAACCATTGACTTCATAATGCATTCTATGACCTCTTTATTAGCCTATTACATAAATAAAATATCAAATTATAATATATTGTACTCAAATATATGATATATGTAATTTTTTATTCTATAATTGAATATTACTATTTAACAATTTAAACTATCTTTGACTAGTTTTATGATCATTCCTAAATTGAAAAATTATTAAGGGTTTAAAGAAGCTAGTCTTGAACATATGGATGTTGAAATGAAAATAATTGCTTTTATTTTTTTGGAATTTTAGTAATGTGAGGACTTTTTGAAACAAGATGATCCCAAGTTTGATTGATTTAAACCACTTAAGTGTAGAAGGCTATGAAGGTCTCTGTATAATTTTGTGCCTTGACTAAGTCAAGGAAGAAAACTTGGTACTGCGAGCATAGCTTAGGGCTTTGCAAGACTTCCATAGTTATATTTTGTTTTAAAAAATGTACTTTTGAGTTTAGAGGGTAGATTTGAGACGACAAGTTTTTCCCAGCTTTTGTGTAAAGTACTCCAAATAAAATATAAAAATTAGTATTTGATAAATTAAGTACAAAAAATTTAGCAAGATGATCCATATCACCACATCCATATTTGAACCATATATCCCATGGTTGTGTCCAAGTTGTACACATTTTTAATCAAGTTACAAATTTTGTGGTTAATAACCTCTATTATAGTACTAATCATGCAATCTACTGGCACATTTTTCTATTCTATGGTAGGATTCCTCTAACTCTTACCCTATATACAGGTATGCAAAGATTCATTTTTAGTTTGTTGTATAATTTTGGGGCTTTCCACTTTCTATATAAAATTATGTTGTTCTATTTTTTGAAAGATGGTTTTGGCATGGATTCGGTGTGCCCTGGCCATTTTTGTTGCTAATAAAATCATCAAAGATTTTTCTTTCATAATTGCCCTTTTGTCATTACCTATATAGCTCACTCCAAATTTCTCTCACATGGATTATGGCTTTATATATAAGGTTTATCTACATTTCTTATTTGTACCTATTGACAATTAGATTAATAATCATATATCATATTCATGTTGTGGTGGTTGTAACATATTGATGCAAATTTATTACAACCAACCCAACATGAAGAAGAATTTTGTGAGCTTAAGTTGTTCCACTATATCTCCTTTCATTTATTAATCTCTTCTTTTCCAATATATAATTGTTACTATTTTACTAAGATTTTGTGTTATCACATAAGACTTAGATAATTGAAAATTGTTTAGAAAAGATGGGAGGAGTTTGTTGAAAAAATATTGTTGAAGTGAAGATAATTGATGAAACCCATCATGGAATAATCATTATTTTGTCACTGATGTAAAATATGCTATTTGTTGGTAAGATAATTGCTTACTTTGGTCTAAATGCTATTAATTCATTGATTGATGAAGAGAATTTGGAAACAAAGGATAACAAGAGAACCTAGAAAAAAGTTGAGTTATTTGGTGTATAAAAGGAGCACTAAAACCAAGCAAGATATTGATGATATAGTGTATTGTTAATCTAATTAAGGCTATAAGAAAAGGATACTTGAGAAAGGACTAGAAGAAGGCTAAGTAAAGAAATGTTTTTGCCAAACTTGACCAAGCAAACAGTGCAAGCTGAGAAAAGTTAGTGCAAGCTGAGTAGACAATTAGTTAAAGTCGAGTAGTAAGTTTAGTATGAGCTGAGCAAGAAAAATATAGTTGGTGCCGAGTGAGAAATTTAGTATGTGTCAAGCACCAATAAAGACTTAGTAGATGCCAAGAAACTTAGTGTTGGTCAAGCATTGGGAGATAATGTTTTCTAAGAAAACATAGTGTTATTGTTGAGTTCTAGTAAAATGAGTTAGATCAAAAATTTAATTAATATGAACCAACAAAGTTGATTTCTTGAATTGTGTGAAATGTGTGGAAGATAACTATGATGAGTTGGTGGCATAGAATTCAAGATAAATTATTTTGAGGAAAATTCAAAGAGGATTGTAGAGGAAGTTTCTAGGAAGGGATAAAATGGAAGAGTGGGGAGATTCATTGAATCTTACCTAACCCTAGAATGGATAATTTTGGCTAAGCAAAAAAAGACCTAAATTCTCTATATAAGGAGATATGAGGCCAGAAGAAATAGTTGTCATGTGTGAGAACCTAAGGAAGACAATAAGTCTAAGGTGTTGCTTCATATGGTGGATAAACAAAAGAGTCACAAAGAAAGAAGACTTGAAGGGTGAACAAGTTGTCAAAGATGAAGAGGGTGAATGCCAAGTAGAATGGAGGACCAAATGTGAGATTTGTAATATGCAAGTGAGTTGTTATTGTTATCAGATCAAGTCCTGTTGTTACTCTAACAATTGTGTCAATTTGGATAAATCATTTGGATTAAGGTTGACTTAACATTCATTAGTAAATCCTTTAACAGGGTGACATTCTAATGGAATGTTCTAAAGTCCTCTAACAAGGCTCACTCCTAATAGAGTGATTGAAATCCTTTAACAAAGTCAAATTTAATAGTGTACATTGTAACCTTTAATAGGCTTGGCTCCTTATAGGGCTCACTTTAGAAGAGTGAAAATTAGTAGCATGTTACTGGTGTTTTTTCCCAAACTAGGTTTCCATGTAAAATCCTTGTATCAAAATGTGTGATTGATTTTGTGGTATTTCATGTTTACATTTTTGCAATGTTATTTTGACATAGGACAATAATATGCATATGTTTAAGATATTGAATGGTCAATGCATGCATAAGAAAAAGTTGCAGTGATGAAAGGTTTTATTTGTACATTCTCTTAGTTATTCAAAAGTATTCCAATAATTGGTATTAGAGCACCAAGTGCTTAAGAGAAAGTTTGAAGGTACTTAAAGATAAGGATAAAGATGTATAGAAAGGAAGTGCCCAAGTTAAAGAAGGAAACTTTCCTGCATGGCAAAGTTTGATGAAACTACATCTAGGAGGTCTTGGAGATTATGCACAATCAACTATCACCATTGGGCATGCTTATCCTACTACTGCTAAACAATTGAAAAAAAAAAAGGAACACAATTAGGCAATGTTGGAGATTGCATCTTCCCTAAGCCACTCAAAGTTTGATGACATCAAAGCACATGATTCTGCTATCAAGATGTGGGATGCCCGAGAAAAGATCTATGGAGGAGACAAGAATGTCCTAATAGCCAAAGCTGAAAGCTTAAGAGGAAATTTTGATAAAATGAGAATGCAACACATTGAGACTATAGTATATTATTGTACAAGGATCAAAGATAATGCAATCCAAGGATTTGATGGAAAAATTGAAAATGAGATCATGATCAGAAAAGTATTGAGAACCTTGCAGCCTATCTATGCTATTAGAGTCTCTGCTATACAAGAATTGAAGTGTACCCCTAGTAGTAATATGACCCTTGAAGGACTAGTTGGTAGACTCACTACTTTTGAACTTTCAAATTTTGATAATTTCAAATATGAGAATGTTGAATTTTCTTTTAAAGCTAAGCTGACACTTGAAGAACCTAAAGATAAGAAAAAGAAAAAGGTCAAACCTGTTGCTAGTGAGAGTGATATAGATAATAAAGAGCTAAAATAACTAAAAGCATTGTTGGCTAGGAAATTTCATAGAGGAAAAGGAAAATACAAAGGTAAGTTATCCATCATATGCTTTAATTTTCATGAGGTTGGTCATATTACAAAAAGATGTCTTGATAAGTCAAACAACAAGAATGAAGACAAATTCCAAGTTAGAAAAGGTGACAGTAACAAGGCTACAAGGAAAATGGAAAGAATACTTGTTACATTATTGAAGAAGAATCCAATGAAGAATCTAAAGATCATGATGAATAAGTTGTCTATATTGCTATGAAGAATGATTCTGATGAAGATGAGCCAACTACATTGATATCTTATGTGAACAAAAGTGATAGATGGATCATTGACACTGGATGTTCACATCACATGACTAGAGACAAAAGTAAGTTCATTACCCTTGAATATTATAATGGAAATAGTGCTAGATTTGGTAATGATGCACCCTATCTAATTAAAGGAAAAGGATCAATAAGATTGACATATAAGATCATGTGTGAAAATTCTTACTATGAGGAAGGACTTAACCATAATCTATTGAGTGTGTCACAATTGAATAGTTTAGATTGTAAAGTTGAATTTGATGATAAAAAGGCTAAGATCTATGACACTGATGGAAAACTAATGTGAAATGGAGATCAGACTAGAGGTAATCTATTTTATCTTGCTATGAATGATGCTACTTGTCTTGTTGTATGATTTGACGATGTGTGGCTATGGCACAAGAGGTTATGTCATGTAAATTTTGACAATATGGTCAATATCAATAAAATGAAAAGAGTCAAAGATTTTCCAAAATTGAAGAAACATCATAATGTGATTTGTAAACAATGTCAATTAGGCAAGATGAAAAATTCTAGTTTTAAAAGTAAGACTCATACTTCAAATGAAATTCTAGAATTAGTTCAAACTAATTTATGAGGACATTGATCTACAAAGCTACAAAGGTGACAAGTACATTATCCTATTTCTTGATGATTACTCAAGAATGATGATAGTAATGTTCTTAAAAGAAAAACTTGATGCTTTTCAAATGTTTAAGTGGTATCTGGCAAGAGTTGAAAAGGAAACTAGTAAAACCTTGAAATGGCTGAGGTCTAATAGAGGTGGAGAGTTTACATCAAATGATTTTGAAAACTTTTATAATGAAAGAGGAATCAAGAGACAAACTTTTCTACCTAGGACCCCTCTACAAAATGGGATTATTGAAAGGAGGAACATATATGTAATGGATTGTGCTAGAACACTAATGATGGACACAAATATTGCTTTGAAATATTGGAGAAGAAGTTGTAAGTACACGTGTCTATACCTTGAACTAAGCACAAGTAAACAAAGGTACAAATTTCACACCTTTTGAATTATGGTATGGATATTCACTCAATGTCAAATATTTTAAGGTATTTGGAAGCAAGTTATATATTCTTAAGGACAAAAAAAATGGTAAATTGGATGCTAAAAGTGAAGAAGGTATACTCCTAGGCTATTACACAAGAATTAAAGCTTATAAGTGTTTAAACACTAACACTAAAAAAGTTGTGGAAAGTGAAAATGTAAAGTTTGATGAATATATAGAAGTGCATGAAGATGAACCAAAAAAGGAACCTAAAAATTGCAAAACCTTTATGTAATATTGGGAAGACATGTCTGCAGATGATGATAATTCTACAAACTAAGTTGATAATCAACAAGAATCAGTGACTGTTGTGTCACATAAAATGGATGCCAAGTTGCATTCAAGTGTTGAGTTGAAGTTAGAAGCTAAGTTGCAATTAGAAGCTGAGGTACATTCTAATATTGAGATTAGTCGACATGCAAGGAATATTGAGTTACCTGATAGAGAAGTGCATAGTGAGTTTAAAATTGAAAGATCCATTGTACAAAGAAGAGTTGAGCCAAGGTTGTCAAAGTATGTCAAAAAACATCACCCTAGTAAACAAATTATTGGAGATAAAGAAGATAGACCAATGACAAGGAATAGGTTGAGAAATGACACATGTTTTTTAAGCATGCATGAGTCTAAGTCAGTGAAGGATGCATTAGAAAATAAAGACTAGAGTAAAGCCATGAAAGAGGAGATTGATCAAATTAAGAAGAACAAAACATGGACTCTAGAACCTAGACCAAAGAACAAGAATGTTATTGGAACCAAGTGAGTGTATAGAAACAAACTAGATGAGAATAATGAAGTTATAAGGAATAAGGCAAGATTAGTTTGCAAAGGATATGCACAAGAAGAGGAAATTGACTATGGAGAAACATTTCCCCCAGTTACAAGATTGGAAGGAGTAAGAACTATGCTTGCTTACTCTGCATACAAAGGATTTAAAGTTTATCAAATGGATGTTAAGTTAGCATTTCTAAATCATATACTTGAAGAGGAAGTTTACATAGAACAACTCAAAGGCTTTTTTGATCCAAACAACAAGAACATGGTGTGTAGAACACAAAGTTTTATATGGTTTGAAGTAATCTCCTAGAGCATGGTATGAAAGGCTTGACAACTATCTGAAAATTAGTTTTGAGAAGACTGGTGACAACAACAATCTATAATTGAAGACAGAAGGAGGTAAATGAATTTTATCAGCTAAAATATTTGTTGATGATATCATATTTCAAGGAAACAAATTCATTGTGTAAGACATTTGTAAATGAAATGAAGAAAGAGTTTGAGATGCTATGTTTGGAGAGATAAAGTTGTTTGTTGGATTGCAAGTATATTAGATGAAATATGAAATTTACATCACTCAATCCAAGTATGTGAAGGAAATCTTGAAAACTTTTGGTATGGAGGATTCAAAACCTATTAGTACTCCTATGGTGATAGGACACAAACTATCAAAAATTGATGATTTTGCTAAAGTAAATCAAACATTATACATGTCTACGATTGGAAAATTTCAAGAAGTAGTTCATAGAAGACCTAACATTGCATTAGTTTTTGGGATTTTTGCAAGATTTTTTGCAAATCCTAAGGAGAATAATTTAATGAATGTTAAAAGGATCATGAGATACTTGAAAGGAACACAAGACTATGGCCTATACTACAAGAAAAATGAAAAGTTTGAATTGAGAGCCTATATAGATATTGATTGGGTTGGAAACATTGATGATAGAAAGAGTACAAGTGTAGAGCATTTTTATTAGGAAAAATATTGGTCACCTAGACCAACAAGAAGAAAAATTGTATATCACAATCTACTATTGAAGCTAAATATGTGGCTACCATAGTGAATTGCACAAATTGTTAGAATTCTTAAAAATAACTTAGAGGGGGGGTGAAACAATTATTCAAGGTCCAATAATGTGCAATAAAACTTTCTAATAAAATAGAGGTAAATAAAAAGTACTATCCTTTTCCTTTCTTATGATGAATGCAATTAAACATTTAATAATCATGAAAAGTAATCATGCATCACCACATAACACAAAAGATTTTGGTAAACCAAAAACCCTCCAGGAATAAGAAGGTAAAACTAGAGTAGGGATGACACCCACAAAATAACTATGCAATTGATTTCAACCACTTCTGATGGTTTGCCTTGTTAAAGGCCTACCCTATTAAAGGCTTTACACATTGTCAGATGTGACCCTGTTAAAGGATTTCTACACCCTATTATGAGTGTGCCCTGTTAGAGGACTTAAGAACATTCAACTTAGAATGTCACCCTGTTAAAGGATTTACATAGAGCTGTTAGACTCACCCAAGTCCATGGGATTTATAGTCACCTTCTCAAAAAAATCTTTTATCCCTCTCTAAGAATCTCCTATCCTTCTCCTAAGGATCTCTTATCCTTCTCCTGGGGATCTTCTATCCTTTTCCTGAGGCTTATCCAACTAGTTGTTAAGCTAACCTAGCAATGTAGGATTTCAATATCTAATAAAATGGTAAGAGAGTATTAGAAGGGTTTTGACCTAATAAAGATTGCAAACCTAACCTTGCAAATTTCAGATCACTCTTCAGTTCCTTTCTTTGCTTTGATTTTCTCCCTTGCAGTGCTGATAGCTTGTTCACCCTTCAAGATCTATGTCCTTGAGTTCTTCTACTCATTATGCCAATGCACATTATGGCCACTTGATAAACTTAGAGTCTTGATGCTCTGTACTTACTCCTCACTGTGTCCTCTTCTTGACACTTCACACTAGCCTTCTCTTGGCTTCTTCGCATGATCACACTTATGACCAACTCCCTCTCACACTTCCTTGATCTCTAACCTGTAGCTCCTTATAAAGAAGTTATGCTCTTCATTTCCTGTTCAAGTCTTGATTTGATCTTGAGAAAATGGTATTGTTTTCCCTCCAAATTGCTTCTTCTAGAAACTTCATGATAAGTCCACCAGTATTCACCTTGAATTGGTTTGCATGGTTTACATAGAATTTTGTGACATCTACTCATCATCCTTATCATCTAACTAATTCACAAAATTCAATGTAACAAACTTATCATTACAGATCTAGAAAATCTTTGACTTAACAAATAATGCAACAAATTGGCATCATTGGTTTATCGATGCTCAACTCCTTCTGTGTTACTCAGCTTCTACTACATTTATTAATGCTCGGCTCCTTCTGTGTTACTCAACTTCTACTGCATTTACTGATGCTTGGCATGCATTACCTTATTTTTGATGCTTGACACCTGAAGTCTTTTCTTGAGTTACACAACACTTAAACATTCCTGTGTTACTCAGCTCTAACTAGCGTTCTCGGCTCTAACTAGCTTGCTCAGCTCTCTCTAATGAACTTAGTTAGGATTTACAAATGACTTAGTTAAACTTTACATCTTTGATATGTCTTAGTGTGTCGATTCTTTGTGTCTTAGAGTATGTCATCAATACACTATTTCATCAATGGCTTAGCTGATCCTTATACTTCTTTTGTACATCATAACTTCAACCTTTCTCTAAGTGCTCTAGTTACATCTTATTTATTGTCTCCTCCTTGTCAATCAACCAATTGATAGTACTTGGATCACTTAAGCAATTGTCATTCTTGCAAGTAGCAAGTTTGAGATCAATGGAAAAATAATGATTGAAAACATTCTTTATTAGTTCTATTATTCTTTATTCATGATCCTTTCAATCATTTCCAACAATCTCCCTCTTTGGCATTGATGGAAAACCAAACTGATCAATTGATTGAGCTAATCAACTTAGTTACCACCGAAAGTAGATATGTTTTTTGTTTGGTATATAACTCCCTCTTTTGCTGATACAAACTGAATTCTTTGTTATGCTTCTCACTCTTGACTACTGCATCCTTACTCTATATTCCTTATTCTTCCTTCATAGCTATTTGCTGATTAGTACCTTATCTCTTCTTAATATTCTTATCTCTTCTAAATCTCCCAATTTCATATACATCTCCCTCTTACTTTGTATTGATCAGTTTCTCATATCTCCCTCTTTGACATAAATGCCAAAGATATAGTATCTTCAACATGCTAAATATAAGCTTTGCATCTTCATGTTTTCTCCCTCTGTTACCATGCTTGTGACTGATCTAGAATTTCTATTCCTGTTGTCATCCTTTGCATCATTCTTCTAATATTTCAATGATCTACTCCTATTGATGTAGGGCAGCTTCTTTGTTCCTTTAGACTACTTGAGTTAGGGGCATTACCCCCAACTTGCCTCTAAGATATTCATAAGGATCCTTGGGCAATGGTTTGGTGAAGATAGCTGCAATTTGTTCCTTTTTGTGAATGTACTCCATCTTCACTTGTTTGTCTTCTACCAATTCTTTGACATAGTGATAATTGATTGCAATATGCTTGGTTTTTGCATGCATTACTAGATTCTTGGATATGTTTATAGCACATGTATTATCACAATACAGTATCACAAGTTTGGTTACCTCTTCTTTCATTCCTTTCAATAGATGTTTAAGTCATATAATATTTTGCAAGTGACTGTTGCTGCCACATATTCTGCTTCTGCAGTGGACTGAGATGTGCATGTTTGTTTTTTGCTAGTCCAAGTAACTAGCCTTTTACCTAAGAATAATGCTCCTCCACTTGTGCTTTTCCTATCATCAATGTTGCCTCCCCAATCCGTGTCTGTGTATGCATTGAGCTCAAACTTTTCATTCTTTTTGTAATATAGGCCAAAATCATCAATTCCTTTGAAATACCTCATTATCCTTTTTACTACCATGAGATGATTTTTTTTAGGATTAGCAGAGAATCTAGCCACTATTCCAACTACTAGTGCTATGTCTAGTCTGCTATGTACAACATATTGTAGTTTTTTAATCATGGATCTGTACATTGTTTGATTAACTTCAACTAATTCATGATTTTTGGATAGCTTATGTCCTATTGCCATTGGTGTGCTGATTGGTTTGATGTCTTCCAATCCAAATGTCTTGAGTATCTCTTTGATGTACTTTGATTGTGTCATAAATATACCATGTTTTAGTTGATGTAAATTCAATCCAACAAAGAATTTGATTTCTCCAAACATAGACATTTAAAACTCATGTTTTATTTTGTCAGCAAAACTTTTGCAAAGCACTTCCTTTCCTCCAAAAACTATGTCATCCACAAAGATTTTAGCTACAAGGATATCCTTACCTTCTTCTGATTTTATGTACATGTTGCTGTTATCATTAGTTCTTTCAAATCCTATTTGCACTAGATACTTGTGAAGTCTCTCATACCATGCTCTAGGGGCTTGCTTTAATCCATATCGAGCCTTGTGTAATTTGCATAACTTGTTTTTATTCTTTTTATCAACAAAACCTTTTGCTTGCTCTATGTAGACTTCCTCTTCAAGTATACCATTCAGAAATGCAGACTTAACATCTATTTGATAGACTTTAAATTATTTGAAGGCTACATATGCCAGTAAAGTCCTTACTCCTTCCATTCAGGCAATTGGAGCAAATGTTTCTCCATAGTCTAGTCCTTCTTCTTGTGCATACCCTTAACAGACTAGTCTTGCCTTGTTCCTTGTGATTTCACCATTCTCATCTAACTTGTTTCTAAACACCCACTTAGTTCCAATTACATTTTTTTAAGCTGGTCTTGAGACTAAGGTCCATGTCTTGTTCTTCTCAATTTGTTCTATTTCTTCTTTCATAACATTGTACCAGTCATCATCTTTTATGGCTTCACTTACTATTTTTGGTTCCATTTTTCTGAGCAAACATGTCTCACTTCTAAGTCTATTCCTTGTCATTGGTCCTGCCTCTTTGTTTCCAATAATTTGATCTACAGGATGATTTCTTCTTACATACTTTTCCAATACTGGTTCTTTCATTGTTTGCATGTTGTCTCTTTTAGAATCTGAATCCTCATGCATATTTTCATTAGGTATTTGTTCATTTCCTTCATGTTGTCTATTCTCAAAATCTGAATGAACATTCTCTGTATTATATAGCTTGGCTTCTGAATGTGTCTACTGTTTGACATTTACTATCTGTGACTCGGCAGATGCTAGATTTTGTTGATTGTCATTTTGAGTTGCAACTTCACCATTATTAGGTATACCTTCATAAAAGTATACAAAGGTCTTGTATTCTTCTGCTTTCTTGGTGTTCTCAACACTTTGAGTTTTTGCAAGCTCATCAAATTTTACATTTCTACTTTCTACTACTTTGTTAGTATTAATATTCAAGCATTTATAAGCTTTGCTTCTAGTAGAATAACCAAGAAATGTGCCTTCCTCACTCTTTGCATCAAATTTTCCATTTCTAAACTCTTTATATATAGAGCATTTTCATCCAAATATTTTGAAATGTTTTACATTAGGAGAATGCCCATACCACAATTCAAAAGGTGTTGCATTTGTACCTTTCTTGACTTGAACTTTGTTGAGTGTGTAGACTATTGTACTTACAACTTCTCTCCAGTACTTGAATGCAACATTTTTCTCCATCATTAAGATCCTAGCATAGTCAATAACTAATCTATTCCTTCTTTCTACTATACCATTATGATGTGGAGTCCTAGGTGCTAATGTCTTCCTCTTGATTCCTCTTTCATAGTAGAATTCTTCAAATTCTCTTGATGTGAATTCACCTCCTCTATCAGATTTGAGACATTTTAGGCTCTTCCTAGTCTCTTTCTCAACTCTGGCCAAGTACCATTTGAACATTTGGAATGCATTTGATTTTTGTTTCAGGAACATGATTGTTATCATCCTTGAATAGTCATCTACAAATAGCATTATGTATCTGTCACCTTTGTAGTTTTGCATTTCAATAGGACCACACAAGTCAGTATGAACTAGCTCTAATACTTCATTAGAAGTATAAGTTTTTCTTTTGAAAGTTGACTTGGTCATCTTCCCTAGCTAGCATTGTTTGTACATGGTGTTATCAGGCTTTTTCAACTTTGGTAGACCTCTGACTTTCTTCATTTTGCTGATGCTTATCAGATTGTCAAAATTTACATGACATAACCTCTTGTGCCATAACCATACATCATCAGTTTGAATAATGATACAAGAAGCATCTTCCATGTCTAGGTAGAATAAATTACTCCTAGTCTAATCACCTTTTTCCTAATAGACTTCCTTGGGAATCATATATCTTAGAAACTCTATTTTCAAATTCAACCTTGCATCCTATGTTGCCTAACAGTGAGAGACTTAACAAGTTATAATTTAGGCCTTCAACATAGTATGCATTATCACATGTTATCTTTTTAGTAAACTTGATACTACCTTTCCCTTTGATTTGACATGGTGCATTGTTACCAAATCTAACACTATTTCCTTCATATTGAGTAAAGGAAATGAACTTACTTTTATCTCTAGTCATTTGATGAGAGCGTCCACTATCTATGATTTATTTTTTATTCTTGTTCATGTAGTTTACCAGGGTAGTTGCTTTATCTTCATCTGATTCATCTTTCATAGCCACATAGGCTACTTCATCATCATTCTTGTCAGAGTCTTCTTTAACAATGTAGCATCTTTTGCCTTTACCTCTGTAGTCCTTGTTGTCCTCCTTTTTGTTCTTGAAGTTGCTTCCATCCTTGTAATTTTTCTTTTGTGTGCATCTGGCTGCAATGTGACCAACTTCATTATAGTTGAAACAAATGATTGGCAGTTTACCTTTAAATTTTCCTCTTCCTCTATGAAATCTTCTTGCTAGTAATGCCTCCAATTGATCTACATCATCTTCATCAATGTTGCTGTCACTAGATACATACTTTCCTTTTCCATTCTTTTTCTTTGTTTGGACCTCCTCATTATCTTTTATTGTCATCTTCGCTTTGAATGCAGATTCAATTTTTTTTGGCTTGTAGTTTTCAAAGTTGGATAGCTCAAAGGTAGTGAGTCTTCCAATTATTCCTTCAAATGACAATGTGTTGCCTAGTACACACCTTAGCTCTTGGATGGCTAAAACTCTTATAGCATAGATAGGAAGCAAAGTTCTCAGGTATTTGCTACATACTATTTCTTTTGCTAACTATCCTCCTAGGCTTCTTATGGCACTTACCACTTCCTTCATCCTTGCACCGTATTGAGCGGCATTCTCTCCTTCTTCCATTTTCATGTCATCAAACTTTCCTCTTAGGCTCTCTCTTTTGGATCTCTTGACATTATCATCACCTCCATATATTCTTGATAATGTTTCCCACATCTGATGTGCAGTACCACATTCTTTGATGTCATCATACTCAACATAGCTTAGTGCTGAAGCAATATCTAACATCACCTTATTGTGCTCCTTCTTCTTGCTCATGTCATCTGTAGTGAAGGGTCCTGTAGAGTCTACATGATCAAATGTGATTGAGGTTTGTGCATAGTCACCTATTGATCTAAGGTGTAGCTTTATTAGACTTTCCCATGCAACAAAGTTGTCTTTGTTTAGCTTGGGAACTTCTCTCTTGGACATCTTGATCTTCCTGCTACTAGTACCTTGAAACAAATCAGCAGTTTGCTCTGATACCAATTGTTAGAATTCTTGAGAATAACTGAGAGGGGGGGTGAAATAGTTATTCAAGGTCCAATAATGTCCAATAAAACTTTCTAATAAAATAGAGGTAAATTAGAAGTACTATCCTTTTCCTTTCTTATCATGCATGCAATTAAACATTAAACAATCATGAAAAGTAATCATGCATCCCCACATAACACAAAAGATTTTGGTAACCCAAAAACCCTCTAGGAATAAGAAGGTAAAATTAGAGTGGGGATGACACCCACAAAATAACTGGTCAATTGATTTCAACCACTTCTAATGGTTTTCCTTGTTAAAGACATACCCTATTAAAGGCTTTACACATTGTCAAATGTGACCCTGTTAAAGGATTTCTACACCTTGTTAGGAGTGTGCCCTTTTAGAGGACTTAAGAACATTCAACTTAGAATGTCACCCTGTTAAAGGATTTACATAGAGCTGTTAGACTCACCCAAGTCCATGGGATTTATAGTCACCTTCTCAAAAGAATATTTTATCCCTCTCTAAGGATCTCCTATCCTTCTCCTAAGGATCTCTTATCCTTCTCCTGGGCATCTTCTATCCTTTTCCTAAGACTTATCCACCTAGCTGTTAAGCTAACCTAGCAATGTAGGATTTCAATGTCTAATACAATGGTAAGAGAGTATTACAAGGGTTTTGACCTAATAAAGATTGCAACCCTAACCTTGTAGATTTCAGATCACTCTTCATTTCCTTTCTTTGTTTGGCTTTTCTCCCTTGCAGTACTGACAGCTTGTTCACCCTTCAAGATATATCTCCTTCAGTTCTTCTACTCATTATGCCAATGCACATTATGACCACTTGATCAACTCAAAGTCTTTATGCTCTGTACTTACTCCTCACTATGTCCTCTTCTTGACACTTCACACTAGCCTTCTCTTGGCTTCTTCACATGATCACACTTATGACCAACTCCCTATCACACTTCTTTGATCTCTGACCTATAGCTCCTTATAAAGAAGTTATGTTCTTCATTTCCTGCTCAAGTCTTGATTTGACTTGAGAAAATGGTATTGTTTTCCCTCCAAATTACTTCTTCTAGAAACTTCATGATAAGTCCACCAACATTCGCCTTGAATTGGTTTGCATGGTTTACATAGAATTCTATGACATCTACTCATCATCCTTATCATCCAACTAATTCACAAAATACAATGTAACAAACTTATCGTTATAGATCTAGCGAATCTTTGACTTAACAAATAATGCAGCAACTCGGCATCATTGGTTTACTGATGCTCAACTCCTTCTGTGTTACTTGACTTCTACTACATTTACTAATGCTCGACTCCTTATGTGTTACTTGACTTCTACTGCATTTACTGATGCTCGGTACCCATTACCTTACTTTTGATGCTTGACACCTAAAGTCTTTTCCTAAGTTACTCGACACCTTAACATTCCTATGTTACTCAGCATTTGAAGGTTTTCTCGGCACACACTGAAGTTGAACTTTCTCGGCTTCAACTAAGAATCTTCTTAGCTCTAACTAGCTTGATCAACTCTCTCTAAGGAACTTAGTTAGGCTTTACAAATGACTTAGTTAAACCTTACATCTTTGATGTGTCTTAGTGTGTCCATTCTCTGTAACTTAGAGTATGTCATCAATACACTATTTCATCAATGGCTTAGCTAATCCTTATACTTCTTTTGAACATCATAACTTCAACCTTTCTCTAGGTGCTCTAGTTACATCTTATTGATTGTCTCCTCCTTGTCAATCAACCAATTGATAGTACTTGGATCACTTAAGAAATTTTCATTCCTACAAGTAGCAAGTTTGACATCAATGATAAAACAGTGATTGAAAACATTCTTTACTAGTTCCATTATTCTTCATTCATGATCCTTTCAATCATTTCCAACACAAATGTGGTATGGATCAAAAAATTACTCAAAGGAATGAAGGAGGAAATTACTAAACTTGTGATACTCTACTATGAAAATACAAGTGCTATAAAAATATCTAAGAACCCTATGATGCATACGAAGACAAAACACATTGCAATCAAGTATCATTACTTGAGAGAGTTGGTTCAAGATGAAGAAGTGAGAATGGTATATGTGAATAAAAAAGAAGAAATAGCTGATATATTTACAAAAGCTTTACTTAAGGATTCATATGAATATCTTAGAGGTAAACTAGGGGTGATACCCCTATCCAAAGCTACTTAAGAAGAAAGAGTAGTACCCGACATCAACTAAGTTGAATGACATATTTTACAATTTGATGCAATGGTGTAGGACTAGAAAATGGGTTAAAACTTAGCATACTATGAGAAACCACAAAAACTCAATAAATATACACCAAAAACCCTTCCAGTATACCATGATAGCCAACTAAAACAAAGAGAGCAACATATGTAAAACTCCCTCTTTAGTTTTAGCTCCCATGTCCTTCTTTCTTCTACATTTGATGTAACTCCAATTGCCTATAGTGCATATACAACTGAAAGAAAATGAATATGATGAGATGATGCTATTGAGAGTACTAGAAGTGTGGTTTGGGCATGATGTGAGACTAGATATTATAACAGATCAAGATATTGAAAACCAAAAAAGGGAGCAAGAAGGCTCAATTTATAGCCAACGTACAAGAAAACAGAATTGAATGAGAGGATGGACACTTGTCATTTGAAATGCACAACTTGGCATGATATTCCTTAGAATATCTATGACAACCATGACACAATAAGCCAAATACAAGATTCTATGACACATGAAAGTAAACATGGCTAAAAGTGGAGGAGAATCTATGACATGCATATGACACCTCCAAGTTACTTGTAGGATTCTATGATGCATGATTGTCAACATGGCTAAAAGTGGAGTAGAATCTATCACATGCACATGACACCTCAAAGCCACTTATAGCCAAGAATCTATGATAATGGAGGCTTATTATAGATATGTGTAAGGAATAAAATATATAAAATATGAGATATTTTAGCCAAGTGTGTATAGGGAATCTATGACAAATCATTTTCACGTGTTAAGGACAGGTAGAATGTTTGAATTAAAAAATCATATATCCACACAAATTGAAATTAGTAAAATAGAAATTAGAAGTGGAAAATAGGACTTAGGAAATTCAAAATTCCCATAGTTTGCAAAGGCAAACTAATTAATTAATAAAATGTCAATTAATTGAAAATATTGGTTAGTACAGAGAATAATTAGTAATGCATGATGAAAATGACTAAACTGACATAGGATTAGATTATGGGTCATCTAATCTATAGGATAAATTAGTAAATGATTGGCCTATTTGATTAGATAAATGTGATAATATCCTTTGATAAAATGTGACAGTTATGCAGATTGACAAGGATGACAGTGGGTAGATCAAAGCCATGATCAAATTGATTGATTGATTAGAATTGATAACATACCAAGGACACATGACATGGATTAATGACATGTAATATTTAATGAACATTGTAAATGATATAGGATATAAATTGATTGATAGGGGTTATTATAATAACATCGGTAGATAATGTCAATGTTATTAAGTTGATTGGATAGGATTACAATTTAACACTGAGGGACTCAAAAATGTCAATGATCAGGTGATGAGAATGATAGTTTGACCTAGCACTAATGGATATGAAAGTGCTAAGGTTAGATTGATAGGTTGATAGGTTTCCAAGGCACTGAGGGGCATGACAATGTCTAGGGTTGGACAAATAATGATTCATTTGAGAAATTTGACATGTTTCGAGTTGATTATGGTTGATTTGGGGTGATTTTGGATTGATTAGGGTTGATTTTGGTAATTTTGAAATGGTTTAGAGTTGGTCAAATATGATTTTTGATGATGTTTAAATAGTTTGGAGTCAATTCCAAAAAGTTTGGATAAAATAAGAATTGATTCCAAAATGAGCTGAAATTGATTTGAAAGGGGGTATGAATGATAAAGGATATTGTTAGAATATGATCAAATAATAATCAAGTTGGCCAAAAGATTGGAACTAGTGAAACGAGAAAATATGATGAGTTAGTATGAAAAAGTGATTAAACTGTAGACACAAACTGTTTTTGAGCATCTACATTTTCCCCCTCTTTGATACAATGTAATTTAGAGCGTTGTGTCAAAGAACACTGATGAAAAGGCCATAAAAGTATGCCCCAATAGGAGTGGTATATATGGGTATCCCCTCAAGAAATTGACTAGGATAGGCATATGATAGGTCAATTTGTCAACAATGAGAAGAAAAAACCATAATAACTGACAGATCACAAATTAAAGCCCAAATGCAAAAGTTATGGGTCTAGAGTGGAAAAAGCATCACGACGAATACATAAAATGCCTCTTGCACATCCATCTATGCAACAAAAGGACTATAAAAGGGCTTGGAGAGAGTTTGGAGGTCATTTTCATCCTCTCAGTTGGAAGCAAGAGCTCTGGAGCAAGTAGAATGGATAGATTACCTAGGAAAAAAATCATGGTGAATGAGTGCATACCTATCGATAGTAGGTAGATGCAGGACCACTGATAAGTATATCGAGGCTTTCTTTGTGTATATTATGTCTTTCATGCATTTGAGTGTTAGTTAGGGGTCAAACGGGGCTGACTCAGGGTCTTGGAGGTAGTTTAAGGCATCCAAATGCCCCAACTACAATCAAAACATGACCAAGTGCACACTTAGTGCTCTTGGCATGCCCATGTGCACATTGGGCACAGTTGGGGCCCCCAACTATGCTCTAAGATGCTATGGTGCTCTAAAAAGGGTCCAATTAAGCCTAGATCAACTTGAAACTTGGAGCATGTACCCAAAACCCTAGGATAATGTTAGAACATAGGGTAACTTAGTCAAACATCATCAAGGTGGTCAAATTTAGGTCAAATTTAGGTCAATCCTAGTCAAATGCTAGTAGGAAGTGGTGCAAAGGGTTAGAGAGAGTGCAAATGAACTTAGAGTGACCCAAAATTTGGCATGCAAGCTCAAAACTATAGGAAGAGTTTATAACATAGGTCAACCTAGGAAAACATGGTTAGAAATACTAAAATTTAGTCAAACCTAGCTCAAATTTGAGAAAAAGTTGACAGATAAGTAGGTAGAGGGTCAAAATGATTGTAATGAGCTCGAAATGACCTAAAACTTGGTAGATATGTTCAAAACCCTAGAAAGAGTTCAAAACATAGGTCAACTTAGTCAAAAGTGTTCATAAAAAGTCAAACTTAGTTAAATTGAGGTCAATCTACGTCAAACTTGGGTCAAACATAGGTCAAACTTGGTAGAAAGCCACAAAAGGTTAACATACACCATATGTTTATACAAAAGGATTTTCCCCTATTGTGGATGACATGACACATACCTTAGATCTTGTTCCTAAGACATTAGATGACCTTTGGCAAGTGTGAGATCCTAACAAGATTAGGGTTGCATCATATTACATTTATGCTTGTGGTGAGAGGGAACAGAGCTTTGTTGACAACATTGACAGAGAGGTGGCACTCAGAGATGAGTTCATTCCATCTTCCAATAGGAGAGACTATAGTGACCCTAGAGGATGTATGGTGCATCCTCCAATTATAATTAATGGGGAGCTAGTAGTGTATGACCCAACAACTAG
Source organism: Cupressus sempervirens (assembly GCA_028749045.1). Classification (NCBI taxonomy): domain Eukaryota; kingdom Viridiplantae; phylum Streptophyta; class Pinopsida; order Cupressales; family Cupressaceae; genus Cupressus; species Cupressus sempervirens. The sequence goes on from CM053788.1 coordinate 353,026,330, forward strand.
GCAAGCAACACTCCACTGAATGTTTTGGTGTGGAGATGAAAAGATAGGGATTCGAGACTATGAGATCAGATGGGATTTACTAGTGGCGTGACATGAGCATCTCATTACAATGATTTTTTGGGTTGTGGGTGAATTGTTGATACTTGATAAATGAGGACATGGATTTCTTATCAGATGGGGTAGAGTTATAGAGAGGATGGGTATGGATGAGACCATGTTTTATTGGGGGTTGTGCATGCTTGGGATGCTATACTATTATCTTCACCAAGTGACATATAGAGGTGTATTGCCATTCAACACTAGAGATACTTTACTGCAGATCTAGGCTTATGACCATATTGTTGTATTTAGGCTACTAGTGGAGAGGGAGTTGGTTAAGGACATGCCCTATTCATATAGCTATAGAGGGATATTGGCATGATGATTACAAGGGTACACCTAGTTCTTCAAGGATCAACTGGACATGATGACATGTTTTGTATGGAGGTTGTACAAGGATTTCCTAGGGTGGTATGATGATGAGGTTTTCCTTCCATACTATAGATAGGAGTGTTATCTAATAGGGTGCACTATTGGACACTAATAGTTTGGTGAGAGGCAAGATGTGCCTATAGGCATTACATTGTTCGCTTGATATAGGGCATAGATCAAAGAGTGGGGAGCATTGATCTAAACACAAGTATCCCATGCATAGTTAGAGGAGCTATAGTTGAGGTTATGGGGGGTAGTGGTAGATGTGGGTATGAAAATAGTGAATGATAGGTGGTTTTCTCAACATTTATTGAGGCTATTGACAAATCTGATAGTGCTAGTACCATGGATGAGACCATGGGTAGAGTAGGATGGGGAGTAGGATGACAAGGAATATGTGGATGGGGAGGACAATGAGGAGAGGGATGAGGAGATGGGGGATGATGATAATGGGGAGGATGTTGGGGAGGGAGAGGATGAGGAGGGGGATGAGGATGATGATGATGAGAGGGATGGAGATGATGATGAGAGAGATGGGGATGATGATAAGATAGGTGGGGATGATGACGAGGGTGAGGATGACAAGGGAGCTAATGATGATGAGGCTAAGGATAGTGTAGGTGATGATGATGATGTGGGAGAGGATGATGAAGGGGAGATGATGAGGAGGATAGAGATGTGGATGTTATAATGATGGACATAGAGGAGGATCCAGTGGATGGAACAAGGGGGATGCTAGTACTAATACATAGAGGGCCTAGCTAGGAAGAGTTAGAGTTGATGGAAGTGATTAGAGGGATTCAAGCTTAGTTAGATCAAGTTACAATATAGAAGGATGTAGAAATAGCAATGTAGGAATAGGTTACAGTAGAGAGGGATGCAGTGATAGTGGCATGGGATTAGGCTACGACCAAGAGGGACACAGTGATGTGGAGAGTAGAGAGGGTCATCCAGGAGTTGTGAGACTTTGCTAGTAGTTTCAAGGATCCATAATATTGAGATTTGGCCATGATGATGGCTGCAATGCATGTAGAGATAGAGTATTGGTGAGATCACTATGAGATGGTAGTGCCACAAGGGCAGATGATATAGAGCTATCAGTTGAGGTCAATTTCTTGACAAACACATAGGACATAGAGTAGTGGAGGGGTGATGGGATCAATGGGGCCACCATATATAGGGGAGGGATTATCCTCAAGGCCAAATAGTGGCCATGAGGCCAAGGATAGTATTTGTTGACTTAGACATGCTCATGTATAGAGGGGCTTACTTTTTTTTTGTTATGCTCTTTCATGGTTTGCACCTACAAGAAATTAGTATTGATGTAAACCATGATCATTTACTATGATACTTTTGAGACACTTATGAGATGTACCTATCTTATGATGACTATATGAGATGAATTATGCACATGTTTTATATGCTTTATATGGATGCATTTATGCTTTTCTATCTGAACTTTATATGATGACATCATGCATTGATTTATCATATGTTATGCTTAGGAAATGCTATCTTTATATTTTCACACATGTTTTTCTCATGGAATGAATGCCAATGAAATGTAAAATGATATGGAATGAATGAAAATGAAATATAAAATGATATGAATGCCATGTTTATGCATATATGTATTACTTTGGGTTTTTTGGACATTTGACATATGCATGAATGTAGGATGACAATATTGTCGGTGTATCAGAGTATGAGACCATGGTGGTCGATGAAATTGTTGTCAAAAGATAGAGGAGATGAGATGAGGAACAACTAGTATGAGGTGAGGAATTTTTTCTTTCATAAAGTGCACTATATGTCAATGGAGCTTTATTTTGATATGGTAGATGGAATGCAAGACACCATGGCATAAAGGGCTAGAGCACAAATGTGAACCTTTTACGTAAACAAGCACGATGCAAATAGAAAATGACCTTGTCCTTCCTGAGGCATATATACATGCCCCAGACTCTTAAAGGCACATGTTTAACAGATAGAAAAAAAAAAGAATGACCATCAACCATCCCAACCACTCTCATAGATTAATTTATATCATTGAGTGACATAGGAACATGATCAAATAAAAAAAAAAAAAAAAGAAATCACTCACTAAACAAAATTAGCCAACAACTCTTCTTATCCATTATTAGTTGCTTTTTAGTGTTTTAGGTCTTCAGATAGTGTTGGATAGATTGACGATGTGATCGGTCAAATTTTTGGTTTGGTTGATAGTGACAAGTTGAATTAATCAATGGTTCACATTGCCCAGATAGTGTGATTGTCATGCAAGTGTAGTGCTTTGTAGTCTATAGAGGTGTGAGTGTTTAAGAAAAAGGGGTGATTATCCATGGTGAGTATTTACAAGGTTTATTGCAAGTTTGTGGTGGGTTTTGTGATTTTTAGGGTTTTGAGGATATTTGATGTTTTTGTGTTGCTCATTTTTTAAGGACATTTTATGATTTTTAAAGTTTATTTTAGGACATTTTTATGATGTTTAGTTGATTTTTCAGGGTATTTTATGATTTTTATCAATTTTTTTAGGATATTTTATGATTTTTATGAATTTTTTTAGGAAATTTTATAATTTTTATAGTTTTGTTCAGAATGTTTTATAATTTTTATGAATTTTTTTAGGACATTTTATGATTTTTATGAATTTTGTTCAAGATATTTTATGATTTGTATGGATTTTTTTAGGACATTTTATGACTTTTATGGATTTGTTTAGGATGTTTTATGATTTTTATGAATTTGTTTAAGACATTTTATGATTTTTATGAATTTTTTCAGTATATTTTATGATTTTTATGGATTTTTTAGGAAATTTTATGATTTTGTCAAGGTTGTATTTGAATTTTTAGGATTTATTCAGGATTTTATTTAAATTTTTAGGATATTTTCAAGATCGCAAAGGATTCACAAGTGTTAGCTCCAATTTGATATGTGATGAGTCTAGTGGATAAGATGTTCATAGGGACATGCCTTTGGTAAAATTCCGAACTTCCACACTAGATAGGTGATATGCCCCTAGACAAGATGCAAACTATATACAAAGGCTAACAAAAAAAATGTACAAACTAGTGATGTTTGGGTAAGATAACAATGGACATTAACTAGTTCATGGGTCATGATCAAGGACTAGGGATGTCTTGCAATATAAAAGGTATAATCAGGGACTGACAAGGGGGAGAAACTAGATGGAATCTTGATAGATGGAGGAGCAATAACTGACTATACATGGTGTCTATTTGCCAGATTTTCACCATGGTACTTGCCCAAAGCACCTATTTGCCTAGTTTTCACTTGTGGATGGAATTTTTTTCTTGACTCAAATTTTCATTCCAAGATGCTAGTTTTTAAGGTTTTCATCAAGGCATCCATTTTTCATTACTTTTTTCATTTTTTTGTTTCTTTTTTTAGGACTTTTTGCCATTTTTTGATATTTTTTAGGACTTTTAATGGAATCAAGTATTTATGAAGATGCATGTTGTTGATGGACTTGGGCAATGGTTCACCCTCTAGAGTTGCAAGTTGATATACTCTAGACCTAAATGTAATCGTAACTACATATGGTCCTTCTCAATTTCATTCAAATTTTCCTAATTTTTCTCTATGTTGTTGGATCTTGTAGTTCATCTTCAAGACTAGATCACTGACCTCAAAGTGATGACCTTTGAATTTCTTGTTATAGCTTCATTTGAGTTAGTTTTGGTAAGCTTGCAGATATGTCAAGGTGGCTCACCTTCACTCATCAAGCATTTCAAGTTCATGGAGTCTAGATACTCTATAGTTTTCATCATCAACAACATCTTGTAGGGATAATCTCAATGATGAAATCTCAACTTCAATAGGAAGTATGGCCTCAATGTCATAGAGAAGAGAATATGGTGTTGCAATAGTGGGAGCACACACACTTTTTCTATAGGCCCAAAGAGCTAGATTTAGTTGTAAGTGCTAATCTCAATCAAAATCATTGATAGTCTTTTAGAGAATCTTGATAATAGTCTTATTAGATGCTTTTGCTTGGCCATTTCCATGTGGATGGTAAATACTAGAATACCCAAGGTAAATTTTATATTTCTCAAAGAGCTTATCAACATCTTTGTTTTGAAATGAACTACCATGATTAGAAATAATAGCCAAGGGGACTCCATACCAACATATGATATAGTTTAGGATGAACCTTGAAATCTGCTTTCTAGTGGTGAAAGTCAAAGGCAAGGCTTCAACCCACTTGGTAAATTGTTCAATTGTTGTGATGATGAACTTATGACCATCAAAGGAAGGAAGAGAACTAGCTTCAACAAGATCAAGTGCCCATTGTGCAAAGGGCCATGGAGAAATAATTGGCTAATGTTCTTTCGTTGGTGCATGGATCAAATTACTATGTATCTGACACTTATGATATGTTTTGGGAAAATTATAAGCATCTCATTCCATGTTATGCCAATAATATCTAGCTCTTACCAGTTTCTTTTCTAGGCTCAAACAATTGAAATGGCCTCCACATAGACCTTTGTGAACCTCATGTAAGGAAGTTTTAGATTCTTGTGACTCAAGGAACCTAGGAAGGGTTTGGTAAAGGATCTCTTATAAAGGGTGTCACTAATGATGATATATCTAGTGGCTTGGAAAATAGAGGCTCGATGTTCATTCTTGGATAAGTTAGGGGGTAGGATTTGGGCATGTAGGTAATCATAAATGTCTTGATACCAAGGGGAATTGGGACCAAAAAGTTCACACACAAACTCAACTTGAGAGAGTTCAAATGCTAGAATCAAGAGTTGCTCGACAAGGAACTTACAATGCTCCACATTTTGTGGCATATCAATGATAGAAGCAATAATGGCCATAGCTTCATCTTACTTGCTATGTATTCTTGGTAGCTAACAAAAAGAGATAGTGAAGGATTTTGATTTGATAAAATCTTCCATCTATTTGTAAGACATTAATTTATCATCTTTGATTTCATAGTTATCATTGACTTGGTAGATGGGTAACTAGGAATCAACAAAAACTTGCAAATGTTGTATGTTCCATTGGATAGTTAGCTTCAGTCCTATGATCATTACCTCATACTCTGCTATGTTTTTTTTGCAACTAAATGCTATCTGGTATGACTTGGGGATTATGTCTCCTTGTAGTGTGATAAACATAATGCTGACTCCTAATCCATTTCTTGTATGTGAGCCATCAAAGTAAAGCTTCAATTCATGAGCTATATCCATGTTAAATATGGCTTCATCTAGAAAGTCTATCAACATGGGATGATCATCTCATAGGTGCTTCTGCTAACTGATTAGCTATCACTTGTCATTTGATTTCCTTTTTGTTGACATATTCTATGTCAAATTCACTAAGGATCATAACCCATTTGACTATTTTTCCTAAGAGAGTGGTCTTGCTTAGGGGACACTTTAATGGGTCAATCTTGGAGATAAGCATTGTTTTCTAGTGGAGCATATAATGCCTCAACTTTTGGGTGACAAAGACAACAACAAGGAAAACTTGTTCAATAAATGAATAGTTTAGTTCATATCCCAGAAGTTTTCTACTAATGTAGTATATGGCTTTCTCTCTTCCTTATTTATTAGCTTGTGCTAGGAGAGCGACTAATGTTGTTTCTATAGCTGAGATGTACAAAATGAATGTTTTTCTTGTAATAGGAGCCATTAAAACTAGTGGATGCAGAAGATAATCTTTAAGATATTCAAAAGACTCATCACATGGGTTATTCCATTTAAAGGATATGCCCTTGCATTATAAATGTTAGAATGAGTGATATTTATCTGCTAGTTGTGTGATGAATTTGCAAATAGATTATAATATCCCTTGTAGACTTCTTAATGTTCTTAGATTTGTTGGAGGAGACATTTCAAGTATTTCTTTCACTTTTTTAGGATTAACCTTGATGGCTCATTGAGAAAAAATATGTTAGCATGCTTTTGCATTAGAGTGTTAAACTTCAAAATTGACCTCATAGAAGGAATCTTTGGTTGATTTTTATTGCTAACAATGGTTTTGCAATCTATGACTTTTGAAGAAGTCAGTGTTTTGGGGGGTTGAACTTGAAATTTGAACCTTGAAATTCAGAGGTTCAAGTTTGAAGTTCAGGATTCACTAGTTTGGAAGCTTAACATATACAATTAAAGAAGGCAGATTCAAAGGTTTAGTTTGAGAGTCTAGAGTCATCAAAGGCTCACCATTACAAGCTCAAAGTCTTTAGAACTTTGGTTCAACCTTAATATTTGAAATGTAGATTCCAACTTTGCAAATGCGAGTTTAGGATTCAAGACTAGATTCAATTCAAAGTTCTATAGTCACCTTTGGTTTATCATAAAGCTTGGGGTTTGTTTGCATGATAAGAGTAATGAATAACCAAAGGTGTTATAGATACATAAACATTTTTAGGTTTCTCTTAGAGGTAGGTATGATTAAATTTAGACCTAAGGAGCTCATATACTTCATTAGAGTGTTGATGATACTCAATTGATATCATGAAAAGCTAAGAGGTTGATCATTAAATGTTCTCAACAATATTGTTAAGATTTGATTGCCAACTATCATGTCATGAACACCAAAACTTAGGATCCCTACCAAAGTCTTGGGATCCAATTCATAGAAATCCAGTGCATATGTCATGGTATGAAATGATTATTTAATTTGTCCCTCTATGTTCCATCAAGAAATATGAAGGGACTATACTTTCCATAAGACCAATAAGTCAGGGGAAAACTAATCAAGAAAGAACATATATGATGATAGCTAGTGGTGATGACTAGAAGAGAGTCATGGAATTTTATAACTCCATATGACACTGGGTGCTCATTTAATACTATAGTGCTATCACACAGTTGTGCAAACATCCTTCTGACTTCATGCATCAGGTTTTGATAGATCAAAAAATATGTGTGCTTTTCATGTTTGTCATTTTCCTTTCAAAATATGTCTAACATTTGTGAGCCACTGGAGTTCAATATTTCATAGGGTCTCAGATCTTATCAGGTTTTAGAGGAGTTTTGTGATGAGAAAATTAAGACTTTGTGAGCTTGATAAGGGTAGTAAAGAGCTTCCATGGTGATCCAAATTAGGCTAAAATCAACAAATTTGTGTGATGCTTGAGCAATTCATATGAATTATTTGATAGAATGTCATCTCTAAGACAATCAAGGTCATCTCACGCAACTCATTCCCACTTTTCATCATGAATGAATAAGATGAAAAGTGGGAAAAAAAAATTTTGGGTGCTTCAAGTGAAGCCTTGGCTTCCATCAAAGCCACCACATGGCTTCACTCAAAGCCATGTAGAGAGGGCTTTGATGGAAGCCAAGGTCTTTTCTTGAAGCCCTTGCTACCCATGAGTTCACTTGGTCTTTAAGCAAAGTCGTGGGCTTCCTTCAAATCCTTTACGACTTTGAGTGAAGTTGTGGGCTTCATTTAAAGCCCTTAAAAACCCTAACCACAATGACTTTTAAGACGATTTACCACTTTTGAATGTCATTTTCATGATGACTATTTTGGACCAGAGGTTGGAGCAAAGTTCCTAACATCTGCAATTAGACCATCATTACATATTATCATATTCAACCTTCTTCGAGCATTCAATATACCAGGTATGTTCATCATTGTATTTTTTATGAATATTTAGTTATTTTTAATGATTTTTTAGTTATTTTGATGAATTATTAGAAGTTTAAAAAAAAAATTAATTAGTTTCATGAATTTATTTAGCTTTTTATGGGTATTTTGTTATTTTTAGTATACAGTAATTAGTTTTATGTTTATATGTTGTATTTTAGTTAAAATGTTGGAAATTATTGTTAAAATTGTAGTTAATTGAAAAAATATTATATGTTTAGTTTATTTAAAATGCTAGGCAAATAAACAATAAAAAAAAAAAAAATGATTAGATTTAGAAAACCAAAAATATGATTCTAGATGTAGAAAACCAAAAATGGGATTCACCATTTGTAGAAAACCAAAAATAATACGATGTAGAAAACTAAAAATATGATCTAAGATGTAGAAAACCAACAATAGGATTAGATGTAGAAAACAAAAAATGATTTAAAACTTAGAGATAATAAAAATTAATAAAAAATTAGCTTCGATATCTAGAAAAAATCTCTCTCGTCACTTTCTCTCTCTTCTCACTCTCTATCCTCACACTTTCTCTCTCCTCACACTCTCTCTCTTCTCACTTTCTCTCTCCTTAGACTTTCTCTCTTCTCACTTTCTCTCTCCTTAGACTTTCTCTCTCTTCTCACTTTCTCTCTCCCTAGACTTTCTCTCTCTTCTCACTTTCTCTCTCCTTAGACTTTCTCTCTACTCAGACTTTCTCTCTTCTCATTTTCTCTCTCCTCACTTTTCTCTCTTTAATTATTTTAGTTTAAATATTAGAAATTATTGTTAAAATTGTAGTTAATGGAAGAACTATTATATGTTTAGTTTATTTAAAATGCTAGGCAAATCAACAATAAAAACAAAAAATATGATTAGATTTAGAAAACCAAAAATATGATTCTAGATTTAGAAAACCAAAAATGGGATTCACCATGTGTAGAAAACCAAAAATAATACGATGTAGAAAACTAAAAATATGATCTAAGATGTAGAAAACCAACAATAGGATTAGATGTAGAAAACAAAAAATGATTTAAAACTTAGAGATGAATAAAAATTAATAAAAATTAGCTTCAATATCTAGAAAAAAATATCTCTCTCATCACTTTCTCTCTCTTCTTACTTTCTCTCTCCCCACACTTTCTCTCTCTTCTCACTTTCTCTCTCCTTAGAATTTCTCTCTCTTCTCACTTTCTCTCTCCTTAGACTTTCTCTCTACACTCATATTTTCTCTCTCCTCACACTTTCTCTCATCACACTTTCTCTCTCCTCACACTCTCTCCTTCTTATTTCTCTCTCCTTACTTTGTCTCTTTTCACTTTCTCTCTTCTCACTTTCTCTCTCTTCTCACTTCTCTCTCATCAATTTCTCTCTCCTCACTCTCTCTCTCTCACTTTCTTTCTCATCACACTTTCTTTCTCCTCACATTCTCTCCCTCTTCTTACTTTCTCTCTCCTCTCACTTCTATCTCCTTAATTTCTCTCTCTTCACTTTCTCTCTTCCCACTTTTTCTTTCCTCAAACTTTCTCTCTCTTCTCACTTTCTCTCTCCTCAAACTTTCTCTCTTCTTACTTTCTCTCTATTCACTTTCTCTCTCATCACACTTTCTCCCTCTTCTTATTTTCTCTCTCTTCTTGAACTTTCTCTCTCCTTACTTTCTCTCTTCACACTCTCTCCTCACACTTTCTCTCTCATCATACTTTCTCTCTCCTCACACTCTCTCACTCTTCTTAATTTCTCTCTCATCACTTTCTCTCTCCTCTCACTTCTCTCTCCTTACTTTATCTCTCCTCACACTCTCTCTCCTCACTCTTTCTCTCTCCTTACTTTCTCGAGCTCCCCTCACACTTTCTTTCTCCTTGAACTCTCTCACAATTTCTCTCTCCTCACACTCTTTCCCTCTTCTTATTTTCTCTCCTCACACTTTCTCTCTCACATGTAAGTTCTTTGTCTCCTCACACTCTCTCCCTCTTCTTACTTTCTCTCTCCTCTCACTTCTCTCTCCTTACTTTCTCTCTCATCAATCTCTCTCTCCTTTCTCTCCTCACACTTTCTCTCTCATCACACTTTCTCTGTCCTCACACTCTCTCCCTCTTCTTACTTTCTCTTCCCACTTTCTCTCTCTCTCCTCACTCTTTCTCTCTCATCACTTTCTCTCTCCTCACACTTTCTCTCTCTCCTCACACTTTCTCTCTCATCACACTTTCTCTCTCCTCACACTCTCTTCCTCTTCTTACTTTCTCTCTCCTAAATTTCTCTCTCTCCTCACTCTTTCTCTCTCATCACTTTCTCTCTTTTCACACTTTCTCTCTCCCCTCACTTCTCTCTCCTTACTTTCTCTCTCATCAATTTCTCTCTCCTCACTCTTTCTCTATCATCACTTTCTCTCTCCTTGTACTCTCTCTCTCTCTCACTTTCTCTCTCCTCACACTTTATATCTCCTTTTAAATCTCTCTCTCCTCTCACTTCTCTCTCCTTAAACTTTCTCTCATTAATTTCTCTCTCCTCACACACACTCTCTCATCACTTTCTCTTTCCTCGCACACTCTCTCTCCTCACTCTTTCTCTCTCATCACTTTCTCTCTCATCTACTTCTCTCTCTCCAAGCTCACTTCTCTCTCGTTTCTTTCTCTTTCATCACTTTTTATAGATCCTTGTGCACTTTCTCTCTCCTCACTCTCTTTCTCTCTCATCACTTTCATAATATTAAGTTAACATTAAGTTCCCCTTATGTTCTTGTAGTATTAAGTTAACATTTAGTTTGCATGTTTTACCCATAGATGGCATCCCACGATCAACCTCAAGATCAAGAACATGGAGAGGGTCATTATCATATTTAGGGACATGGACAGAATCAGGGACATGGAAAGGATCAGGCACAGGGATAGGGACAAACTCATGTTCCTGATATGTTGACTATATTCTAGTTTTCAACTATAGGGACTACTAGACTGAGATCAACTATTGAGCAATCTCAGGATCATCTATGTAGAGATATATGTCAGCAGATTTTGACTAGTCTTCAGGAGCATACTGACAGGCTTGGATCACAGTCTACATTTACATCATAGTCTGTAGATAGGATTTTTGATGAGCTTAGAGCAGAGATCTTGGTTGGTATATCCTTAGACCAGGTTCAGAGCTTGGTTTTTAAGGAGATTATCAAACAAGAGGCCTTCCCATTTTATGAGGGGAAAGACCATAGTCAGGACATATCAGGTTACTAGATGTGTTGTGCCATAGATTGTTTGTCTAATATACCCTTGATTCCTAGCAGCACATGGTCCTTATCCTAATAATGACCAAATTCCATTATATTTTTCCCAACAACTATACGTGGAGTTCCATTTGGGGCACTACATCAACTATTTAGATATTCTAGGATATTATGGTCAGGGACATGGTAGAGTTTGTGATCATGATGCATACTATGAGGCAACTCATGTTGTCCATCATCATTGTGCATTGGTGGGATCTAGGACTAGGAGCATTACATCTGACACTTTGGGCACATATCTTTTGAGTACACCTAGTCAGTGCAAATCATCTCATGAGGCATCATTGAGTACTATACTGCCCACTGATGAGATCTATAGAGTTGCATCCTACCCTAGTAGATATATGTTGCCTCATTGGAGAGCATAGACGTATGGAGATGGCCTTGTATCTTCTAGATGCTCTTTTACATGCATATTCATACATTGCAGATACACAGGGGATGCCTTTACATAGTGTCGTAGATATGATTTCACAAAGGCCTATATTTTGAGTGTCCCATGACATGTCATCAGGTCATGCACACCAAAGTACACAACACTTTGCACAGGACTTTGGCATTGAGCACTCTACACAACACTTTGGCACTAAGTAGTCTAGTGCCTAGTACTCAGCTTAGAACTTAGCACATCAGTTTATTGTAGCTCCACCTAAAGGGACCTTAGGACTTAGTTGAGGTATATCTATTTCTACTAATTAAGTTGATGTGCTTGATCATCAGATACAAGATTTGAGTCAGATTCATGTTTCCAATGACATAGGATCATACATGGACATGTTGCTATATTAGTCTACTAACTCTACACCACTTCCATCCCAACTTGTTAGTCCTTTGCACTCCTCACTATTTTAGAGGATTGAGATTATTAGCAATGTAGTTTCTATTGATGACACCTTAGTACATGTCATTGATGACCCTCTTTCTCCCCAGACCTAGGTACACCTCTTTTAAGTTTCATTTTTACAATAACAAATTTTCATGTACAAATGTATAATTATGTACTCATATTTCCAAATGAGTTATATTTTTATAGGTATAGGTAGCAAAGAATGCTTCTTCCAGTGTGGGCTCTGATCGTAGTGGGAGGAGAGATGTTGTCGATGCGACTCCTACAACTTGTAGAGCTACAAATATGATGGATGTGACACCCATTAGTGCTCAGGTAATTTTTAATTATAGAAATTTAAATTAATGTGTACATATATACAGGTCCTATACATGTCTAATACATTGTTGTATTTTAATTTGTAGGGCTTAGTTGATACTCCATAGACATATGATCCTCATGATTCTCAATCAAAGAGTCGCTCTATTCATATGTGTCTGGATGAATCTCTAGTTTAGGACACATGCATATGTTTACTTTATCATTGATCTAATTGAGACATATAAAACTTATGATTTGACACACACACACGTGCACGCGCGCACACATATTGATCTTTGCACATACATGTTTGTTTATGATTCATTTTTAAATTAAACACATGATTGGTTTGAAATTTATTCAATCGTCATATATGTTTCTAGTTTATGACCTTTGGATATGATCTATACGTATGTATTTCATTTATAGTTAGACATGTGTACATGACAAGGTTCAATTTATGATTAGAAATATGATACATACATACATTTCTAGTTTATGCCATTCAATATACATGTATTTAGTTTATGGTTAGACATGTGTACATAATTGGTTCAATTTATGATTAGAAATATGATATATATGTGTTTCTAGTTTATGGTCCATGTGATATACATGTATTTAGTTTATAGTTAGACATGTGTACATGTATGATTAGTTCAATTTATTCAATTAAATCTAAATGTGATATATTCATGTTTCTAGTTCATGGTCCATGTGAACATGTAAACATTCAATGTAATGTATGTATATGAAATGGATATCAAATGAACATGTCAAGTATGTATGTATATAATGTATGAACATATAAGTATATCATTTAATGAACATGTAAGTATTCAATATAAGTATGCAAGTTACACATGTAAGTATTGAATGTATGTACATGTATGAAATGGATTAAATTAACTATGAAATATTAAATATTGAAGCAAGTTATCTAGAAATATGAAGTATTAAACGTAGTAAGTTTTGGAAATATGAAATAGATGTCAAGTGGTTCCAAGTGGTTCCACATGCTCATGGAGAACATTTAATATTCTCTCTTGGTCCTCAGTATCTAATCTCTAATTGGGACATCCACCTTTATGTTTAATTAGATGTAGAGAAATGGACATAGCAATAACATGGTGGCTATATTGAAGCACTTTATTATCAGGTTGATAATCAACAAAGTGAATTCCATGTTCCACTAATTTTTCTTTCTTGAGATATGTTCCCTCCAAAACAACTAAAATTTCAAAAAATGCATTTCAAATTTAATTTAACACATGTACATAGGTATGTAATAAATAATTTTTTATCATTTAAATATAAATACACTCATAATTTAAATTAGTTAATTTAATACAAATATACCTGTAGGGAATACCATTCCATCACTTTCTTCAAGTTCAATTAACTTCATCCTTTTAGCAATGCAACACAATAAATAGTAACTCACTCCTACATTTCTAGGCTCAACAATAACTACAAAGACTTCACCTGTATATACAATTTAAATATCATGTACATATATATATATATTGTGAGCTCTAAAATTTCTTTGTAAATTTAATATATTCATATATAAATTTATTATTTTAAATATTTTACTTACCAATTTGAACTAGTCCAAATATATGGTTATAATTAGTAGAAATCAAAGGAATGTCATCAAAGTTTTCATCTTCATCTCAATTAACTATACCAGTAACAAAATGTGGCACCAAAATCCATAGACCTACATATCCACGATCCTGATTGATGCACTCATGGTAATTCTCAACAATAAAATAACAACAAAAACATGAATAGTCTCTTATGCACAATGTCCAATTAAGATGATTGGTACTCATAACAAAATGTAAGGATCATGTTTTTTCTATCCTCTTACAACCATGCATAGTTTTCTATCCACACTTGAAGACACATATTTAATATATATACAAAAAAAATTAGAGACAAAAATATATATAGTCAAATGTGTCATGTGTGTATAACTTAAATTATGTTTAAGAGGAAATATATATGAACACGTATATACATTTACTTGATATCTCCCAAAAGACTCTACATGGTACTATTTGACTCACTCTTGATGATGCATCAACCTCATTTGATGCAAAATGTGTCTTGCACCATTCAACAATGTCATGTGCATTATTTATATGAACTCCCTTATAATTCATTTGATACTTTGGTAGAGCATGTTTGATACAAGCTCTATCACCGTCATGTTCACCTTTTCCATGTCCACTTTCGAAGAAACTCCATACATGTGGTATGTTTTCATCGCAATGATATTGACAAAGTGCATAAAATGGTTGAGATTATTTGAATTGTACAACACACCAATCTAACCAAACATAATGTTTATCAATACTTATACCTCTTTCTTTGATATATGCAAAAAAATTCTTGAAACAATGTTCTACATAATGAATATCATGTTCTTTATCACCACTTATGTAGAACTGATATTCTTTTTTGATGACTCATGCTTCAACTATGCTTTGAATACCATCGAAATCTAACTATGCATAACAATAGCACACTTGTACCATAATAGTAACCTAAGCTGGAAAATAGTAGTCTAATTGAATAGCCTTTTGATGAACAAAGGAATAGTTTTCTACAAAGTCAACAATTGATAAAATGGTTCCAAGTGGGAAGTTATCTCTAAGCATTTGAAATTGTTGTGCTTACCACTTTGCAAAATATGCATGATGAATATACGGTTGTATCAAACTTTTGAATTTGTCCATAAATGCTCCAACAGTCACCTCCTCTTCAACATATTCTAATCTTTTCGATTCTTTCCTAGATTTAGTTTGATTCATTACATACTTTTAACCCTTGCAAGTTATCATTTTTGTGACATCAATATCTTCATTATTCAAAGGAAAAAGATCCAAATTAGAACACGTGTCACATATTCCTCTAATGCAATTGATTTGACCAACATGATCATCTATTTTTTCACACAAAATAGATGAGATGAACTCACTTCATCTATTAGGAGGGGCATTTTCATAACAAAAGTTTCTTCTATAAATTCTGATAAACTTGATAGTGGAGATCAAATTCAATATGATAATGACAACAAGTTTCAAACACTTTGTTTCTCCTAACATAATATGGCTTCAATATTTCAAATAATGTCTACCCAATATTTATATCTAGATTTGAACTACAAAATGAGACATACATGTCATCTTGTGTTATGTCCAACCAATGTTTTGTATGATGTTCATAAAGGTTAGGTCTAACCCTATGTCTGAGAACATCTCTAGTATTTGATGAAGGACAAGTATTATCATTCTAGAATGATATTAAATTTTTTATTATATCATCACTCATATCACAACAAGGAGCTCTACACATAATTGCCCAATTTCCTTCCAAAGTACTATCATCCAAAATCATTCTTCTCTTAATATATTTTGATATGGTTTTTCTACTAAAACCAATATGTGATGAAATTGAAAATATTTGTCTATTTTTTGGTATACTACTACCAAGAATAGATTGCAACATAACTCGTCTTGTAGTGCTCTTATCTTTGCTTTGAATTTTCTTCCCTATAGAGCTCAAACCTTTCTTAACATTTTCAACAATATCACTTTGCATGTTAGAAAATTTTCTCTTTTTTGATGTTGTGTCTACACCTAACAATTTTAACGACTCTTCCAATTTTTTCTATAAAAGAACGCATGCATGTACTTGGAGTTTTTTCAAGTGTTTCTAAAACATCAATTTTACTTTTTATATATTTTACTATCTTATTCATACCTTTTTTTTCGGAAAGACTTAACGATTTAATATCAACAAGTGATTTCAATTTATCCACATCTATTATAAGTAAATGATATAAATTTATATGACTAATATTTTTCTTTACACTTGTAGCTAGTATTATGTGTTCATCCATACCAATTTGAGAAATTGATCCTGACCCTTCTCCAAGTTCCATTGGTTCATGTCTTGAATTATCATGTCTCAAATTGTTATGTCCCAAATTGTCATATCCCAGATTGTTATGTCCTGAACTATCATGTCCTGGATTGTCATGTCTCAAATATTCTTCAACATGTATTTGCTTGTCTTGTGATTTTTTGTTAAGACCAACATGCATATAAATGAATAAATTTATAAAATTAATTATAAAATTGCAAATATATGCACCATATGAATTTACTCATGTACATACCTTCTCTTCTTTTGTGATAATTTGCTAAAGTTTTCTCATGATTTCTCTATTCTACATTAGTTGATCTATTTCTTGTCAATTTACTTTGTCTTCCTTGCTATCATCCCATCTTTGATTTTTAAAATATTTTCAATTATCAAGTCAGTCTCCAAATTTTTTTTAAAAAATTTCAAATTGTCTTGAGTCTTCTTCCTTTTTCTTCAAAACAATGAATTCCTTCTAACATTTTTGTGTATTTATTAAAATATGAGCCTACAATTTTTATTTATACCAAAAAAAAATTACAAATATTTTATTTTGGGCCAACTAGGGGCTTCAAACGAAGCCTATAACACTAATTTGGGCCGACTAGGGGCTTTGAACGAAGCCCATAGCACCCAAAAATTGTTGCTAAGGGCTTTGCTTGAAGCCCCATGGCACCCAAAAATGTACCTATAGGGCTTCAAGAGAAGCCCTTGGGCATCCAACATGGCCAAAGGGCTTAAAATGAAGCCCCCTGGTTGTGGAAGGGTTGGCCAAGGGGCTTTGACCAAATCCCATTTGCTTAGATAGGGGGCTTCAACTGAAGCCCCCTGGTCGTCCCACATGGCCATTTTTGGCTATCATGAAATAACCTAGGGGGCTTCGTTTGAACGAAGCCCCTCTTGAAAAGTGGCAAACCACCCAAGTGGCTTTGTGTGAAGATGCTTCACTCAAAGACCACAAAAATGGGCTTAGAACAAAGTCACCTTCATGCTCAGCCTCCAAACATGGAAAATTTTCAGATTGTCCTTAATTTCAGACAAATTTTATTCTTGTGATGGCTCAAACAAGGGCCAAATAAATTTAAACTCTGAAACTAAGTTTAGAAATGTGTTCTCCTTTCAATAAGCTTTCCAATGAATATATTTTTAGCACATATTATTTTTATTGTGATGTTTTATTTTTAATTTTATTAAATATAGGTTTTTTTAATCATTTTAGAAACCTCCATTTGAAGCCTTGGGAAAAATATAAAAGTAAATAATATTTTTTTTAAAAAGCATGATCATCAAAGCTATGCATATTAGCTTTCTATCAAGTCAAGAAAAATTGCATTTTGATATATACAAATCAAGTTATATTTATCAAAAGTAACTTGTGTCTAAATTATCTTTAGTGTCACTTTGACACTAAATAAAACCTATACTTTTTGACAAAATTGAACAAAACCAAAAAAAGTTGCCAGTTATTGATGTTACTATTCTAGCCCAAAAAGAATTTTATAGTTATCCTATTTTTAAAAAAGTTATGTTTATCAAAACACCTATCACTTTTTGAAAAAATCAATTTTTGTATAAAGCACTTCTCAAAGGAGACAAACAAAGGATTACAAATGAAATTATTAAAAAAAATTAAAAATATTGTTAGAAACTAGCTAGAAAATGCTAAAAATCACCAATTTACATCATCATCAAATTCTTTATGGTTTTGTCATAATATGCATTTGAAAATCAAGTTTTTGTTAAAAATATCTACTTTAGTTTCAAACTTGGCTAAAAAGTGGGAACCATTACCACGGCCTTACCCATCATTGTATTCATAGCCACACATATGGAGTAAAGGTGAAGTAGCTAAGTCCTCCTTGTGAGTATCATTCTCAACCCAATATGCCAAGGTAAAGTTCAAAGATTTCTAAGTAACAATTACAAAGAAGCATCCCTCAATAGGCAAAATTCAATGTAGAGAATGCCCCTATTAGGTTTCCAACAGCCAAGCATTCTACAAGTAGTGGAATAGTAATCAAGTCATTAAAGAAGGGTTTATTATATGTTTGAGCAGCATCACATAATCACGATCAAGGAATGAATATTTCTCTCCATGCTATTGAGCTATATGATAATAAGATGGAACATGCATGTATATTTGAGATCAAGGTCTAAGTATTGATACAACAGCTTTTAGACAAGTCAAAGTTTTGAATTTGACATATTTGTTGGATATAATTGATTAGTTGTGTGTTGTCTTTGATGTTACACAAATGTCATAATCATTATTAATCAGTATATGTTGAGCTCACTAGGGTGGTGAAGAGAGTTCCTAGTGTCTACTAAGCATTCTTCTATTTTTCTAGTTTAGAAGGCAATGTCTACCGAGTTCACTTGGGTATCAAAGGAAAATTTACAGTAAGTGAGTGTTAACTGAGCTCACTCAAGTATCGGAGGAAAGTTGGATGGAACCAGTGCTAACTAAGCTCACTCAGTTGCCAAAGGATTTTCTTAAGTTTGCAGTGTTAACCAAGGTTCTGTTGGTTAACAAAGGAAATCATTTCAAAGTTAGTTTCTACCAAGTAGGGTCAGCTAATGAAGGATTTTCTTATTTTATTGTATTAAGCCTAATTTATTTATCTATTGATTCCAGCCAATCAAGGTAATGAATATTGAATATTTTAAGTTTTATTTGAGCCGACTTGACAAAGTGGAAGGTATAAGTATAAGGTCAAGTTGTGATTTCAAGTGTGTGAAAAAGTGCAAGAGAATGTACAAATTGTGATGATGTGATTGAAGATCTATTGATGAGTAGAGGAAGTGAATTTGAAGGATAAGTAGAATATCCTTGTGGTGCAACAAAGCCATATTTGATCAGGAAGGATCAAGTAAAAGCCAAAAAAAAGATATAAAATCAGCAATTTAGTTGCATTCAAATTAGGTCATCTCATTGTTAGTCTCTAACCATTGTAGCAGTGATCTAAATCTCTTAATAGAGTTGGCTTAATAGCTATTTGCAAATCCTCTAATAAGGTGGCAATTCCATTGAATTGTTCTCAAGACCTCTAACTAAGCCACTCCTAATAGGGTGATTAAATCCTTTAATAGACTCACACCTAACAATGTGTTTTGTAACCTTCAATAGGGTTGACTCCTAACAAGGCTCACTTTAGAAGAGTGAAAATTAGTAACTAGTTGCTATTGGTGGTTTTTCCCAAATTGGGTTTCTACGTTAAATCCTGGTGTCAAATGTGTTCATACTTTTTTTTTATATGTTTTCAACTAAGTTAAACTAATGGTAATCATAGATAACATCTAATGGTTTGTATGTTAATCTTTTACTAAGCTAATCCAGTTATTATGAGTTACAACATTTTGTGTTTTTACCGAGCTTTAGTAGTATTCAGTTATCTATTTGCATTTTATACTAAT
Organism: Cupressus sempervirens; assembly: GCA_028749045.1. Lineage (NCBI taxonomy): Eukaryota > Viridiplantae > Streptophyta > Pinopsida > Cupressales > Cupressaceae > Cupressus > Cupressus sempervirens. The sequence goes on from CM053788.1 coordinate 353,046,192, forward strand.
ATCTAAGGGATCTAGGATTTTTTTTCTTAGTAACCAATTCACCCCTCCCCTCTTAGTTACTCCTTATATTTCCAATAGTATTGACTCCATTCCCTATTGTGTGCCCTTGTCAAATGTCATGGCATGAGCCTACCAGTGTGAAGGTAATGTCACAAGGTCCACATTGTCAAATGGTGCAAAGGTTCAATACCAAAGTCCATGCTTCATAGTGGTGCAATGGATCATTATGTCCACAAGAAGTATGGCATCGTGCTAATGATGTTTGATCCTTTCATGAAATAATTAACATAGCAACTTGATATGAATCAAAGTAAGATCCCAATAATGAGATGAGGGAAACATTTTAATACAGAATCTATGTTTTGTTCTATGCTCATTCTAGAGATACATCTGTAGCCAGTGAAGCCATGGAGGTCATGAAGAAAGATCTAAAAGTTTCAAAATCCATCCACATATGAATAGAAAAAGATTCATTGAGTTCTATTTGGGGAGTGAAGATGGAGCATGTAGATTGTAGAAAATAGGATATGGTCAAAATGTTTGACCAAATGCCAATAGAAAAGTGAAAGGGCCCCGTGGCTACATAAAGAATGCATCAGCCTAAGCACATATGTATCAAACATTTTCCATGCAAGAGTATGATATGAATTTGGAACATAGGAGAAAACTCTTGTAAAATGAAGAATCACTAGGCATATCACACACGTGTGTTCGAGCATGGGAATAAAGGAATTTATGAGGCATAGGTGAATTGTTCAAAAAAATGTCTTCCCCAAAGATGATAGTTAAAGAGAAGGATAGATTTTAGAAACATATTTTAACCATCATGATGAAGGCTTCCACTAGAAAGTTATTCCCCATATCTCTCTCCAAATGACACTTGGAATACACCTGTCGACACATGGAATGTTTTAAATCCACCTTTCTTGATATGATTATGAGCTATCTATGGGGAGAAAAGAGAATTGAATAGAGAAAAGAGAAAATATTATTATCAAATGGAGAAAAGCTATTTAGTTGCCCTTCATGTTTTAAAAAGAATTAGTTATATTGGTAACTAAAGGATCACATACAAGGTAAAGATGTTAAATATGGAATTCAATTATGGAAGAAGGGCCTTCTTTTCTATGAGAGACAAAGAGCTAGAGTAGGGGAGAAGGAACATTGCATTTTCTACATTTCATTTAGAGTTGAGAGTTCTAGTTTTGTAATAGACTTGGCAGAGGTTGTGAGCAAATAAAATTAGAGTATTCTTATTTGTTGTGTTCAAGAAAAAGATGGGTTTTATTCTAAATTGTAGCATTTGGTTATGAATTCTCTAATTATAAATCAATAGTAGTATTGATATATTCAGTTTTGAACATTATCTTGCATCATGTGTTAAGTACTGGATGGGCTAAAGATCGTAGTATTTGTAGACATTCCTATTATGGAAATCAGAATGATTTAACCCTTGTTTTCACTACATTTGCATAAGTAGCATTCATACTGCATTACCAATGCCAAGGAGTCATAAGAAATGTGAATTCTTAGAGTTGGCTAGGTTTAGAACTAAATTTACTACCTGAGTTAGTTCTATCTAGGGCTAGTTTGGTTTTCCTCTTCCATTCTCAGGTTAAGTACATAACCAGTGAGTTTAGGAATAGAACAAAATTCATTGAATATCATTCATAAGGGAGCTGTACCTTTCAATTTAGAGGAAATTGATCAACCTAGTGATAGATTATCCAACTGTTGGTATCAAATTATTTCTTGTGGATTTGGGCATTTAAGAGTTAAATTGAAAAGAATAATCTATTTACCAACACAATATACCCAAGGAGCTTTCCAAAAATGACTCTAAATACACACTTTTAAGGATTCAAATAGATCTTATAGCTTCCATTATGTTGAATATTTTTTCTAGGATGCCCAAATGATCACTTCTTCTAGGGGATTTGCAAAGTAAGTCATCTACATAGTCTTCCATTAGGATGTGCATGAAATCATGGAAGATGGTAGTCATTGCTCTTTGATATGTTGCCTCAATATTTTTACGGCCAAAAGGACATTCCAACAATATGTTCCCCAAGGAGATGTGAAAGTTGTTTTGTGTTGATCTTTAGGAGCTATTTTGATTTGGTTGTAGCCAAAGAATCCATCCATTAGTGATAACATGCCATATCTAGTTATCATATCTATGATGATGTCTATATTTGGTAATGGGAAATCATCCTTGGGACATTCTTTGTTGAGATCACTAAAGTTTGTGCATATCTGGATGCCCCCAGAGTGTTGGCTTATTGGTACCAAGTTGGATATCCACTCTATGTAATCAATGGGTCTTATGAAGTCTGCATCCAATAGTTTTTTTAATTTGGCTTTGACAAGGAGAGCAACTTGAGAATGCATCTTTATCAACTTTTTCTTTACTAGTTTCACTCCTAGTTTTAATGGCAAGTGATGGAGGACTAGCTCAGGATCTAATCTAGGCATGTGTGCATAAGAACAAGCGAAGTTGATCTACTTTCTAGAAAGAATTTGAAAAACTCATCTTTTTCCTTTGGTCATAACAAGGCTACAAAATGTATGAACTTAAAGTTGTTAGGTGTTCCCAGATTTATCTCTTCTATCATTTCCACAAGTAGTGTTGATCTTTCCTTCAATGCAGGTATTTCCATTCTTCCATCCTCGGGCACCTCAAAGAGGTTTTCACCATTGGATATGTCCTTTATTTTTACTTTTTCATGTTCTAATGGCACCTTTTAATTTTCACCAAGAGACCTACTTTTGTGGGACTAGGTGGGGTGTCAGTGATATGTTTATCCTATATTGGTAGTTCATTAGGATAAAAGATGTGGTCAAGACCATAAGAGATATCAAGATCATCAATGTTGAGTTCAATTCTTGTGATGTTAGGTTGGGTGTTCTTAGATGCCTTTTCATCAATCGAAGCATTCACATTCTTAGACAAGGATGAATCAATAATAGGAAGACCCAATACAAATAGCTTGAATCCAAGTCTCAAGATACAAGGCTATCTTGCTACAGTAATAGGTAGAGTAATGCCTTGTTTTTTATGTCCCAGGCCACTACATCCATCATATCCCTTTTTCTACATGATGGTGAATCCAGGCCCATACTTTTTTGAAGATATAGGAGTAGGTTTTTATTTTTCTTTAGCCTTTTCAATCCATGTATATGTATTTTTGTAAACATGATCTTCATGCAGGCCACCTCCACTAGTGAAAGTCACAGAAGGTTTCTTCTGTAATATGAATTTGGGTCAAATCTTCATAAGTTGTGGTTTTCCATAGGGCTTAGGAGAAAGGGGTAATTTTCAAATGTGAAAGGCCTATCATATGGAAAACTCACCAAAACCTTGGTCTTAAATTTTAAGCTTTCCTTTGAATGCAATTGTGCGTTTGGAAGGATCAACATATTTGGAGGAATCAAGTGGAATTGTTTCATTGTTGGTCAGGATTTCATATGCAATAGTTCCTCTAAGACTTGCACATAATTGGAATGGGTTTGGATCACCAAGGATAGTAACCTCTACATTGTTATAGGAAAATTTTAAGCACTAGTGATATGTAAAAGGCACTGCTTTTAGAGCATGGATCCAAGGGCATCCTAGTATGATGTTACAATTCATTTCTATATCTAAGACCTATAACAATGTATTCTTGGTAGTTAGATCAACTCTTATAGGTAATATGATAATGCCCTTAGAGATGCATTCACCATCATCATAGGCTTTTATTGTGATTATGCAAGAGGGTCCACATCTTCTTTAGAGTAAACCTAAACCTTCACAACTTTAAGGGTATAGATGTTTAGTCCTACTCCTCCATCTATCAAGACACATCTAACATTGGCATTATGGATAAAGACTTCAAGATGAAGAGGGTCATTATGGTTGGGTCTATCCTAAGGAATAGCTCGAGGGTAAAAGGTGATATGGTGTGATGTAGATAGGTTCCCAACCATGGCTTGGAACTAGACAACATCAATTTTATCTGGTACTATAGATTCTTTTAAAGCTTGGTGAAGGACCTTCTAATATTGGGGTGATGCATGAAACAAATGTAGGATGGATATTTGCATTGGGGTTTTTCCAATCTGGTTGACAAGGTTGTAATCTAAAGAAGTAGGATCAATAGGTCTACTAGGGTTCATAGGTCTAGCAGATGTGGTAGGTCTATCTGGGGTCATAGTTCTAGTTGGGGCTCTAGGTAAGGTAATCTAAGTGTGGTGGGTGGCAACAATGCAGTGAGGCTCTTCATCTTTTAAGGTGAATGTGGATATGTGGGATTCAAACTCATTGAAATGGTTGATGGTGTAGTTGTATCCAGTGTGTTTGTAGTTAGTCTGCAAGTCAGATTTTGAACTAAAGGCTTTCCCTTTGTCATGATTACCCCAAGGCTCTTTGAAAATGGTATAATTAGAATTGGGTGCTACTAATGATAGATCAACTATGATCACACTATCATTGATAAGGTCTTGTATTTCATGTTTCAACTAAAAACATGACAAGGTCTTGTGACCTTTGATGCGGTCATAATCATAGAATTTGTTGTCATCCCACCAAGAGGTTTTAGTTAATGGTTCATCCTTGATCAAGGGTAACTGCAATAAGATATGATTGAGTAATTATTGAAGTTTAGTCTCAAGAGGTATCCCCAGTGGTGTAAATTTCCTATCCTTTTTTCTAGGACATCTTCAAGCTCTATCTTGCATGGAAATCTCAGGTTTCTATTGTTGAGGTGGTGTTTGATTGGGAGTTTATGAATTTGTAGGATTTTCACCTTTTAGAGTCACTTGAGGTTCTATTCTATTGATCGTTTGTGCATCCACAATACCATCATTAGTCATGTTCTTGTTCTTGGAGAAAAATTTATCCTTGTCATTAGATGAATTTGTATTTTTGTTTTCCTTGATTGTCTTGAGGATGCCTTTGTGGATGAGGGAATCTTAAATGCTAGCTCCCTTTTTCATTATCTTATTAATGGTTCTTAGACTTTTGATCTTGAGTTTGTACATTAAATTAGGGACTAGGTTTTCAATGCATAGATTAAATTGTTGTTCTTCAGGAATATTCAGTGAGCATTGATTTTCTCCAACATAATTAGAATTTGATAAATGACTCTCCCATATTTTTTTTAGTTGAGCACAAATCAAAAAGTGTCACCTCATTTATAATGTTCAATGCAAAGTGGGATATGAATTTGTCTGCTAATTTTGACTAAGATTTTATGTTACTAGGAAGTTTGGAGTACCATTTGAGTGTGGGACCACCTAGAGAATGAGGGAATAGTCTCATGAGGTATGTGGCCTGATCACTGAATTCAGTACAAGAGGCACAGAATTCCCTAATGTGATCAACTGGGTTTCCTTGTCCTTGATATTTTTCAAATCTTGGTGCCTTGAAATGTTTTGGAAATGGAAGAATGTATATATTTTTATCAAAGGGATTAGGATATAAATCCCTTTCTGTATATAGAGTCTATTTCTTGTGGACTCCCAATGCCTCAACTTGTTTGGACATTTGTTTGAATTTTTGTAGTAAATATTCATTAGGGTTTTGAATGATGGTCCTTTTTCAAGTCTTTTATGTCTATAAGTAGATCATTTTCTATGGAAAGAACTATGTCTACTTGGTGCTAACATTTTTGTATTTGAAGACTTGGGTGATGTGTCAATAGGAGGTAGAGGTATGTTGGCACCTCAAAGACAAAATGGTCCTTGTTGTTGTACTTGTTGTTGTGGTATTGATTACGAGAGTTGTAACATGGGTTGTTATTGCATCACTTGTTATGGATTTTTTTATGGTTGTTGTTGAGATAACTATGTTGGTTGAATATGAAGCCATGTATGAGACTATTGTTTTCGAGGTATCTGTTGAGTTTGGGGCACATGTTGTAGTTGTAACAATTGTTGTTGATAGGAAATTTTTTTCTCTAAGAATATTTGTTATTCCAACTATTTTTTTAGTTTCTCTTGTTGTTTAGCAAACATGACTTGTTGTTGTTGGAATTGTTGTTGGTACATTGCCTGTAAGTCAAGTGGATTTAGACTAGGTTGTGCATTAGAGACATTGGATCCTTGTACCACTTGAGGTTGTTGTTGTTGTTGATGTTGATACATTGTATTCATGTTAAGTATATTTTTACTTGGATGTGCATTAGGGATGTTAAGTCCTTGTACCACCACAAGTTGTTGTTCTCTTGGAAGTTGGTTATGTCCTTTAGAGGTGAACATCATGTTTGGGTCTTTTTTTTCATACTTTTGTGTGTTAGATGTTTCACCATGGGACATCATATTGATTTTCCAATGGGACATATTCCTTTGGGGAATAGGTGAAATTTCAATAAGGCTCTTCCTTTGTATGTGAATAGGGGTTTTTACAATTGATGTTTCACATGGTATACTCATAGGGGGCTCCATAACATTTGATGTCATAATAGTTGGTAGAGTTAGGAGCAAGGGTGCATTTTGTTGATTTTCCTCCAAAGGAGGCATATTTGGCATCCCTAGAGTGTAAGTCCCCTTAGGCACATCTTGTTGTTGAATTATTTTATTGAGATCAATACTCAACATCCTCTTAAGGTATTTTGGAAGAGTCTTGTTTCCATTGATTGATGGAGGTTTGTTAAAAGACGAGTTGATATTGATGTGTTCAAAAGTACTTTGGAGAATTTTTATGGTTGATTTTTGGTGAGATCTTATAGGTTCTATCTATGTGTTCAAAAATTCCAAAGGTTGTTTTCCCTTGTCCAAGTCCAAATTAATCATGGGTTGTATGCTTTTGAATGTTGGTTTGTTTTGATGTTTGGACTTAGGTTCCTCCAAATTTGGATTGAATTTGGCAATTTCTTAGGCTGCCAAAAGTTTAAAGTTTTTTCAAAAATTCTTGTCTTAGCAAGCGCTAGCCATTTCTTCCTTAGTGATGCCATAATTTGTGTCAAAATCATCACTTAGGTGCAAATTACCTTGTATTTTTGGAGGATTTAAGATACTCATGTTAGGTTTACTGAATTTGAATGAATGAGTTTCTTCATCCTCAGGAATTATAGCTACACTTCTACATCCAAGTGGTATATATATATGAATATGGGTTTCAAATTGGGACTCCACTGAACCATTCCACATGTAGGAGAAGTGTTTAAAGGAAATTTCATATTAGATGTGTTGTTTAGGGTTGGTTATGTTATTTCTTGATGGTTAGGGTTTTGCAGATACATGCTTAATTGGTCCATGAGTAAAGGTTGTGAGGCTTTGGTTTCTTGCTATTATTTTATCTTGGATGAGGTTTGGGTTGTGTTTGTACCTCAAAAAATAAGGTTTGATATAGTTCTTCTAGTCTCTAAGTTGATTATGTCCCTTTAAGTATTGGCATAATACTTAAGGACACATACGCAATGGAGAAAACCCCTAATGGGCACTCTACCTCCCAAGTGTGTACCTAAACTATCAACTATACTCTAACAATACCAATTACATCTTTGGGGCCTTGAAGGTAAGTAGTTGGTGACCAAAAGGTATGCAATTGGTAAAAAGATGTGTTAGGGTGAAAAATATGTAGACTAAGAATGATCAAAGTGTTTTTGGGTGTTTTTTATGGTTTGGGGATGCAATGCAAGGTATGAGAATGTAGTTTAGGGTGTTGGAAGCTAAAATGAAATCCCTAATTGCCAAGTGTGCTCTAAAACTACATAGTGCAAACTTAAACTACCAATTGCACACCTAAAGTGTGCAGCTGGTAAAACAAGGGTTTAGCAGGTAAAATAGGGCAAAACTTGATAATTTGGAAGTGGGTATGCAAGATATGAGTATTTTTTGAATTTTTAAGGGTTTGGTTATGTTATGCAATCTATGAAAGTGAAAAATTACCGATGGTTTTGATATGAAAGATGAAAATGTCCTAAGGAAATGATGCACAAATGAAAATGTGAATGATGTTTTTGATTTTGATTAAAGGGTATGAAAATGGCTCTATGGTATGCAAATTATGGATTAGTGTTGAACTTTAGACTTCAAAATGATGTTAGAGGTTTATGTATGCAAGTTGTATTATGTGAAGGAAGCTATGCTAACATTGATAATTATTTTTAGGGCATGCAACATGGGTACATGAGATCAAGAAGACAAGTTGATGATGTTTGATATTGGAAGAGATGCTAGGGTTTTGAACTATAAAACATGAAGTGATTATGAAACTAGGGGTAATAAAAATGATGTTTAGGGAGATTAGAAATATGATAATTCTATGACAAGGGTGTATGCAAGGTTTTGAACTTAGGATCAAATCTTTAAAAAGCATTAGTCTAAGAGTTTAACCTTGTGAAGGAGGAATTTGGATCTTGACCAAAAAGAGACAAAAATTGAAACGATCAAGTTGATAAAAATGACAAGGTCAAATCCATCAAGACATAAATAGATTTTGACCCAAGAAAATGAAAAAAATGATAAAAAGACTATAGTAAAGATCCATCATCCATCAACATTAGGAGATACTCTAAGATTCATACTTTGTTCTAATTTTTGACTAAGTTCAAAGGTTTTTGAGGTTTGAAATGAGGCTTAGGGATAGTCAAAATGAAGATATATTCATTAGATATGCAATATTCAAAGGTCCTAGGATGCAAAATTAAGTTTGGGATGAAAAATGATGTTCTAGGCCATGTTTAGAATGAGGGCCTACACAGGCTTCTAGAGGCAGTTCTAGGGTCCCAAAATGCAATCTAGAGGTCCAAAATGGTCATGTTGGTCACCAAGTGTACTATGACAGAACCAAGTTCACTCTAAAAACACCAACTACACATATGGTGCACTTGGGGCTAGTTTGCATGCACTTGGTTGTTTCATAGCGTAGTTGGGAGATTGGGTTAAAAGTTTGTTGATTCTAGACTACGTGATTGTCAGGTTGCTATACCAAAGAGCTAGGTTGTTGGGGATGATGTTATAATTAGATTGGGAATTCAAAATGAGTTTTATGACTTGATGAATGAAGCCTAAGGTGTGCACAATGAAGGTTAGGACATGCAAAGTGAAGTTCATGACATAATCAGCAAGGGGGGCCTATCCAAGAACCTGGTTACACTCCTAAAGTCTCAAAATGATATTTGGAAGTATAAATTGGATGTTCTAGAAAGAAAGTGCACTCAGATAGAGCCAATTGCACCCATGGTGTAGTTGGGGATAGTTAGACTATAGTTGGTAGTTTCAGAGTGCAGTTGGTAAAGTGGTCTGAAACTAAGGAAATTTTGGGCTTGGTGATTTCCAGATCATTGTTCTAGAGAGATAAATGATAGAGGGTAGTTCTATGATCAGACTGAGGATGAAAAATAAAGGTTAGGACACATGTAATAATGGTTAAGATGTGAAAAATGAAGTTTTGGTATGCAAGAATGCATGTTGGGAGATGCAAGATGTAGATTTAGGGCTAGAATGCAAAGACTAAGGGATGCAAAATGATGCCTAATGAATGTAATATGAAAGATGAGGGATCCAAAATGAGGCCTAGAGGATGCAAGAATGAATCTCAAAGAATGAAAAATTCAATGGTATACCATGCAAAGGTGGAATTTAAGTCATGCCAAGCACTCCTAAGGTTAGAAGTCTCCATGGTTTAAAAGTTTCAAGTGTTTGGACAAAGTTTGCAATGTTTTGACAAGAGGTATAACATTTTGATAATGTTTGATAGCATCCAAGGTTCACATATGTGTTGGTGAAAATTTGAAATTTTAGCTTTATAGTGATTAGTGTTGTTCACACACAAGATACAATAATTAAGAATTGTTGTTATTAAATTGAAAAGACACACCACAACCTAAGCTTTAAGACTATATCCAGTGAATTCCCACTTGAACCAAAGTTCACTCACACTTATCTAGAGAAGAAAACCTAGGATCTTGGCACCATATGCTACCCCTTATAGTGCACTCACTTCTTAGAGCTACCAAGATTTGAATCCTAGGGTTCATCAATTCCCAAAGGACTGTTGCCTCTACTAAGGACCATGAGTATGTGGGATGTCATAACAGGAATGGTGACCCCTTGAGCCAATGGATGGAAGGGATTTTGGCTACTAAGACAAGGTGTTTATTTTGGGCATTCCATTTGAAAAGTGAATGATACACTTCCATAGAAGGTCTCCCCACCTTGAGAACTAGGGTTTGACGCACCACAAGGGTACTAGAGGAGAGCTATCACACAACAATACCACCAACATGACATTAACCATATCAATTTTTCTAATGGTAGTTGGAATGTTGACCTGGCTTTGGCCTATTACCACTTTGAGGTTGTCACATGGGACTCTCCAAGTGGTTAGTCTTGGGTCCAAGGCAAGCCTCTCTAAAGAATTTGCATATATTTCTCTTGTACCTAGGATCTACAAATGATGAGGGAAGAAGATACGTCCATGTAACTCCTAGGGTTCTAAACAATGCATGGACACCAAATAGAAAATAAAATTATTTTTAGAGAACCAAATGAAGTATCATCTAATCTAAGAAATCCACACATAAGGTTTAGACAAGCACATGGGTCTTCAATAATGTCCTGTAAATAAGAATTAGTAGTGTGTAATTGATATTTCTTCTTCTAATGATCACCACATGCTACAAAAAAATCATCAGTAACACAAAAACACCTATCCTAGGTCTTATAATGAAATTGAAACCCTAGATGTAGATTCTAATTAAAACATGTGATTTCTGTGAACCAACTGTGCTCTGATAGAGAAGATTGTGCTTTAGAAGGCTAGAAAGACTCAAGATGCCCACAAGTGCACTCAAATAATGCTAATTGTACCCCTAGTATAGTTGGGGCTAGTTTGAGTGTAGTTGGTAGAGAGGGTGTAGACTATGGGGAAATGAGGCCAAAATAATACCTAGAACTTGAAAATATGAAAGCTTCTCAACCAAGTGCACTAGGATAGTGCAGAGTGCACCCCTGGTGCACTTGGGGCCCCAAAGGGCATAGTTGGGGGTTTTGGGGCATAGTTGGTCAAGTGTGGATAGCAAACAGGGATTATGGTGATTCCTAGGCCCCGAAAACAACCTCCTAAAGGTCCCAAGTGTGCAATAACAAAGAAGAGTGCACACCTAAGAAAACAAGCTACAAAAATACATAAATGAAAGAAAAAAACATGTTACTAGGCCCCATAATTAAACTAGGTGTGATAAGAAACAATAGATAGACATTGTTCTCCTTTAAGTGAGCTCCTTCCTTGCACCTACAATCACAAAACCAAAAGGCCCAAGTTAGTTTGCATGATCTTCATGTCAAGTTCACTAATTATACATTTAGAAAATGGGTTAGAACCTAGCACACTATGAACAACCTCAAAAACTCAATAAACATACACTAAAACACTTCTAATCTACTATGAAATACAACTAAAACAAAGAAAGAAACATAATTAAAACTCTCTCTTTAGTTGTAGATCCCATGTCCTTCTTTTTTTTCCATTTGATGTAGATCCAATTGCCTATAGTGACTATAAAATTGAAAGCAAATGACTATGATGAGATGATGCTATTGAGAGTACAAGAAGTGTGATTTGAGCATGATGTGATAATAGAATTCTAAGAGATAAATATATTTATGATTGGAAAAAGGATCAAGAAGGCTCAATTTATAGCCAACATGAAAGAGGAGAGAATTAAATGAGAGGGTGGACACTTGTCATTTGAAATACGCAACTTGGCATGATATTTATTAGAATATCTATGACAACCATGACATAATTAGACAAATATGAGATTCTATGACACATTAAAGTCAACATGGCTAAAAGTGGAGGAGAATCTATGAGATGTATATGACACCTCCAAGCCACTTGTATGATTCTATGATGCATGACAATTAACATGGCTAAAAGTGGAGGAGAATCTATGGTGTACACATGACACCTCAAAACTACTTATAGCCAAGAATATATGACGATGAAGGCTTATTATAGACATGAGTAAGAAATAAAATATACCAAATATGACATGTTTTAACCTAGTGTGAATAGGGAATCTATGACGTGTCATAATCATGTGTCAAGGCTAGGTGGAATATTTGAATTAAAAAATCATATATCCACACAAATGGAAATTAGAAGTGGAAAATATGACTTAGGAAATTGATAATTCTCATAGTTTGTGAAGGCCAACCAATTAATTAATAAAATATAAATTAATTGAAAATGTTAGTTAGTAGGGAGAATAATTAGTAATGCATTATGAAAATGGTTGAACCGACATGGGATTAGATTATGGGCCATCTTATCCTATAGGATAAATTAGTAAATGATTGGCCTATTTGATTAGATAAATGTGATAATATTCTTTGATGAAATGTGATGTTTATGTAGATCAACTAGGATGATGGTGGGTAGATCAAAGCCATGATCAAATTGATTGATTGAGTAGAATTGATAACATGCTAAGGACACATGACATGGATTAAGGGCATGTAACATTTAAAGGACATTGTAAATACTACAAGATCCAAATAGATTGATAGGGTTGATTATAATAACATTGATGGTAAATGTCAATGTTATTAAATTGATTGGATAGAGTTACAATCTAACACAAAGGGACTCAAAAATGTCAATGACCAGGTGACGAGAATGACAATTTGACCTAGTGCTAAGGGACATGATAGTGCTAAGGTTGGATTGATAGGTTTGATAGGTTGATAGGTTACCAAGTCACAAAGGGACATGACAATGCCCAGGGTTGGACAAATGATGATTGATTTGAGAAATTTGACATGTTTAGGGTTGATTATAGTTGATTTGGGGTGATTTTAGGGTGATTAGGGTTGATTTTGATGAGGTTGAAATGGTCTAGAGTTGATTGGATATGATTTTGATGATGTTTGGAGTTGATTCTAGAAAGTTTAGATAAATTAGGGATTGATTTATAAATAACTTACAATTGATTTGAAAGGGGATATGAATGATGAAGGATATTGTTAGAATATGCTTAAATGATAATCAAGTTGGCCAAAAGATTGAAATTAGTAAAATGAGAAAATGGGTTGAGTTAGTATGAAAAAGTGATTAAATCATACATGTGAATCATATCTTAGCATCTACAAGTGGATCTTGTTAGAAATAATAGTCAACTAAGATTACTGAGAGGGGAGCCAGGGTGAATCAATTATCTAATTAAAACATTTATCAACCTTAATTAATCTTAACCATGCAACCAAAGTAAACAACAACCATATCAAGATGCACATACACAATTACACTAGATTTGTTAATTAGGGAAACCTTTGATTAGAGGGAAAACCCCATTGGGAATGATGCCCACAAAGATACATACATACATACATACATACATACATATATATATATATGTATGTATGTATGTATGTATGTATGTATGTATGTATGTATGTATTCCTTGTTAGAGGATGGACCCTGTTAGGAATCTATCAACACATTTAGTACATAAGAGTCCCTATTAGGAGTTGTGGAAGGCATAAGGACTCACTATCCAAACAACATGTGGAGAAAGACCACTGAATTTCAATGTCCAACTAATCTCTCATCTATTCCTTGTAGAATAATTGTTTGTACTATGCTTTATCCTCTTTCCTCTATCCTATCTATTGGCATAAAGTTATTTTCCATTAGTGACAACACTCATCTTACAGTTCACACCGAGTAATATAGTTCTAACCGAGTAATATAGTTCTAACCGAGTAATACAGTTCACACCGAGTAATACAGTTCTAACCAAGTAATACAATACAGATTGAATGATGGCAACACAGTTCAAACCGAGCACTAGCAACACAGTTCAAACCAAGCACTGGAGACACAGTTCAAATCGAGCACTAAAGACACAACTTTAATCGAGTGAAGTGGCACTTAGTGTCAACCGAGTAAAGTTGCACTTAGTGTCAACTGAGTAAATTTGCACTTAGTTTCAACCGAGTAAAGTTGCACTTAGTATTAACTGAGTGAGGAAGCATTCAGTGATGACCAAGTGAGGAAGCACTTAGTGATAATCGAGCTCAGGAGGTTATCGAAGAAGTTAGTTTCTACCGAGTGACACTATATCTACCGAGTCACCAATGGTTACTGAGTTCTAGGCAACGTTGTATGACTAGTATGAACTGAGCCCCTACCTCTACCGAGTGCATAATGATGCTGAGTAACGTAGTGGATGTCATGTATCAGAAGGTCATCAAGTCTGTCTGAAGAACCTGAGTTTATTTTACCATTTGGCCGACTTAGTTATATTTTTTTTTACTTGTGTTTGGTTGACCTTCCATGAATAATTATTGGAATGGTATATATATGTAATGTATTATAGACATTCAAGTGATATAGATATTCAAGAAGATATACAAGATATCTGGATGATAGTGCGAATTCATCAACAGAAAAGAATACTCAGCAAGGTCTACCAGGAGCAGAAATGATTTCATCAATCACAGAAGGTGATCTACAATAAAGAACTCAGTCAAGTTATAAGTTGATCTGTTGGTTCATCCTAACAAGTGAATCATTTTTGTAAATCCTTTAACAGGGTAGACTTAACCATCTTTATTCAAATCTCCTAACAGAGTGCATACTTATAAAGTATGTTTGTAAATCCTCTAACAAGGTGGATCTAGCAATCCTCTATGCTCCTAATAGGGCAGATCACCAGAAGTGATCATTGTAAGCCTTAACCGGCCAACTTCATACTGCAGTAACGAAGCTTTGTGGGTATCATCCCCACCCCAATTTTACTTTCTATTTTTGGAAGGTTTTTGGGTCACCAAATCTCTGTGCATATATGGTTTAAATTTTTAATAGTTTTTATGCAGCAGGATAGATAAGTAAATGTTGTGTATGGTTGACTTAAAAAGTTTTATTGTTACTGATTCACCCCTCCCCTCTCAGTAACCTATTATATCTTGAATATTTCCAACAATTGGTATCAAAGATTTTTGGTTCTCAAGACAAAGTTTGACAGCTTGAGCAAAGATCTAAGTTATGGAGATATTCAGATTGGAGAAAGTGATTGAAAATGAAAAGCTAGATCTAGAAATGGCCATGGTTCAGCTCAAAGAAGCAAAGGAGCATCTTTCTCAATCCCTAAAAAGAAGAAAGGAACTTGCAAGACAAATGAATGACCATCACTATGTTGAAGAAAAGATTGAAGATTTGTTACCATCAAGTAGTTCAGAAGAAGCTAACAAGGCAATCAAAGAACTTATAGAAAAGAATGGATCTTTGGAAGAAGAGGTAAGAAAGCTCAAAAGAGAAAAAGAAGTCCAATCCATCAGGTTATGTGAAGTTTTGGAATAGAGAAACAAATAAAATGAAGACTTAGAGGTAAGGAATAATCTATCCCTTCAGCATGAAGATCTTATAGGACAACTATCTAATGCAAATGAAGAAATCATGATTCTAAGATCTGAGAATGAAAGTTTGAGAAATGATTTAATCATTGAAAGACAAATCAATGTAAGTTTGCATAGTGATCTGAGAACTGAGAAACAAATCAATGAAAGCTTGGAAAATGATCTAATCTCTGAAAGGCAAGTCAATGAAAAAATGATGAAATCCCAAGCAGATATGAATGAATTGAATTTGCAAAATGAGCAAAATCTTCATACACAAAAAGGTAAAGCTGGTCTTGGATACAATGAAGAAGGTGAATCTTCAAAACAAAGTAACCAAAAGAATCAAAAACCTACTTGCAATCACTATGGAAAGTTAGGTCATACATCAAACAAATGCCAGAGCAATGGAAAAGAAAAATTCAATGGTAAATGTTTCAATTGCAATCAGCATGGTCACAAAGCAAATGAGTGCAAAGAAAAACCAAAATTTGAAGGCAACTATCACAAATGCAATAAACATGGTCACAAGGCATTCCAATGTAGATCCAAATCATTCAATCTAGCTGAACAACTTGTCAAAGCCATATTTGGATGGGACTACAACACCTGGTGCAAATGTCACTATTGTGGAGAATATGGACATACTGGCATAAATTGTGCAAGATATCACCTAAGGAAGAAGGACACTACTGTAAGGTGCTATACATGTACAAAACTTGGTCATATAGCTAGAAATTATATGAATATAGAAAGAATTGAAGATGAAAAGAAAATAAAAGTAGACAACATCCGAAAGCAAATGAAGCAACAATGGATTCCTAAATCTACTGAACAAGATAAGTCAAGCAATGGCAATGTCACTCAAGAAATGAGTGACTCCATCATTTCCAATTAATATTCATAAAAGAAAGTATGGAACTGCACCCTCCAAGAATCATCCTAAGTAGTTCCAAAGGAAGAAAAATGATTAGATCAGTATGCAGATACACTTTGATCCCAAATCGGTTCAAGACTCAATCGAGTTTGGTCGAGAGCAACAAAGTTTCACTCACCGAGTTGTATCTACCGAGTGAGGTCAGTTCATGACCTTATTGAGTTAGGTCGATACATCAATTTTTTCTCTTGGTTATCGAGTTGATAGTGTCTACCGAGCATGTGGATGACAACCTGTCATTTCATCTACCATCATACCAAGCATTTATGACAAATGTTTCATCAAAAAGGGAAAAATTTGATCTCATTCTTCACTACGAATTTTGAGCTAAGTTATCTTCTATGATTCCAGAGCAAGCTTAAAGAAATTTTGAGCGAATTTTTTTTAAGAGCGAAGAATCTATTCAGAATTTCTCTTCACCTACCGAGCAGCAATGGCATCTGGTAGCAGCAGCTCCAAGGCAAAGAGAGGCTCAGAAATGCTAGTTAAAGGTGTGGAATGGAAGGTGCCAAACTTCAAATTGGCACCAACAATTGCAGAATCACTTGACCCTAACGGTGCTCAGTCTTGAATTCCTCCAAAGGTACTCCTTATAAATGACATTCACTCTCATTTCAAATGTTCCATTCAAGAGCTTGGAAACCTAGAAATTGATAATGCCCTAGGTGAAATGAGTGTAGATGGGAATTTGAAACCCGAGCATAAACACCTTGAAACAAAAGGGTTAACCCACATTTCACATTTTCCAAGAAATTTTCAAATTAAATGGGTTAGGTATGTACTCAGTCGGGTTCACAATGGGCAATTGTGGTTAGAGCAACCAGTGCTTATCACAAAGAAAATGATTAACAAAATTATTCGCCTTCCCATATTGAGCAAAGCTAAGACTACCAAAACCCTAGGTCGAGAAGAATTGCAAAGGCTAACCCAAGAAGAATGGGATGGTAGAGGACTTAAGCTCAGTACAGTAACTGATGCTGAATTAAGATTTGGTATGCATGTCATTGCTCATAAAATTTACAGTTCTAGCCATCCAAACAGTGTACCTTACGAAGCAGTAGATTTAGCATATAAGATAGTAAAGAAGAATGTTGAGTTTGATCTGTCTAAATTGCGTTTGTCTCAATTTAATAAAAATATGGAAAGCATAAGGACTTCAAAGAACAATTCCTGCAAATTAGGTTCACTTTTGATCTGTCTATTTTTCTATGTTCAAAAGTCTTTTCCATCAAAAGGATCAGTAGTATGGAGAAAAGATATTCTCGTTCTCTATCAAATAAATGAGTTTATTGTAGAGTTAGGTGAAAATTTTGACAGTGTTTTGGATAATTACTTTGAAGATTTTAAGGAAAGAATGAACAATAGGTTCTGGATTCCACCAAAACTGGTTGAGGAATACAAAGAAGATGTATGCTTTATGGTAGATTGTGACAAGGTATACATACAGGCAGTCAGGCCCCGAGTTGCATGGGTGAAACCTCTTCCTTATGAGGTTAATATTGATGAAACCAAAGACATCATAGAAGCACTTGTGAATGAACCAGTAGACCCAAATCAACTAGTCTTTGGAACTTATGATGAAGCTAAAGCTAGAATTGAGCTTTCAATCAAAATCCCTCAGGTCATTAGCAAAGGAAAGAGGAAGATTGCAAAGCTAAAAATAGAACTTGGTCCTCTGATGATTACTGAAGGGAAAGGAGAAGATGATGAAGAAGAAGAGGAAACCGAGTCAGAAAAAAAAAAGGAGCCTCAACGAAAGAAAGGTAAGGTGATTATCACCAAACCTAAAAAGAAAACTATTGCAGTCTTCTCCAAGAGAACAAGACAGGGGAAGAAGGAACCTGTATTTGTCAAGCCTCCACTCACATTTGAGGCAAGGTTGAAGCAATTAGAAGAAGGTACTAGCTTCACAAACTTCAAAGCATTGAAGTTTGAGACAAGAATAGAACAAGAGAAAATGCAGATTGAAGAATTGGTATTGAATAAAATGGGAAGATGGAAATACTCTTCTGAAGAGATTGCCTCTCAGATCCCTACAAAGCTATTGAAGAGGTTGCAACCAAGATGGGAAATTGAAACCAAAACTGTCAA
Organism: Cupressus sempervirens; assembly: GCA_028749045.1. NCBI lineage: Eukaryota > Viridiplantae > Streptophyta > Pinopsida > Cupressales > Cupressaceae > Cupressus > Cupressus sempervirens. The sequence continues at coordinate 353,064,550 of CM053788.1, forward strand.
AGATATCTTTGAGCAAACCTTGAAAAATCTCCTGTTGAGTCTCACTAATGCAGAAGTAAAGAAATCACTGAAAGATCATGAAGGTAATATGATGATTAGATTCCACACTTGCTTGATATTAATCAAAGAAATTGAGCATGTCATCAATGATGCAACAAACATGTGGAAACATGTCTATCATCTACATAAACCCAGTGAGGATATTGTTGAAATCAAGGACAATGACAGCAGTGATGATGATATTGAAGATATTCCAGGGGATCTGCATTCAATGATGATAAATGTTGAGGAAGAATTCAAGGAAGATGAAATGGAGGAAGAAGAAAAGGAAGATGAAATGGAGGAAGAAGAAGCTGATCAAGCTAAGGAGTAAGATGATCTTGTAAAAATTGCAGCCAAAGTCATTACATCTCTTCCTCACTCTCCACCTAAAGCAGCTACATCAACTATGGAGATAGCCTCTACTAGTGAGATTGTGTGCACAACATCGTCATCAATTGCTCAATCTTCACCTATCTCCTCTCAGCTCTGGGCACCATCTATGTAAGTGTCTACCACTTCATTAACCAAGCTGCAACCATCTTCATTGACTGAGGCATCATCAACTATAGTAGTAAGTTCATCAGGCATATCAACTTCTACTGCAACATGTTCAGTAAGTGTACCCACCAGTACTTCAATTTTGACAACTTCATCTACTCCAATTTTTGCATCTGTTAGTTCTCCCATACCAACCTGTACATCAGTCTTGGGAAGAACATCAATTTTTGATACTATTAGCACTTCTCTCAGTTTTCCTCTAGCTAGTCCTATTCCAGTTTTGTCAGCCAGTCCAGCCTCATCAATTATTGTTTTAGTCTCAAAGGGAAAAAGTGAAGACACTGCAGGAAGAGCAAAAAGATACATGATTTCCAGCAAGGCAGTGGATGAGGAAATAGACTTGGATAAGGACATTATCATTCCTAAGATAGATCTAGATAATGCATCAGTTGATGAAATGAGAATGGTCAGTCAGCTATTAGATCAGAAGGCAAGGCAAAAATAACTGAGGCATGAGAGAGACCAAGAATATAGTATTATTGAAAGTGCTAAGAATATTCTAACAGAGGCTATAGGTGTTGAAGTAGATTTTACTCAACACATTTTGAATTAGTTAGAAGAGGTTGTATATAAATTCAATGAGGATACCTCCAACCAAGAAAAATTGATTGAAAAAGCAAAGAAGAAATTTGACAATAAGGTGCTTGAGCACATTGCTCAGCATATTGCATTAAAATGGGTAGAACTGTCTACAATTTTGAGTAATTTTGAACATTCTTTTAATAATGTAACTTCACTTTTTGGAAAAATTTGTGATGTTACCGAGTATACTAAGGAAATCAAAGAAAAGTTGAATAAAATTGATGAGGATATGAAGGTCAGTGCACAAATGTTGCAGCTTGACCACAGTTCAAGTTCATCCCATCATCTCAGAATAAGATTTTTGTTAGAGAAACAGGCAGAATTGTTGAGAGAGGAAGCAAGGATCAAGTGTACCCTGATTGACATCCAAAATATGATCCTTGTCATGGACACAATGTAGAAGCATATTTCCCATTCCAAAACATTGATTCATGAAAAAAACTTCTCAATTGCAGATCATATGATTGAACTTTCTGCAAAAGTTCAAATAGCACTCTCCACCAGCAAAATTTTGCAAGAAAATTGGGATAAGACATTGGCTCTTATTCTCAAGGTACATTCTAATTTTATATCTCATTTTGGACTCTCTATGTAAATATATATTGTTTAGTTTGGCATTATTGTCAGAAAGGGGGAGATAGCACACTTCCATGAGATAATTGTGAAAGAGATATGTGTAATAACTTGTAAATACTATGCATATTGTATGGGGGAGATTCCATGAGATAATTGTGAAAGACATATGTGTAACAACTTGTAAATATTGTGCATATTGTATGGGGGAGATACATGTAAGAAAGATATGTGTAATAAGACTTGCAAAGATCAATTTTGAAAATTTAGAACTGTATGTCTATTTTTGCACATAATTGTTTTTTTCACTAATGCCAAAGGGGGAGATTGTTGGCATAAAGTTATTTTTCATTAGTGATAACACTCATCTTACAGTTCACACTGAGTAATACAGTTCTAACCAAGTAATATAGTTCACACCGAGTAATCCAGTTCTAACCGAGTAATACAATTCACACCGAGTAATATAGTGCAGACCGAATGATGGCAACACAGTTCAAACTGAGCACTGGAAATAGAGTTCAAACCGAGCACTAGAGACACAGTTCAAACTGAGCACTGAAGACACAGCTTTAACCAAGTGAAGTAGCACTTAGTGTCAACCGAGTAAAGTTGCACTTAGTGTCAACCGAGTAAAATTGCACTTAGTGTCAACCGAGTAAAGTTGCACATAGTTTCAACCGAGTAAAGTTGCACTTAGTATTAACTGAGTGAGGAAGCACTCAGTGATAACCGAGCTCAGGAGGTTATCAAAGAAGTTAGTTTCTACCGAGTGACACTATATCTACCGAGTCACTAATGGTTACCGAGTTCCAGGCAACATTGTATAACTAGTATGAACTGAGCCCCTACCTCTACCGAGTGCATAACGATGCCGAGTAACGTAGTGGATGCTACGTATCAGAAGGTCATCAAGTCTGTCTAAAGAACCCAAGTTTATTTTACCATTTGGCTGACTTAGTTATATTTTGTTTACTTGTGTTTGGCCGACCTTGCATGAATAATTATTGGAATGGTATATATATGTAATGTATTATAGACATTCAAGTGATATAGATATTCAAGAAGACATACAAGATATTTGGATGATAGTGCAAATTCATCAGTAGAAAAGTATACTCAGCAAGGTCTACCAGGAGCAAAAATGATTTCATCAATCACAGAAGGTGATCTACAATAAAGAACTCAGTCAAGTTATAAGTTGATATGTTGGTTCATCCTAATAGGTGAATCATTTTTGTAAATCCTTTAACAGGGTAGACTTAACCATCTTTATTCAAATCTCCTAACAGAGTACATACTTATAAAGTATGTTTGTAAATCCTCTAACAAGGTGGATCTAGCAATCCTCTATGCTCCTAACAGGGAAGATCACCAGAAGTGATCATTGTAAGCCTTAACCGGCCAACTTCATACTGTAGTAACGAAGCTTTGTGGGTATCATCCCCACCCTAGTTTTACTTTCTATTTTTGGAAGGTTTTTGGGTCACCAAATCTCTGTGCATATATGGTTTAAATGTTTAATAGTTTTTATGCAGCAGGATAGATAAGTAAATGTTGTGTATGGTTGATTTAAAAAGTTTTATTGTTACTGATTCACCCCTCCCCTCTCAGTAACCTATTATATCTTGAATATTTCCAACACTATCAACCAAACCAATCACTATCAAACCTTGTAGACTAGGTCATGAACATCAGATCCAAATATCAAACCTTAAATCTATAAATAAAACATGGGTAATGAAGTTTTCTCCAACTTCAATCTGCTCTACTTATCCTCGCATATCAACTTGTTTCTCTTATATTTTTTTCTTCATGCTTCATTCAATAATCCATGCATAATAAATGAAAATGCCCTTCCTTTATACCAAATCCATAAAAAAATTCTTTGAGTCAGCTATTACACCTTCTCAATTAATTATTATAGGACTTCATTAAGAACATGTTATACTTAGCAATAAAATCAATCTATCACCTTGTAACTTGAATATCTTTTTGCATGCGTAATATTATGATGAGTGAGCTTAGCCACATCATCTCCAATGTGTCTTCTACATGTATTTAACCTTTCTTCTTAGAATAACAACTCTACTAAGAGATATAAAAAGTTTACCATAACATGCTTCTGTAAACTCTATCTCATAACACTCTTCACCAAAACTTGTATAACTTCTTCCAAACTTAATATCTTTTGGTCTTGAGGTTAGCTACATATGATAGACACTTAGTACTATCTCCCTTTAACCTTGCTAGTGAAAATACTCAATGATATTTCTATAGTAACTTGATCTTTACAATTATTCTTCTATCAAATACCACAAAAAAATCACTATGTTGACATCAATGACAAACACAATGATGAATGTAACATATGATCATGGTAACAATCTAATAATGTTTCTACAATACTCTCCCATAGTAATATCATCAGAATTCATGTTTCAAACAATCTCCCCCTTCGGCATTGACGACAACAGAGATGAAAAACATCTAGTTACAAGAATACCAACAGTTAAAGACTATTATTCTTTCTTTTTAAATCCTCTTCATCAACCATTCTCCCCCACTAATGTACCTAAATGTACTCCATATCAAAATGTTTTTCATGTTTTAATCTCTCCCCCATTGAAATCAATGTCAAAGGTTTTAGCAACCATCTATCTCTGCAACAACTGTCTCTAACCTACTCAAGTGTCCAAAGACACTATTTAGAAACAATATCTATCAATATTTCTAGATGACTTTATCCATTATAGATACTTTCCCATACAAGAAGCATCAAAATTTAGTCTAGACAAATAATAGTGTTATGTAACACTAAACTGATGCACTCTTGCATCATCTACTCTGATGTAGGTAGGGGCATAACTCCTAGCATACCTCACAAATACTCAAAAGTCTCTTTGGGAAGAGGCTTGGTGAAAATATCTACAATCTTCTCTTCAATGCTTACATACTCCAATCTAATTTTCTTTTCTATGACTTTTTCTCTCAACATGTGGTATTTGAAAGAAATGTTCTTAGTCTAAGAATGCAACACTAGATTCCTAGACATATTCACTGTGCTTGTGTTATCACGATGTACAACAACAAGTTCATTGAATTCTATCCTTATATCCTTCACCATTTTCTTCATCCAAACAACTTGATTACAATTTTTTGTTGTTGCAACATATTCTACCTCTTCTATACTCTATGAGATACAATATTACTTCTTTCTTAACCAAGAAATCAATGTTCCTCTAAGAAAAAATGCTCCACCACAAGTGCTCTTTCTCTCATCCATACTACTACATGCCCAATCAACATCAGTATAAGCATATAAAGTGAAATAACTAGATCTATCATACCACAATCCAAATTTTGGTGTTCCCTTTAGATATCTAAATATCCTTTTAACTACTACATAATGTGCTTCTCTAGGATCAGCTTGAAATCTTGCAACAATTCCAGCTACATTTGCTACATCTGGCCTTTTATGAGTCAAATTTTGCTATCCTCCAGTCATAGAGCTATACTTTTTCTGCTCAATAGTAGGTGTCTCATCCTTTGTAGATAACTTGTGTCCAATTACCATAGGTGTTCCAACTAGTTTACATATTTCCAAACCAAACCTTTTCAATATATCTTTCAAATACTTAGTCTAAGAAATAATGATTCCTTCTTTATGCTACACAATCTGTAATCCTAGGAAATATTTCATTTCCCCTATCATACACATTTCAAATTCCTTCTTCATTTCTTCTAAAAACTTGTCACTTTCATTATCATCTCCTCTAAATATGATATTATCAACAAATATTACCAAAATCATCAATTCGTCATCTATTTCTTTCCAGTATAGATTAATGTCTACCATACTTTTGCTAAATCCAAGTTTTGTCAAATGCTTGTCCAACCTTGCATACCAGGTTTTGGGTGCTTGTTTTAATCCATAGAAATTTTTTCTTCAATATTCATACCATGTCCTTGTCATTTGTTAAACCTTTGAGCTATTCTAGGTATACCTCTATTCAAAAATAGTAACTTGACATCTAACTGATATACTTTGAATTTCTTATGTACTACATAGGGTAAGAATAACCTTACAACTTCAATTCTTTCCACAGGAGCATAGGTTTTATCATAGTTTAATCATTCTTACTGTGGGTAACCTTTACATACTAATCTTGCTTTGTTCCTGACAACTTCACCTTGTTCATTCATCTTGTTCTTGAATACCCATTTTGCTCCTATCACATTCTTGTCTGCTAATCTAGGGACTGATTCCCATGTTTCATTCTTCACTATCTGATCCAATTCTTCTTTCGTAGCTTTCTTCAAATGGTCATCTTTGCATGCCTCATCTACATTCTTTGGTTATACTTGAGATATCAAACATATTTTTTCATTGATTATACTTCTTGTCATCACATCTACTCTGGTGGATGATTCTTTATCATAGTCTTACACAAGTAGGAGTTGTTATCTCAACTCTAGGTTTTAAACTTTGTTCCTACCTTATCTCTCCTTCATTCTGAAAATCATTATTAGTCTCAAAGAATACTTCATCATTCCTTGGTTTAGTAACAACAACACTCTCATCATCAAAATTGTAGTCAACTATTCTTTCTTGTATCCTAAATTTCTCATCAACTCTTACATTTGTACTTTCAACAATAGTCTTAGTTCTTAGATTATAACATATATAAGCTCTTATTTTCAAAAAATAATCAAGAAACACACCTTCATCACTTCTAGCATCAAATTTACCAACATCATCATCTCTTTTGATGTAACACTTGCTACCAAAAATTTAGAAATAATTAATTGCAGGTGAGTGACCAAACCATAGTTCATGAGGGGCCTTGTTTGTGTCTTTCCTAACTTGTAATCTATTCATAGTGTAGATTGTTGTATTCATATATTCTCTCCAAAAAAATTTGGATATATCATTCTCAGCTAGCATAGCTCTTGTTGCTTCTATTACTAATTTGTTTCTTCTCTTTGTAATGCCATTTTGTTCAAGGATTCTTAGAGAGAAAAACTGTCTTTTGATTCCATTATCTTCAAAAAAGATGTTAAATTCATTTGAAGTAAATTATCCTCCTCTATATTATCTTAAACATTTAATCTTCATTCTTGATTAATCGTTGTCGACTCTGTTCTTGAATATCTTGAACTTATCAAATGCCTTAGATTTTTCTTTAAGGAATAAAACCCATGTACTTCTAGAAAAATCATCACCAATAATCATAAAGTACCTTTCATTATAGAATCATTTAGTCTTTGTAGGACCACTAATATTTTTGTGTACAATATCCAACTTTTTTTTAGTAGTAAAATTCTTGCTTGAAAAAGAAGCTCTATTATGCTTTGCCAATACACACTCCTTGCAAATTGTGTTAGTAGGCTTTTACAATCTTAGGAAAATCTCTAACTACAAACATATTACTTATTTTTACAATGTTTTCAAAGTTTATATGAAAAAATATCTTATGCCATAACCAAATTTCATCTACCTTAGCAACCAAACATGTCATTTCAATGGGATTCAGCTGAAATACATTACCTCTAGATCTGGTTCCTATTCCAATTATGTTTCCATCATTGTCTTTGATCATGCATGTCTTCTCTATGAACTGTAATTGATAAACTTTATCCACTAGTTGCCCAACACTCAAAAGATTGTGTTTCAAACCATCAACAAAATATACATCCTCAGTGTTAGTCCTACCATCAAGAGTTATATATACAATACCTTTAACATGGCAAGCTGCATTGTTACCAACTCTTCCAATGCCTCCATCATAACTTTTGAAGTCAACAAACTTGTTCATATCACTAGTCATATGATGTGAACAACCATTAAAAATTATCCAATCAAATTTCTTTTAAACCTGTGATACCAAAACCATTTTCTTTGGACTTTCTTCCTTGATAGCTACGAATCTTGTTTCATCATTACTAGCACTTACTACTTGTTCATTAGAATCATCTTCTTCACAGGCATACAAGCAATCTCTATCTCTTCAAGGTTTTAACTTTCCTTTATACTTTTTCTCTCTTTTAGGACACTTAGATGCATAATGAACAAACTCATTAAAAGTCTAACATTTTTTATATTTTCTTACCATCTTTTCTCTTCTTATCAGAATGACTACTCCTTCTATCATTCTATCCTCATCATATCTACTACTGCTAGCAAAATCTCTTCTAGCACTTGTGCTCCTTGATAGATTAGGTTGAATGTTTAGGGCACTACAAGCTGTCTCTATTCTAAAAAATTCTCTAGACTATCTAAAGCTCATTCTCAACTACTTCAAGTCTCCCAAGTAATGTTTCCTTGGTGAAATATTTGGTACAAGAGATCAATAATTGTATCATTTAGACTACCTACTTAAATGGTGGCATTAAACTCTTCAATATCTTCCAGATCACCTCATCATCTTCCTTGGATCCTCCTTGAGATCTGATACCTATAGTAATTTTTGATATTCTACCTACATATGTTCTTATAGATTCATCTTCCATCATTTAACATCTTGAAATGTGCAAATCCAACTTGGTAGTATCAATTTCTTAGAATGTTCATCACCTTCAAAACTATTTTTCAAAGCTTTCCAAATCTTATGAGAAGTATCAAGTGTTTTTCCCTAGTTGTACTTTATTTTAGGAAGTGTAGACAATAGTGCTTCTCTATCTCTCATGTTGCACATAAAAAGTTCTCTCTCATCCTCAGTACAAGATTCTAGTGCACTTTCAACAATAATTGTCTTATTTGAATTTGTCAAGATCCAATATCCTGGACCCATATGCAACATATGTATCTTCATCTTTTCCTTCTAGCTATCATAATTTGTTCCATCAAACTTCAAAGTATCCTTTCTGAATATGTTCACCATGGATCTCCCAAAGTTGTTAAACTTTATCTTCAAGGACCCGATGCTCTGATACCAATTGTTAGAAATAATAGTCCACCAAGATAACTAAGAGGGGAGGTGAATTAGTTATCCAATTAAAAAATGTATCAACCTTAATTAATCTTAACCATTCAATCAAAGTAAATAACAACCATAACAAGATGCACATACACAATTACACTAGATTTGTTAACTAGGGAAACCATTGATTAGAGGGAAAACCTCGGTGGGAATTATACTCACAAAGATATACTGATATATATTCCTTGTTAGAGGATGGACCCTATTAAGAATCTATAAATGCATTCAGTACATAAGTGTCCCTATTAGGAGACTTTGAATCCCTATTAGGAGTTTTCAATCTTGTTAGGAGTTGTGGAAGGCAAAAGGATCCACTGTCCACACAACTTCTAGGAAAAGACCACTGAACTTCACTATCCAACTAATCTCTCAACTATTCCTTGTAGAATAATTATTCGTACCATGATTTATCATATTTCCTCTATCTTTTCAACTAAACCAATCACTGTCAAACCTTATAGACTAGATTAGAAACCTCAAATCAAAATATCAAACCTCAAATCTCTAAATAAAACCTTGGCAACAAAATTTTCTCCAACTTTTTTGTACTATGCTTATCCTTGCATATCAACTTGTTTCTCTTCTATTTCACTCTTCTTTCTTCATTCAATCATCCATGCATAATAAAGGAAAATTTCCTTCCTTTATATTGTATCCATAAAACAATTCTCTGAGTCGGCTATTACACCTTCTCAATTAATTATTATAGGACCTCATTAAGAACATGTTATACTTAGCGATAACATCAATCTATCACCTTGTAACTTGAATATATTTCCACATGTGTAATATTATGACAAGTGAGCTTAGTTATGTCATCTCCAACATTTCTTCTACATTCTTTTAACCTTTCTTCTCAAAATAACAACTCTACTAAGAGATATAACAAGTTTACCAGAACATGCTTCTATAAACTCTATCTTAGACCAATCTTTACCAAAACTTGCATAACTTCTTCTAAAGTTAATATATTTTTCTCTCAAGGTTGGCTGCATATGCTAGACACTTAGTAGTATCTCCCATTAACCTCACTAGTTAAAATAATCAATGATCTATCTATACCAACTTGATCTTTACCATTGTTCTTCTGTCAGATACCACAAAAAATTGTTATGTTTACATCAATAACAATCACATTCATGAATGTAACATATCATCATGATAATGATCTAATCATGTTTCTACAATACTCCCCCATAGGAATATCATCAACATTCATGTTTCCAATAGATCTTAATTTAGGACCTTCTTGAAGTAAGGAAGGAGTTGAAAATAGAAGATTTACAGTCACGTGCAAGGTGACAGAGGGAGAACCTAAATTGATTATATCTGCATGTATAAATGACAAGTCTTTGCCATTGTTGTCAAAGAGGGAGATATAATAGAAAGATATTGAATATAATAGAGAGTAGAGGGAGATATAATGGAAAGAAGGAGAATATAATAGAGAGTTGTAGCTAAAACCTAAAGAATGTGTTGAGGAAGATATCAAAGAGATCATATCAGAGAAGGAAGGAGAAAGATTGTCAAAGAGGGACAAGAATAGATGAGGGAGAAATCTGATATCTGAATATATAGACGAAGTCACACATATTGATAGAGGGAGAGATTTCCATAAAAGGTAATAAGTTTCTTTTTAGTTTTGTTGTTGGTATTGGTTTGCAATCAATGCCAAAGAGGGAGATTGTTGAAGTGAAGAAGATTGATGAATCCTATTATGTAACAATCATTATTTTATCATTGATGTCAAACCCACTAGTTTTTAGTAAGACAATTGCTTACTTTGGTTTGAATGTTATCAATTGATTGATTGATGAAGAGGATTTGAAAAGAAATGATAACAAGAGAACCTCTAGAATGGTTGAGTTATTTGGTGTATAAAATGAGCACTAAGACCAAGCAACAAATTGATCTAAGACCAAGCAACAAATTGATGATTTAGTTTATTGTTTATCTACTTAAGGCTATAATGAAAAGATACTTGAGCAAGGACAAGAAGAAGGCTAAGTAAATAAGTGTCTACCAAGCCTAACCAAGAAAATAGTGCAGGCCGAGTAGAAAATTACTTGAAGCAAAGCAATTAGTTTAGTATGAGGGGAGAAAGAAAAATATAGTTAGTGCCAAGTTAGAAATTTAGTATGTGTCGAGCACCATTAAAGACTTTAAAGTGGATGTCGAGAAACCTAGTGTTGGTTGAGCATTAGAAGAGAAATTTTGTCGAGAAAACAAAGTTTTATTATCAAGTGCTAGTAAAATGAGTTAGATCAAAGATTTTAACAAATCTGAGCCAACAAAGTTGATTTCTTGAATTGTGTAATGCCCCACTCAAAGATCCTTGGAACAAGGATTTAATATAAGCTAAGATATTTTTTTTACAAGTATGAATGCACATGACAACATCATATAGGGATCATAAAGATCACAATGGAAGACTTTACCAACAATCCCAGCAACCAACAAATCTCCAAATGCCACTACCAAACAAAAATAACGAACCACAGAAGAACACAAACAATTTTGAATCTGAAATATTCTGAATTTCAAATCCAATTCCAAAGTATTCAAGAACACCATAAAGGGTAACCAAAACACCTCCAAAAAACTTTCAATCAAACTAAAAAGTGCACGTTGTCTACCCTAGAAAGTTTTTCCAAAACCCAGGTGATACTTCAAATCAACAACGTACAATACTTTCTAGTATCATATGACCTTTCTAAAGAAGGTGTATGATACAATCAGGGTTTAGGTAACACTTCTCAAGAAGGCGTGTGATACTTTACCAGTATCATATGACCTTTCTATTGGATACAATTATTCAATTGTGTATTGTCTCTGATGTTACACAAATGTCATATCAGTTATCAATTAGAATCTACTGAGATCAATTGGTCAACAAGGAAAAAGATAGAGTCTACCAAGCTCAGAAGGTTAGCAAAGCATATTACGGAGTCTACAAAGCATTTCTGGAGGCTACACTATGAAGATAGTTTCTATCAAGCTCACTCAAGTGCTAAAGGCATTTGTGGAAGAGATCAATTTCTACCAAGCTAGCAAGGCCAGTGAAGGAAAGATAGTTCTTATAGAGTTCACTCAGTCTCCAAAGGATTTTGCAAAGTTTATAGTGTTTACCGAGCTTCACTTGGTTAACACTGGAAATCATTTTTAGAGCAATGTTTACTGAGCGGGGTCAGCCAATGAAGGATTTCATTATTTTGGGAAAAAAAGTTTATTTGTTTAATGTAATATTTGTATCCAACTAATGTATGGTTTATTGGTAAATGTAACTTGTAAATGAGCCAACTTGACAATTTTTAATGTATAAATAAAAGGTCAAGTTGTGGATTCTAATTATAAGGGAACGAGTATGCAATGAGTTGATTGTGTGAAGAGGAAGTGTAAGAAATTTTTGAAGAAGGATCAGATATCCTTGAGGAGAAGTAGAGTTGTATTCAATCGATAAGGATCTATTGAAGCAAAGTAAAGATCTATATCAACAAAGTTTAGTTGCATCTCATTCAAGTCACTTATTGTTACTTTCTCACCATTGTAACAGTAATTCCTAAATCTCTTAATAGAGGTTGTTTAATAATCATTTTTTAAATCCTCTAACAAGGTGGACAATTATATTGAATTATTCTAAAAGTCCTCTAGCAAGGCCACTCCTAGCAGGGTGATTAAATCCTCTAACAGGGTCACACCTAATAGTGTGTTTTGTAACCTTTAGCAGGGTTGGCTCCTAATAGGGCTCACTTCAAAAGAGTGAAAATTGGTAGCTAGTTACTTGGTAGTTCTTCTCATATTGGGTTTCCACATTAAATCTGGTGTCTCTTGTGTTCTTGTTATTTACTTTTGCATGCATGTTAATAATTGTAAATGCTTAAAGATCAATAACAAGTTAATCTATCGAGTTACAACATTTTCCTATGTGGCTACTGAGTGACAGTAGTAACTAGTTATTTAAGACATCTAAGGGATCTGTGGATTTTTTTTGTGGTAACTGATTCAACCCCCCCCCCCTCTTAGTTAGCCATCTATAATTCCAAAAATTAGTAACAGAACTTTTAGTACTTGCAGGAAGGATTTCAAGGATCTAAGCTAAAGATCAGGATGTCTTACAAGAGGGAAATTTCAAGGCTCAATAGGGATAACTTTTTAGTATGGAAAGGTCTCATGCGACTCCATTTGGCTTCCATGGGAGATACAAGACTGAAATATCTAGATGAAGCATATGTAACTCCTTCTATTACATTATCTAAAAATGACATTATTGAGAAGAAGACTCATAACACCATGATGATAGATATTGCATCTACCTTAAGCTATGAAGAATTTGATGATATCAAGGATTGCAAAACCACTTTTGAAATGTGGAACAAGCTGAAAGATATCTATGGAGGTGATGATAATGTGAGAAGAGCCAAAGCAAAAAATTTGAGAGGTCAATTTGATTAGATGAGGATGAGAGAGGATGAAAACATAGAAAAATATGTTGAAAGAGTCAAAGCAAGTGTTAGTGCAATCAAAGCTTCTGGAGGAGATATCAAAGAGGAAACAGTTATAAGTAAAGTTCTTAGAACATTATTTCCCATTTATGTAATCAAAGTTTATACAATTCAAGAAAGAAGATGTGAAGCAAATCATAAGATAAATCTAGAGGCCATAGTTGGAAGATTGATTGCATTTGAGTTAGATAACTATGATAACTATGTTCCAGCTACCAAGAACATTGAATCAACATTTGAAGCCAAGCTTTCACTCAAGGAGAAAGGCAAGAAGGTAAATGATTCTTAGTCTAAAAATGAAGAGGAATCAGAATAGAGTTTAGACAGTGATCTTGAGGTGGTTGAAGCTCTATTAGCAAGGAAATATTTAAGAGGCAAAGGAAAATACAAAGGTAAGGTTCCTCTAATCTATTTTTCTTGTGAAGAAACTAGACATATTACTACTAGGTGCCCAAATAAGCAGAACAAGGATGAGAAGAAAGGTCACAAGTGCAATGGCAAGAAAAACTTCAAATCATTCAAGGAAAAAGTTAAGAAAACATGTTTTATGACTAAGAATTCTAATGATTCTGATGATGAAGAAGAAGATGAAATTGTTTACATTGCTATGAAAGATGAGTCTAATAATGATGAAGAAATGGCACTTATTTCTCATGTGAGAAAAAATGATACATGGATCATAGATAGTGGTTGTTCTCATCATATGACTGGTGATAAACCTAAGTTTGAACATTTTGAAGACTATGATGGTGGCAGTGTGAGGTTTGGCAATAATGAACCTTGTTGCATAAAAGGAAGAGGAAGAATCTCACTAACCAAAGAGCTTGTATGTGATAATCCATATTGGGTAGAAGGAATAAAACACAATCTATTGAGTGTGGCACAACTATTCAATAATGGATTCAAAGTGGAATTCATGCATGGAAAAGCAAGACTGCTAGATAACAAAGGAAAGTTGATTGGATCAGGCACTCAAACAAAAGGTAACTTGTTTTATCTTGAACTTGGTGAATGTTCATGCTTTATTTCTCAAGTTGAAGACAATTGGTTATGGAATAGAATGTTGTGTCATGTGAACTTTGATAACTTGGTGAAAATAAGTAAATTCAAGAAAGTAAGAGATATTCCTAACATAAAAAAACTTGAGGTTGGTTTATGCAAGAATTGTCAAATTGTCAAGATGGGAAAAACTAGCTTTAAAAATAAGAACTATCAATCTAAAGAAGTTTTAAAAATTGTGCATAGTGATTTGTGTGGACCTATTGGAATTGAAAGCTATACTAGTGAAAAAAAATTCATTCTTTTTGTTGATGATTATTTAAGAATGATGAATGTCATATACTTGAGAGATAAATCAGAAGCATTTGAGAAGTTCAAATGGTATTTGGCTAGAGTTGAGAAGGAAACATGCAAAAGACTAAAATGGTTAAGATTAGATAGGGGTGGTGAATTCATCTCTGATGAATTCAATAACTTTTGCATTGAAAGGGGAATCAAAAGACAAGTATCATCCCCTAGAACTCTCGAGTAAAATGGAATAACTGAAAGAATGAACAGATCTATGATGGATTGTGCAAGAACTTTAATGATTAAAAAGAGCATTGCTATCAAATACTAGAAGGAAGCTATCAGCACTACAGTTCATACCTTGAATCAAGTACAGCTGAAGAATGACTCATTCAAAACCCCCTATGAGTTATGATATGGCTATAAATCTAATGTAAGTTACCTAAAAGTATTTGGAAGCAAATGTTACATTTTTAAAGAATCTAGAAAAGGTAAATTTGATGTAAAGGGTGATGAAGGAATATTTTTGGGATATTCTTGCAAGAGTAAAGCATATAGATGTTTGAATTTGTCTACTCACAAAGTCATAGAAAGTGCACATGTGAAATTTGATGAGTTTGCAAAAAGAACTAAAGAAGATAGCAAAAGGGAACCAGAAGACTATAGGAGATTTGTTTTCATTGAACCTGATACAGTGCACGATATACTAGTCAATCAGGAATCTTCTACTCCCAAGTCTTTAGTAACCAAGTTGCAAGAAGTTCAAACCGAGCTACGAGAACCTGAGTCACATTCGGATGCTATTGAGACAATGTCTACCGAGTCTAAAGGACCCGAGCAGTAGATAGAATAGCCAAAACCTAAAGTTGAAGTGAAGAGGATGAGAATGCAAAGCATTCAAAAGGCAAGGAACCTGAATTAGCTAAGTATTTCAAGAGACATCATGCACCAGATCAGATCATTGGAGATAAATCTTAAGGAATTATGACAAGAAGTAAGTTGAAAGGTACTTTTTTACTTGCTAATTTTGAACCTAGAAATTTCAAAGATGCATTAGAAAATGAAAGTTGAATTGGGGCCATGAATGAAGAAATAGAGCAGATAGAGAGAAAAAAAATGTGGTCTCTTGTACTTAGGCCTAAAGACAAAAATGTGATTGGAACTAAGTGGGTATTTGTCATTCCAAGAGTTTACAAGGTGAAAACATAACCAATAATTATTATTTTTGTTGATTAAGAGAGTGATAGTAATAACACAATCGTACTTAGAACTAAGAGGAAAAAGAGAATGATAGCTTCTTAATGCCGCATTATGCATGGTGCAATGGTTGAGAGCTCTCAATATTTCATACTAAACATGAACTATTGGATGTGCAAGTGGAGCTTAATTTGAAGGCATCAATATGGTAGGGGCCTAAGGTGAATTCGAGAATATGTTCAACATTGAATCATTTATTTCAAGTGCTAATTTAACCATTAAATTGACATTGCCATTATTATTATTTCATTTGTTAGTTGTTATTATAACTTGATCATTACTATAAATCTTATAATTAACCACCTACACATCTTTTATGCTATTGCTAACAATATTTTGTTTTTCACTACTAATATTTTATTTACTACCCCTTGGAATCTTATATTAATGTTAATTTAGAAATAACCACTATATGTTTCTCTTTATCTAATAGTCTTGTTTAGTAACTTAGCCTAGGTACTAGTTACATCTATCAAAATAAAACTAAATAAAACAACACAAGGAAGGATTTCAAGTGCCATCGCCTAGTGTTTGTTGAGCAAGTGGGTGTGGGTACCACCATTCCCAAAGAAACTATGCATTTACATTTTGTTTTCCCTCCTAAAAAGATAACCCCTTAAATTTTCTTTAGGAAGCTTCTTAAAACTTGGTGCAAGGAAAGCCCAATCTGACATGTTTGCACCTTCATTTATTGCTTAGAGTTGTATTCCCCAAGTCAATCATCTACTTGGTCGCCTAGGTAGAAAAGGGAGTTTGCTCCAACTTCCAAGGTTGTTGTTAAGTATAATTACATGGGTAAATGAAACACTTTTTCAATGCCATAAGTATTCCTAAGAATATCAATGCCTCAAGTGAGTGGTGGATTTTCTGACACATGTCAGAACCTTATCAAGGTTTTTTTTTTTTTAAAGTTATTTAAATGCTTGCCAAGAATATTTCACCTAGGTGAGATGGGTATGGATATTGATGTTTAAATTATTACTAGCTTGGGAAAAAGTGCTTAGAATGGTCAGCTAGGTAGATGGGAGTCTTGTCCAAGTTTTATCCATGTTTGATTTTTTTATTTTTGTATTAACTCCTTGCTTTCGTGAGAGGGAATAGTCCCTTGCTTAATTATGATGTTAGGTCAGTTTGTTGTTATAAGAATATGTTTATATTATATATATATATATAGTTTTTTTTTATTTCTTTTATTTTTTTATATTAAAGACATATACCTTTTCCATAGTGTCATATCACAAGGAGATCTAACTCTGACATTTCTTAAATAAGAGGATTTTTTGAAAATCTTATTTTTGACTTAGAAATTTAAAATATTATTGTTTATTAGAAGAATGAATATTTTATTAGACTATAATGAGATGAGTTTTGTTTTTGCTTTACCCATACATTTTCCAGAATGCAAATATGCATTTACAGGTCATGTCAAGCTTAGCAAATGTGTCTAGCATGCATTCTTAGTAGTTGTAAATATTCATGTGAGGATAGTCTATTATGATACTATACATTCACAAGTTCTAATCTAATAAACAATATTACTATGAAACAACTAGCATATTTCTAGAGAAACTATATTTAAAATAAAATACAAGAAGTTTCAAACTAAAACTGAACCATATTCAGAATGGAATGCAAGAAGTTTTGAAACTCAACTGTCATCCAAGTCCATAAATTTAAGCTAGCTTCAAATTATTACTACCAATTGCATCTCATCTAACTAATTTAAATTTCAAACTAATCATCAAGCCATGACATTACTTTCTTGAAGTTAAAGGAATGAAGATGTCAAATGGTAATTTTTAAACCCTTCTTCCTAAGTAAAATATGACACTAATTATGTTTTCTTGTAAAGATCCTAATTAATAATAGATAAGGCAACAAAAGTCTCTTGCGGGATTCTTTCAAATTTCACTATTTGACATAATAATAACAAAGGTGGTGAACCATTCAATCAAGTTACACACAATAGAAAAATCTCACAACAAGGTATATTTCATAATCTCTCTAATGGCTAATACATGAGTTCACTAACACACATCATAATGCCATGAATGTTCATCATAAGGTGGAGTTCACTTCTCCATTTCAATACCAACCAAAAAGCCTTTCATCTATGCAAATTATAAACTTCATGATCACCAAGCTTCCATCTCTTCAATGAAAATCTTGCAAAAGAAAGACAATTTGGGAACCATGGAGGCTCACCTCCCAACCTAGGCCTCAAGGAGGCCACCCACTGAGCTCAGGGAAATAAGACATAAATGGTTGCATTCTTCACATTCCCATGCCATACAAATACACCACAATAAACCAGATTTAACACAAGACATCACAACACATCCCATCCAAGGTTATGCACAAAGATTCAAAAAATGAATCAAGAAATGGGTGAGGTGGGCTCTCATCATGAGGAGGATTGCTTAGCCTTTATTCACAATTTACACATCTTTGCAATATCAAAATGCCTTTTCGGGGAAATCAGCATCTTCCCTTCTTCATACCACCTTATACCTCCCAAGATGCAAGTGAGCAAAATAATTTGCATGCCATAAAAACATATTCAACCATCTCCACACAAGGGAGAACTCCTCAACTCCATGTGTGAGCCCAACTAACCCCTTCACCCTAGGCATCTCTTCCCTCCCAAGGGTGAGTGATGCCTCACACCCAAATTCACAAGACATATAACATGAAACAACAAATTCAAGAAAGACTCCCACAACACTACCCACATGCAACATTCAGCATGAAACAAAAAATTCAAGAAAGACTCCCACAACACTACCCACATGCAACATACAACAAGAGTTAACCATAATACACCACAAAACACCACAATCCCATCATGAAATGAAATCACCATTTCTAAACTATATGCAAAAATGAAGAGACTTCATGGATCATGTTACCAACCTTCCTCCAAGCAAGGAAATGAATACTTGCAGTAGAGCTCCCTCCTCTTTCTTCAACCCTATTAGTCTCTAAAAGTAGAGAGTTTCCAAGTAAGTCTTAATGTTTAGCCATGCCTCTATTTATAACCCTCTTATTTTCGGATTCAATGAAGAATGTCATTTTCATGGGGTCCCTTAAGTCCACTAGACACCATGGAGATCATTAATAACCCCCTAACCTATAGTACTAACATGGGTAAGGTTAATTTTAATCACAATTGGCCTTAAAGTTACTTTATGACCCTCCTAAAGCTAGGTAATTCAATTTACAAATTTCCTTTCCAAAGGTGATAACCTTGTCCCCTTCTAACTAAGGTGGTAATCCACTTTCTCAATGGAGGTGTATAACACAGAGCAAGGTGGCCACATGATCCATTGATGAATAATATGTCATTTTCCATAACAAGCACAAGTGTCAAGTGACACACACAAAATGCACTAAAATGCCACCCATAACACATTCAAAATCTACACGTGAGAAACATACCACACACATGCATCACACGTTCATGAATTAAGTACGTCACAAAGAGGTTTACGAATCTTACAAAGATTCACCTTGGCAGAGTTATTAAACATGTGTCTATACCTTGTTTCCGCGTTAAGTTTCCATGGTTCCACTTCCTGCACATGAAGCTCGAGCATCAATAGTCCAAGGAATCAAAATAAGCATACTTAATGTAAATGCCAATAACAATAACATCTATATTATCATAATTCAACTTAAATATCCTTTCCTAATCCTTCAATTATGCCACTAGAAGTATTAAGATATCAAAAGTTGCATGTTATAAGCATCATAATCAGACTAATATTCATCCATACACTAAAAATTAACATTTTTCATTGCATCAAAATCGGATACTATCATATCATAAAATTGCTCCAAATATATTCCAATGCTTCCTATACAATAACAAGTTCTTCATATACATAACAATGTAAAACACTACAATAGTATCAAATCCATAGATAAGGAAAATCCACCATCTATCTAAATCTTTCAAAATATCAAGGTCTCGAATATCAAAATGTACACAAAACATCTAGGCTATACCGGGTTGGGGTGAGGCCTCACAGTATTTAGAAATAAGATGAATGAAGATGGAAAGGTTTCAAGGAACAAAGCTAGAATGGTATACAAAGGATATTCTCAAGAAGAAGGTATAGACTATGGAGAGACTTTTTCTCCTGTTGCAAGATTGGAAGGTGTTGGGACCCTACTTGCATACACTACATACAAAGGATTTAAGGTTTATTAGATGGATGTCAAGTCAACATTTCTTGATGGTATACTGGATGAGGAGGTATACATTGAGAAGCCTGAAGGTTTTGTTGATCCAGACAAGAAGGACATGGTCTGAAAATTACATAAACCATTGTATGGTTTGAAACAAGCCCCTAGAGCATGGTATGAAAGACTACATAACTATCTTATTTAGATTGGTTTTCAAAGAACTAATGATAATAGTAGCTTGTATATCAAGGAAGGACTAGATAATAAGATTGTTTGGCAGAAATATTTGTAGATGATACTTTGTTCATAGGAAATGATGATCTTTGCAAAGAATTTTTATAACAAATGAACAAGAAATTTGAAATGTCAATGTTTGGTGAGATCAAATTCTTTGTTGGTCTTCAAATTTAGCAGAGTAAGAATGGGATCGACATCACTCAATCTAAATACATCAAGAAGATACTGAAAAAGTTTGGTATGGAAGATTGCAAACTAGTTGGGACTCCCATGTGTACTAGATTGAAACTTACCAACAATGATGAATCAAAGGAGGTAGATCAGACATTGTATAGATCTATGATTGGAAAGTTGTAGTATGTAGTGCATATAGTACCTAATATTTCCCTTGTAGTTGGTATTGTAGCAAGATTTTTAGGAAAACCAAAAGAAAATCACATGATGGCAATCAAAAGAATCATGAGATATTTGAAAAGAACTAAAGATTATGGATTATGGTACAAATTTGGAGGTAATCTAGATTTGAAAGTGTTTACTGATGCAGATTGGGCAGGAAACGTTGATGACAAAAAAAGTACAAGTGGAGGAGCTTTCTTTCTTGGAAAGAAGTTGGTTTCTTGGACAAGTAAAAAATAAAATTGTACATCCCAATCCACAACAGAAGTAGAGTATGTTGCAGTAGCAGTAAACTGTTCTAATATTGTTTGATTCAAATAGTTATTGGAAGGTATGAAGGAAGAAATCAAAGAACCCTTTGTTATGTTTTGTGACAATACAAGTACAATTAACATATCCAAAAAATCCAGTGATGCATTCAAAAACCAAGCACATTGCAATAAAGTATCACTTTGTCAAAGAATTGGTACAAGATAAGGAGATCAGATTGGAATATGTCCATACAAAGGAACAAATTGCTGACATATTCACAAAGCCTTTACGTAAGGATTCTTTTTTGTATTTAAGAGGTAAGTTAGGGATCATTCCCCTATCTAAAGCTCAATAAAATAAAGTTTTAGTGATGCATCAACATGTATCAAGTTGAAGATCTTTTTAGTTGATGCAGAATAATCATGAAAATATTGCATATGAATCAGTACATAAGGTACATTGCTATTCATTTGGTTTGTGTTGTCTTTGGCATGTGTTGTCAAAGAGGGAGAGTATATTGTCATATCTTTCTAAAATTTGAATTTTTTTATGAAAAGCTTGATGTTTGTATAGAAGCTATGTAATTCCTTCACAGAGGGAGATTACTATATTTAAGGAGTCTATGGAATGAAATGTAAGAGGGAGAAGCATCCTATCAAAAAAAGACTTGTTTTCAAATTTCATTCTACTATGACATGTTGTGTTGCCATCAATGCCAAAGAGGGAGATTGTTGGATACAAATATTCAATTGTGTGTTGTTTTTGATGTTACACAAATGTCATATTAGTTATTAGTTAGAATCTACGGAGCTTAGTTGGTCAGCAAGGCAAAAGATAGACTCTACCAAGCTTAGAAGGTTAGCAAAGCATATTAGAGAGTCTACCAAGCATTTTTGGAGGCTACACTATGAAGACAATTTCTACCGAGATCACTCAGGCGCTGAAGGCTTCTATGGTAGAGATCAATTTCTACCAAACTAGCAAGGTCAGCAAAGGAAAGACAATTGTCACTGAGTTCACTCAGTCTCTAAAGGATTTTATAGAGTTTATAGTGTTTACCAAGCTTCACTTGGTTAACACTAGAAATCAGTTTTGGAGCAATGTTTACCAAGCAACATCAGCCAATGAAGGATTTCATTATTTTGGGAAACAAAGTTTATTTTTTTAATATAATATTTGTAGCTGACTAATGTATGGTTTATTAGTAAATGTAACTTGTAAATGAGTCAACTTGATAATTTGTAATGTATAAATAAAAGGTCAAGTTGTGGATTCTAATTGTAAGGGAACGAGTATGCAATGAGTTGATTATGTGAAAAGGAAGTATAAGCAAATTTTGAAGAAGGTTAAGATATCCTTGAAGAGAAGAAGAGTTGTATTTGATTAGTAAAGATCTATTGAAGCAAAGAAGAGATCTGTATCAACAAATTTTAGTTGCATCTCATTTAGATCACTTATTGTTACTTTCTCACCATTGTAACAGTAATTCCTAAATCTCTTAACAGAGTTGGTTTAATAGCCATTTTGTAAATCCTCTAACAAGGTGGACAGTTCTATTGAATTGTTCTAAAATCCCTCTAGCAAGGCCACTCTTAGCAGGGTGATTAAATCCTCTAATAGGGTCACACCTAACAGTGTGTTTTGTAACCTTTAACAAGGTTGGCTCCTAACAAGGCTCACTTCAGAAGAGTGAAAATTGGTAGCTAATTACTTGGTGGTTTTTCCCATATTGAGTTTTCACATTAAATCTAGTGTCTCTTATGTTCTTGTTATTTAATTTTTCATGCATGTTAATAATTGTGAATGCTTAAAGATTAGTAACAAGTTAATCTACCGAGTTACAACATTTTCCTGTGTGGTTACCAAATGATAGCAATAACTAGGTATTTAAGACATCTAAAGGATCTGTGAATTTGTTTTTCTAGTAATTGATTCACCCCCCACCCCCCACCCCACCCCCACCCCCCATCTCAGTTAATCTATCTATAATTCCAACACTTTCTCCAAGAGGCATGTGATACAAAAAAAATTTGCATGATAGAGTTTACATGGGAGTGCAATACTTTCTAGTATTGTATGATTCTTCTCCTTTGAGCATGCGATACTTTAATGTCTCTCCTAGTGTTGATTTATGGTCACCTAATAAAAGCAAGAATTACTCTAAGTACCCAAAAAAGGGATAAAATAGGAAATCAAACCTCCACACTAGGGAGTACTAGATCTATAATTGAGGCAAGGGCACTCAAAACAATAGATACAAGAATAAAACTGCATCTAACCATCTAACATAGCAGTGAAGGGAAAGAACTAAAAGAATCATCATAATGTACAAAAATAACATCACAATAATCTGAACAACCAAACTAAGTACGTAGTTCCTCCCAACCGTAATAGAATCATAAGACCATTGTGGTTCCTAGCCATCCCCCATGCATAACATCCCCAAACTACCAATCAAATCATCAAAACTATCTTATGAGGACATCACTACTAAAATGTGCTACAATATAAGAATAAGGAAATATAACATGCTAAAAGTAAAGCATTAGATATTCAAATGAATCAACTACATCATCTATCATATGCTAAACATCATATGAATAGAAAATCTAACATGATAAACAATTAATCAATAGATACTCTAATGAAGCAATTCACATCATCTAATCATATGCTAAAAATCATAATATAGCAATGCATCAAATAAACTATCATCTAAACATGATATCCAAGAATTTCAATGAAAGCATAAATCAGATGAAAGCATACTCTAGAACTCGAAGTACCAAGTGAAAACATCCAACAATGGTCACACTAGGATAATAAATTGTCTCTGTACATCAGTCCTTGGTAGTGATATAGGTAGCTATGCCTCTCAACCACATGGAACCTATAGGTCCATTCTTGTTGTGCTGATGGAGATAATGATCTAACCACAAACACACATAAAACAAATGTCCATGGCTAACACTCATGCCAAACAATATCATGACTGAAATGAAGATCATAAAAAATGCAAGTACTACAATTCCTAGTTAGACGCTTAATGGGCTACTAAGTAGGGGCTAACATTATGGAGAGTCTCTTGGCATTGACAAGCCCAAGCTAGTACTGGCAGTTCAGACTTCCCAATAGAAGGAGCACATCGTGAACCTTTTTA
The DNA here is from genome assembly GCA_028749045.1 of Cupressus sempervirens. Taxonomy (NCBI): domain Eukaryota; kingdom Viridiplantae; phylum Streptophyta; class Pinopsida; order Cupressales; family Cupressaceae; genus Cupressus; species Cupressus sempervirens. The sequence continues at coordinate 353,088,567 of CM053788.1, forward strand.
TTATCTTATTTTATTACCACTCACATTTTATTTAGTTATCACTTAATTAAAACTTCCTCTGCTAACCTATGGCACCATGATTTCTAGGCTACAATATAGAAGCCCCCTCCATATGCTACCCTACCCTACCCATGCTCATCCAATGATGACTACCCATAGGCATGCATATTCCCAACCCAACCCCAACAAAAGATCAAGCCTCACAAGTCACCTAAAAAATGTATATGTACATACTTGTGTGTAGTGCACCACCATCACGAAGATCATAACACAAGGACTAGATGAGAACACAAGAAAAATATCACTCAATTGAAACAAGATCAGGAGGAAAAATTCCACATGAATGCCAAAGAATAATAAAACCATACATCATGAAATCACTCAACCAACCTCAATTTAAGAGTATGGATTCTAAATGAATCCTAACAATGCAACAAGACCAAACATCATGAACTCACTCAATTGACCTCAATCTAGGAGTGTGGATTCTACATGAATCCTAGTGTCGACAAGACAATAACAACGGTTTAAAAGAAACAATAACACCAAGTGTAAAATCACTCAACCAAACACAAAGTTAGGAGTATGGATATCACACACATCCCAATGGAAATAGAAAAGTGCAATAGAGGCTTGACTAACATCTTATGAATAATCCAAATCTGTGACCAACATCATGTCAAAAAAAACCTTAAAAATAGATGACACACAAATTGAGGTAAAAACTCAAAAACCTAGAAAAGTTTAAAATTAAAACCCATTGGTCTTAGGGCACTCAAGCCACAAAAATCTAATAACATCTAGTTTTGGAGTTTGTATGCAAAAATGACCAGCATAACGATGCAAAACTTCAAACTGTCAACTTGAAAAATAGGGAAATGCTCATACTTGCCCAATGGTGTAGAGATAACATATAGAAACGAAGGGGAATACTAGTTCTCAGTGTCCTAACAAATGGGTACCAAAAATAGAATTAGAAATGGAGCCAAAACAATAAAATGGGAGAGCCTTACCTCACAACCAAAAGGGTAAAATGAGAATCTGAACCATAAAATAAAAATCTTGCAAAAGTAGCCAAAAATTGTGGCAATCCAAGGTCTCCTCATGATGGATCCAACGAGATTGATCTCACGACAATCCCACGCCTATAGCTCCCACAACGAACAAAATAGTAAATCCTCACAAAGAGGATTTTGAGTTTTACTCTCAAACTTTCTAATTCAAAAGTGAGAAGTGGGGAATTAAATTCCTTTTTCAATACTTATTCACTTTCTGAGTAAATAATTGATTAGGGCAAATAAATAGCCAACTTAGTTAAACCCCAAATCAACCCAAACAAAAGTAAGCTATTCCTAGTAATAGGAATTCATCTATGGAAAAGCTAGTAGAAATTAAAATAAAATAAAGCCCAAAATTATAGAAATTTCCTTAACAACTTTTGCAACAATGCGAATCTCTAAATGCATAGACACACTCACCGGTCTAATCACATAATGCAAATGAGTTCAGATTTAATAATCACCAAAAATATTAATTAAATAATTAAAATAAGGATATGTCGACCATATAGGGACAACATTGGTAAAATATGAATGGTTGAACCACTAACTCCATGTGCCACTACTAGGGATATAAATTCTACACAAAAAATAACACAATCAAGTGCAATTACATATAACAACATAGCCAAAGAAATAAATGTAGTAATTAACCTAATTTAACCATTTATTCAATTATACCAAAATAATCCATTTACATCACTCATGTTCACATAAAACATAACAACGCGAGAATGAAGTAAATACTCACAACATTAAATCCACCATATAACAAAATCAGAGATATGTCCAAATATCGGATAACCAGATATCATCATAAAATACACTATCATCTCAAAATGGCATCATCATGAAATATGATCAACTAAACAACATAGTATTCTAACATTTATGATACTGAAATCAAAGCATAGCATTTGACCCTTAAGTCATCTCAAATGTAAAACATAACATGAGTAACAAGTATCTCTTGAATCAAAATATAACAAGGTACATATCTGCAACACAAAACCAATTAATCCAACATGGACAATCCATTTCTAATTATTTAAGTATTTAATAATGATCATTTAAACAACATTAAAAAGACACTAAAACCCATAATTGAACACAGTCATAAACATGACTAACCACTACTATAGGAACCTAGTCCAGTGCAACAGGATAATAGTACATAATGCAATCTTTGCATACATCTTAGGGTAATCATGAAACAACATCATGATACAACATTGATCCTAGTAATAACTAGCACAAACCTCAATGAACCATCTAACACATCATAATCTCATAAATCAGCCATAAACATAGTCAAGGCAATTAAAATAGTAACATAAATCCAATCCCATCAAGGGTGTAGACCACTCATGGTCCCAATCATGATCACTCACCAAACAAGATCAACAAGGTTGCATCCATAAAGATGACTTGTAGAAACCAAATGGGAGAGACACTACATCATCCCCCCCAAAGACTAGGCTTACTCTTGGAAGCCTATAATCTAAGAATAGAAACCAAACACACCAAGAACAAAACCAAAATCAAGCATAATGAATGACTCGCTAAATTCTTCACAAGTCAAACCAAATCCCTTCAACATTCTCAAACCATCACGTCAACCACCATAGAATGGGTGTCACACAAAAACAAGGTCCTCCAAAAAGGAACTTCCTATGTGCTAGGAAAACCCATCTAGCCATAAAGTGAACAATATCAGGTAAGTAAAAATCTGCTCTACCTCACCAACAGGTGCCCAACTATGACATGCACCTACCACATGATCACAAAACAAGGTCAAAATACTACGCACTTCCAAAAAAAGTTAGAATAATGGGGGATAACCACCCCAAAATTCCAAAGAATACTATCATGTCACTTATGAGCATCATTTAATCCATGTAAACTCACCTTTGAAAATAACAAAATTACACACTCCAAAAGGATACTCACCACTACTAACCACCAAGCATAAGAGCACATAATATCTATGGTATAAAATCCTTGACTATCACTATGAACTAGGGTTACATAACCCAACTAGACAAGATATCACCTTTCCACAAGGTTGCAAAGAATTCAATAGTGGAAAAAATCATGTAATATATGCATACCAACTCATAAGATGCTAACATGTATCCAATGATACCATGTCCCTCCAGCAACATATTGGGTATACTACACCCAACCTACTGCTAAACTAAATCTCCAACCTCAAGTCAACGGTCAATGAGAAAAATCAAATGAGACAATTCTCTTGAAGATACAAGCTTAGGGAAAAAGATACTATAGAGTATTAGGACTATGAGGGAGTCTCTCTCAACCTCTATACTAAGTCATCCCAAGATGTGTTAGGGAAACTCATAATTCCACTAACCATCAAAATAATTGTCCAACACTAACTAAGATAGTGGCATAACTACGCTAGCCTACTTTCTCAAGAGAGAAAAGGATATAGAGATGCACCAAATTCAATTTCCAAAAAGGAGAATCTCAACTCACCTAAAAGACTCTCTCAAATGATAAGGCAACATCAACCTCAAACAAGGAACACTCATAAACCACACTTCAGCTCACAAGGGTGTGTCGATGCTATAGGGAACACACAAACCCAAGCACAAGCCCTAACAAGTATCTAGTAGATTATGAAGGCTTGTTAACACCTCCTTGAGAATAACATGAAGGGTTAAACTTCTCCAATGACCATAGCTTTCACGTTCAGACTCTGATTGACTTCATTTGAAAAGTGTAAGAAAGATATCAACAAGGCTTAAAATATTATGGAGTTTAGAGAGTCTTAAGACCTAAGAATTTGAATCACCACACAAGATAAAACATTATAGGCAATTCAAACCATCTTGATTACCAAGCCAAGCAGTGGACAAAACGTCCAAAGCAAACCAAGAGCACACATGCCCAGAATGACATAAGACATGAAATGAAAGGTAATTCACACAATGAAATCATCATTACTTATCTTCCATAATTTCATCAATTAATCATAACACAAGCATTAATGCACAATGAAACTGGAAGGTTTTCAAAGCAAGGGTTCAAGAGTCACTTACCATAAAAAAAGTACATATCTTTTCAAATCTCTTTCTAAAAATACATTAAGTTTAATTTCCATTTAAACCATCCAAATATATTTACAACTTTTCATCTATTATAAGCACACTAGCATGCTCTTTATGATATCATCTGATGTACATACTACCAAAGGTTAGAGATGAACGTGACAGAGTCACAACACACAACTGAGGAGTAATAAAACACATTCAAAATAGTCATCATGAACCAAAATAAAAAGCCCAAAAGGGGAATTCTCAGCTCCAAAAATAAATCACAAAAGATATCAGCTCAACAATAAGTCAAATGTGATTAGTGTAGCAAAGAGAGTGATAGAGAAATTTGATGACTATTCCAAGAAAGGAAAAATATTGAAAACCAATGCTAGCCTAACAACATGAGGAAAATACCTCTAGTTAAATAAAATAAGGCATCAAACAAATCACATTACATGTGATGACTAAGAACAATCACACAAGAGGGATAAATCACCATACAATGCTAAGGAATACATTATCCTAGCAGCGTTAGAAAACACACTCACTCACATCAAGCAGTATACTATCAATAACCTCATGAAAACATAGACAACAATAATTTTCATGCAATGCAACATTTAGATATCCATCAATTTTAATACAAATTCCCATAATGCTCAAGAAGTAATTAGTTTTGGGGACCTTTTTCATTAACCCAAAATGTATTAATACAACACCTACTTCTTTGCAATGATTCATAATAAAACTCATTTCTTAATGAAAGGAACCATTTCATTAGTATAATGGCATAACACAGAATCAAAAATAAATTCATTTATTTATTTACAATTAGGAGAAAATAGGGAAGACAATGCACCTTACTTCACAAGGAGAAACAAAAAGAGGCACTAAAAACTAACACAGGGAAACCAAGCAATGACTCCATCCAAAAATGTCACACACGCAACCAACCAAACAAGGCACATTGATTCCATCTACATAACAAGGAAAGTCTCACTTCCTTCTCTACATACTGCTCTAGTCACATCTACTAGACAAGTAAGTCCATTAGAAGTAGATACCAAAGCAAAAAAACTCATGAGCTCTCACCAAGACACTCATACTCACACAAACACAACATCAACCATATGGGAAACATATACATAGAGATCACAATGTCTAAACACTAGGCTCTGATACCAGATGCAATGCTTCACCTGGAGATCCTTGCAACAAGGAATCAATACAAGCCAAGATTTTTTTTAACAAGTACAAATGCACATGAAAAAATCATATAGGGATCATAAAGATCACAATGGAAGACTTTACCAACAATCCCAACAAACAATAAATCTTCAAATGCCACTACCAAACAAAATTGATGAACCACAAAAGAACGCAAATGATTATGAATGTAAGATATTCTGAATTCAAAATCCAATTCCAAAGTATTCAAGAACACTGTAAGGGTAACCAAAACACCTTTAAAAAAATTCTAGTTAGACTGAAAAGTGCTCACAGTCTGCTTGGACAAGTTTTTCCAAAACCCAAGAAATACTTTAAATTAGCATGGTACAATACTTTCCAATATTGTACAACCTTTCTAAAGAAGGCATGTGATACAATCAAGGTTTGGGCAACACTTTTCAAGAAGGCATGTGATACTTTACTAGTATTATACAACCTTTCTCCAAGAGGTGTCTGATACAACATAGCATCGCACAATAGAGTTTACAAGGGCGTGCACTACTTTCCAGTATTGTATGATTCTTCTCCTTTGAGCATGTGGTACTTTAATGTATCACCAATGTTGATGGATGATGACCTAGTAAAAGAAAGAATTACTCTAAGGACCAAAACAAGGGATAAAATAGGAAATCAAACCTCCACACTATGGAGTATTGGATCCACAATTGAGGCAAGGATACTCAAAACAATAGCTACAAGATAGAAACTACATCTAACCATTTAACATAGTAGTGAAAGGAAAGAACTAAAAGCAACATCGCAATGTAAAAAAATAAGATCATAATAATCTAAAAAAAAAAACTAAGTACATGGTTTCTCCCAACCGTAATAGCATCATAAGATCATTATGGGTCCTAGCCATCCCTCATGTGTAACATCCCCAAACTCTTGACCAAATCATCAGAACTATCTTATGAGGATGTCACTACTAAAATGTGCTACAGCATAAGAATAAAAAAATCTAACATGCTAAAAGTAAAGCATTAGATATTCCAATAAATCAGCTACATTATCTATCATATGCTAAACAACATACGAATAGGAAATCTAACATGATAAACCAATAAGTAATAGATACTCCAACAAAGCAATTCACATCATCTAATCATATGCTAAACATCATAATATAGGAATGTGTTGAATAAACTAGCATCATCTAAACATGATATCCAAGAATTCTAATGAAAGCATAAATCAAAAGAAAGCATACTTCAAAACCCAAAGTACCAAGTGAACATTCAACAATGGTCACACTAGGAAAATAGACCGTCTTTATGCATTGGTCCCCAACAGTGGTATAGATGGCTACACCTCCCAACCACATGGAACTTATAGGTCCACTCCCCCAGTGTTGATGGAGAAAATGATCCAACCACAGACACACATAAAACAAACATCTATGGCTTACACTCATGCCAAATAGAATGATGACTAAAACCAAGATCGTAGATAATGCAATTACTATAGATGCTATTCAGACACTCAATGGGCTACTAAGTAGGGGTTGATATCATGGAGAGTCACTTAGCATCAACAAGCCCAAGCCAGTATTGGCAACTCAAACTTCCCAATGGAAACTTTTTATTATCTTAGTTTTATGACCACTCACATATTTTATTTAGATATCACTTAATTAAAACTTCCTCTACCAACCTATGGCACCATGATCACCAGGCTATGATAAAGAAGCCCCCTCCATATGCTAGCCTACCCTACCCATTCTCATCCAATAATGAGTGCCCATAGGCATGTATATTCCCAACCCAACCCCAATAATAGTAACTCCTAGAAGTACCACAAAAAAATTGGCCTCATAAGTCACCCAAAAATTGTATGTATACGTACTCATGTGTGGCACACCACCCTCACGAAGATCATAACACAAGGACTGGATGAGAACACAAGTAAAATATCACTCAATTGAAACAAGCTCGAGAGGATGGATTCTACATGAGTCCCAAAAAATAATAAAACCATACATCATGTAATCACTCAATCGGCCTCAATATGGGAGTATCAATTCTACATGAATCCAAATGATGCACCAATACCAAACATCATGAACTCACTCAACCAACCTCAATCTAGGAGTATGGATTCTACATGAATCGTAGTATCCACAAAACAATAACAAGGGTCCAAAAGAAATAATAACACCAGGTATTAAATGACTCAACCAAACAAAAATTCAAGAGTACATATGTGTCACACATACCAATGCAAACATAAAAGTGTAAAAAAGGCTTGATTGAGATCCTACAAATAATCCAAGTCCATGACTGACATCATGCCAAGAAAACTCTAGAAAATTGGGTAGCACATAAATTGAGGTAAAAACCCCAAAAAATGGAAAACTTTGAAATTAAAACACATTTGGTCTTAGGGTACACAAGCCACAAAAATCCAATAAAATTTAGGTTTTGAGTTTATATGAGAAAATGGCCAATATAATGGTGCAAAAACCCAAACCCTCAACCTAAAAAATAGGAAGATTCTCATACCTACCCAATCGAGTAGAGCTAACATACTGAAACAGAGGGGAACACTAGTTTTCAGCCTCCTCACAAACGGCTATCAAAAATTGAAGTAAAAACAGAGCCAAAACAATACAATGAGAAAGCCCTACCTCACAACCAAAAGGGTAAAATGAGAATATGAACCATAAAATAAAAATCTTGTACAAGTAGCTGAAAATCATAGCAATCCAAGATCTCCTCAAGTTGGATCCAACAAGACCAATCTTGTGATTATCCCAAACCCATAGTTCTCACAACAAACAAAACAATAAATCCTCATGAAGAGGATTTTAGGTTTTACTCTCAAACTTTCTAATTCAAAAGTGAGAAGTGAGGAATTAAATTCCTTATTCAATACTTATTCACTTTTTGAGTGAATAATCTATTAGAGAAAATAACCATCCAACCTAGTTAAACCTTGAATCAACCTAAATGAAAATAGGCTATTCCTAGTAATAGGAATGTTGAAATCTGATTGAAATGATCATATTGAAGAAGGAAGATAAGGAGATTGTTGATAAAGAATTTTTTCAGTCATTGTTTTGTCACTGATGTCAAACTTACTATTTTCTAGAATGACAATTGCTTATACAATCCAAGTACTATCACTTACTTGATTGATGAAGAGGATTTAATCAATAAGATGTAACAAAAGCACTATGGTTTTGTAATAAAGTACAATGATCAGTTAAGACAATGGTAAAATGATGTATTGATAATACACTTGAAGATACAGAGGTTGGCTACACTTAGAAAATCTAGAAGAATAAGTTATAACAAAACTACTTGCAAAGCTTGACTAAATTCATTAGTGGGTCCTAAGAAAGTTAGTTCATGCCGAGCAAATTATCAGTAAGTGCCAAGGAAATACAAAATCTAGTGTGTGTCGAGTGAAATAGAAGGTGCTGAGCAAGTTCAGGTGTTGAGCTAGATAAAATGTAATAAGTGTTGAGCATTAGTAAAACTTAGTTGATGCTGAGTAAATCCACAATAGGTGTCGAGTAGCATAGTATGTGCTGAGCATCAGAAAGTCAATAGTGTCAAGCTACTACATTATTTGAAAAGTCAAAGATTTTCCAGATTTGAGAATACAAGTTTGTTACCTTGAATTTTGTGAACCAGATGGAAGATAAGAATGTTGAGCTAGTGGCATAGAATTCTAGGTTAAGCATTTTTAGGCGAATATGGGTGAATTCCAAAAGATGTTTCTAGAGGAATCAAGATAAGCGAAAAATACATCATATCTTACCAAATCCATTAAAACCCAAATAAGAGTAGGAAGATTAGAGTACGAAAAGTATTTTGAATTCCTATTCAAGGAGTCATAGGTCAAGAAGAAAATGGAGATTGGAGAAATTATGTACTGTCCAAAAGGCACTAAGAGGGAAGAATAGAGTACAGAGACTCTGCTTTGAAAGGTGACCATAGAGGTGATTGTATTGGCACAATGAGCATGGAGACTCAAGGAGACAAATCTTGAAAGGAGGACAAGCTATCAAAGCTATAAAGACTAAAAATCCATGCAAATTTGTGAACTAAATTGAGATCTAAAATCTATAATTTATGTTATGAGTTATATCAAATCAATAGCCCTTATTATTACTCTCTAGCAATTGTGTCAGTTAGGGAAAAATCCTATGGACTTAGGTTGGTTTAATAGCCATTTTGTAAATCCTTTAACAAGGTGACATTCCAAGTGAATGTTCTAAAGTCCTTTATCCAGGCCCACTTCTAATAGGGTGGTTGAAATCCCTTAACCAAGTCACATTTAACAGTGTGTTTTGTAGCCTTTAACAAAGTAGGCCTTTCATAGGGCATCACTTTAGAAGAGTGAGAAAGGAATAGCATGTTATTGGTGGTTTATCCCAAATTGGATTTCCACATAAATCACTATGTCATGTGTTGATTTTTCATATCTTATTCCTACATGTTGATTTATCAGTAACTTGCTAAGAAGAATGTTTAGCTTGGATGCATGGTTAGTTTAAATGGGCTCACTATACTTAGTGAAAAAAATTTGTTAGGATATTTGGACCTTAAATAACTGATTCACCGCCCTCAGTTATTCTAAAGTATTTCTAACAAGGAATTCATCTATGAAAAAACTACAAGAAAATAAAATAAAGCCTAAAAACCCTAAAATCACAAAAATTTCCTTAACAACTTTCGTGATAATGTGAACCTCTAAATGCATAGACACACTCACTGGTCTAATCACATAATATAAATGAGTTCAGATTTAATAATCACTAAAAGGATTAATTAAAAAATTAAAATAAAGATACATCAACCATATAGGGATGACATTGGTAAAATATGAATGGTTGAACTAGTAACTCCATGTGCCACTTCTAGGGATATAAATCATGCACATTAAAACAACATGATCAAGTGCAATTTCATATAACAACATAACCAAAGAATAAAATGCAATAATTAACCTAATTTAACTATTTATTCAATTATATCAAAAGTATCCATTTACATCACTCACATTCACATAAAGCATAACAATGTAAGAATGAAGTAAATACTCACAATATTAAATCCACCACTAAAAAAATTAGAGATATTTCCAAATACTGGATAACCAAATATCATCATAAAATACATTATCTTCTGAAAATAGCATCATCATGCAATATTATCAACTAAAAAACATAGTAGTCTAACATCTATGATACTAAAATCAAAGCATAGTGTTCATCCCTCAGGTCATCTTAGATGTAAAATATTACATGAGTAACAAGTATCTCTTGGATCAAAATATAACAAGGTACATATGCAACACAAAATCAATGAATCTGACATGGACAATCTATTTCTAATAATTTTAGAATTCAATAATGGTTGTTTAAACAACATGAAAAAGGCACTAAAACTCATAAGTAAACATAGTCATAAACATGACTAACCACTACTATAGGAACCTAGTCCAGTGTAGCAGGATAATAGTACATAGTGCAATCTCTGTACACATCTTAGGGTAATCATGGAACATCATGATATCACATCAATCTTGGTAATCACTGGCACAAACCTCAATGAACCATCTAACACATCATAATCTTGTAATCATCCATAAGCATAATCAAAGCAACTAAAATAGTAACATAAACCCAATCCCCTGAGGGGTGTAAACCACTCATGGTCCAAATCATAATCACTCACCAAACAAGATCAACAAGGTTGCATCCATCAAGATGACTTACAAAAATCAAATAGGAGAGGCACTACAAATTGTGTGAAGTATGTGGAAGATAACTATGATGAGCTGGTAGCACAAAATTCAAGATAAATTATTTTGAGGTGAAGTCAAAGAGGATTGTAGAGGAAGTTTCTAGAAAGGGATAAAATGGGAAAGTAAGTAGATTCATTGAATCTTACCTAACCATAGAATGGATGATTGTGGTTAAGTGGAAAAATACCTAAATTCTCTATATAAGGAGATTGTAAACCAGAAACAATAGTTTTCATGTGCAAGAACCTAAGGAAGACAAGAAGTCTACGGTGTTGATTCATATGGTGGTTGAATACAAGAGTATGCAATTGTTGCACAAGGAAAGAAGGCTTAAGGTGATGAAGGAACAAAGGGTGAACAGGCTATCAGACATGAATAGGATGAATGCCAAGAAAATTGGAGGATTGAATGTGAGATCTATAATCAACAAGTGAGTTGTCATTGTTATTATATCAAGTCCTATTGTTACTCTCTAGAAATTGTATCAATTTGGATAAATCATTTGGATTAAGGTTGACCTAACACTTATTAGTAAATCCTTTAATAGGGTGACATTCTAATGGAATGTTCTAAAGTCCTCTAACAAGGCTCACTACTAACAGAGTGATTGAGATCCTTTAACCAAGTCACATTTAATAGTATGCATTGTAAATTTTAACAAGGTTGGCTCCTCACAAGGCTTACTTTAGAAGAGTAAAAATTGGTAGCATGATACTAGTGTTTTTTCTAAAATTGGGTTTCCACATAAAATCTTTGGGTCAAAATGTGTGATTGCTTTTTTGGTATTGCATGCTTACATTTCTACAAAGTTATTTCAACATAGGACATCAATATGTATATGTTTAAGCTATTGAATGGTCAATACATGCATAAGAAAAAGTTGCAGTACTAAAAAAATTTATTTGTACATTTGGACCTTGGATAACTAATTCACCCCCCCATCCCCTCTTAGTTATTGTAAAGTATTCCAAAAGATTTGACAAGAAACTCAACAGATTATAGAAGGGTGACATATTTTAATAATTATACAATGAAATGTCCTCTTATTGGCGTTGGCCCTAATAGATTTCCCTCCAACAATAGTAATGTAGATCTTTATTGGCTAAAGTGCATATGGCTTTGTTAGTTATCTTCATGCAAAAATTATACATATAAATAGACCATGTTTGGAAGGGAGAAATTTGGTGCTTAGATGCTTATCTTTGCTTGGCATAAAAGGGAACTTGATTGAAAACAAGTAGTGGAACATTTGAACAATAGAAATATGAAATATTTATTTGTAGCAAAGGCTCCTTTGTTAAGAATGTTAGCTTGTGTGAAATTGCATCTATATTTTTTGTACCTATAGATCTTTACTCAAGTTCCATATTACATAATTAATTCATTAATTATATATATATATATATTATACATATATATCTACATGAGATTATGTTGAGAATCAATATAATGTAATCTTAATATTAATCACACTTCTAGACACACTTGGTATTTACCATGAAGCGGTTGTCTTGAGAAAATTATTATAATCACGTAAACACTAACTAATCATTGTGCTTGTCAAATATGAATGGGTTCTTCCATCAAGACTATTCTAGATCATTGTGACTATTTGGAAACATTCCTCCACCTATGCCCTTATATATGTCATGATCTATGATGAAATTTGAACAATCAACACGGCACTCAAACTCTCATATCGCAGATTAATATTTGAACAGTAGTTTAATCAGCATCAAAATATTATAGTGTAAGCAGTTCTTCACTGTGATTCAAATCCTACATATTCTAAATCTATTAAATTGATATTTACACCAATAAGAAGGAAGAAATCCTACATATTCTAAATCTATTAAATTGATATTTACATGGTATCAGAGCCAAATTGGTAGAGAAATCTCAATTTTGAATTGAAGGAATAAATAATGGCAAATAACATTAGAGTGGAAGACAGACTTGAAGGTGCATCAAATTTCTTCTCTTCGAAAACCCATATCATTACAATTCTAGAAGAACTGGAACTTGAAGATTACATTGAAAAAGATATTCCAATACCTCAAGAGGAAACCAAAAAACTCACCTAGAAAAGACGTAAGAATAAAGCAAGGAAAATAATTGTTGATTCAGTTAAAGATCACATCCTTCCTTCTATATCAGAGATCAAAAGTGCATATGAAGTATTCAAGACCATAAAAAATACATTTGAGATAAATAAATCAAGTAGACTAATCACCTTAAAATCTAAATTATTGAATACTAAAATGGGAAAAGGAGATTCTACTCACTCTTACTTTGAGAAAATTTCTAAAATGAAGAAACAATTATCTTCCATTGGAAACAAAATAGAAGATCAAGAACTTTCATTAATAGCTTTGAGAGGGATTCCAATGTCTTGGGATACCTTCATACAAGTAGTAAGTAGACCTTCAATTCCTACATTTGATTAGTTGAAAAATGAATGCATAGTAGAAGAATCAAGGTTAATCTCCAAAGGGATCACTTCAAATCAAGAGGGAGAGAATCAAGCTCTTCACACTGTCTCTAATAAATGAAAGAGAAAATTCAACAAAAGAAAATTCAATAATAGTAAAAAAGAATTTTAATCAAGTTCATTCCCATGTTAAGTGTTATAAGTGTGAGGAGATAGGACACACCTTCAGAAACTATCCAAAAAGAGAGAAAATTCTAGCCTCCCTTGCTGAAAAAAAAAGGAAGATGAAAATCAACTATACTATTCTGCACTTTCAAGTAAAGTAAATTCAAATAAAGAAGCTTTGATCATAGATAGTGGTGCATCCCGTCACATCTCTAGATTCAAAGATATGTTTGATAGATTTGGAATTTATATCATTGAAGGAGTTACAATTGGAGACAATTCTACCTATCCTATAAAAGGTATTGGGACATGTTCTATAAAATTAAAAGATGGAACTACACTTAAACATGTTTTATTTGTACCAGGCATAAATAGAAATCTAATTTCTATCTCAAGTCTAACCAATCATGGATATCATGTCACCTTCAACAAAGACAAAATACTACATTGGCCTAATAACTCAAATATGAAAAGTGTTATTATCATACAGTCTAGATTTGGAACATTATATAGATTAAGCAATATTCAAACTCAAGCCCTTAGTCTTGAAACATCCAATGTTAATGAATTATGGCATAGATGACTTGGGTGCATTGGGTTTAGTTCACTTCCTAATTTAGATAAGATAACTTTTGGTACTCCTAAACTAGACTTATCTCATATAAGAACTTGCAAAGGGTGTGCTCTAGGGAAAATCATAAAAAAAATTTTCCCACTAGTGAACAAAAGTCAAAATCAGCCTTGGAACTAGTCCACTCAAACCTTTGTGGACCCATGCCCACACCTTCTTTAGGAGGTTTCCTTTATTACATATCCTTCATTGATGATTTTTCTAGGAATACTTGGATCTATTTCTTGAAAGTAAAAGAATCAAATGAAGTTCTATCAAAATTCAAAACCTTCAGAGCATTAGGAGAAAATTAGACAAGTAAAAAGATTAAAACAGTAAGATCAAACAATGGAGGAGAATATACATCTAATATCTTCAAAAAAAATTTTAATTCTATTGGGATTAAGAAGGAGTATATAGTACCTTATAATCCTCAACAAAATGGAGTTGTAGAAAGGAAAAATAGAACCATCATTGAAGCTACAAAAGTTATGTTACATGATCAAAATATGCATGCCTCATTTTGGGTAGAAGCTTCTAAGACTGTAGTATACATTCAAAATAAATGTCCAGATTGATTCCTAAAGAATACCACACCTAAAGAAGTCTTCTCATGGACCAAACCAGATCTAAGTCACCTTAGAATATCAAATGTCTAATATATATTCACATACCCAAAGAAAAGAGGACTAAACTTGAACCTTCTAGGAAGAGAGGTATATTTATAGGATATAGTGAAAATTTCAAGGGTTATAGAATTTATATTCCTGGACAAAGATCAATTGAAATAAGTAGAGATGTAATTTTTAAAGATGATTCTACCTTAAAATTTTCAACTGGCATAGAAGATGAACCAATCTCAGATGATGAGGAAATTAGGAAAACTGAAAATTAGAAGGAGCACACACCTGAAGAGAGAGAACCAGATATAACTAATTGGAAGAAAAGACCATTATGGGAAAGGAAGATGCTTGAAGAAAACAATTTCATACTAGATGAGATCTCAAAAGAAAACAAGAGAACTCGAAATCAATCATGTTACACTCCTCTTATAACTGAGCTAAACAAAACTGAACCATCAACAACTGAAGAAGCCCTAAAGTCACGAGAGTGGAAATATGCCATGGTAGAAGAATAGAATTCCATAATTTAGAATGATGTTTTTGGATGTTGTAACTAGGCCTAAAGATGATATAGTTGTATCTTCAAAATGGTTATACAAAATCAAATGTGCCGCTGATGGAAGTATTGAAAAACACAAAGCTAGATTTGTTCCTCAAGGATTTTCTCATAAAGCTGGCATTGACTATGAAGAAACTTTTTCTCTAGTAGCTCGTTACACTTCTGTAAGAACAATTATTGCAATTGCAGCAACAAAAGGATGGAAGATTCATCAAATGGATGTAAAAACTACATTCCTAAATGAGGTCACTAATGAAGAAGTCTACATAGAACAACTTGAAGGGTTCACCATAAAAGATTTAAAAAAAATATGTATGTAAACTCAAGAAAGCACTCTATGGTCTCAAACAAGCTCCTCGAGCTTAGTATGAAAGGATAGATAACTACCTATCCAAACTTGGATACTCAAAAAATGAAGCCAACTCTAACATATACTTCAAAACCAAAAATGATGGAATGGTAATACTTGTTCTATATGTTGATGACTTGCTAATAATAGGTGACAATAAATTAATTGAAAAATGTAAACAAGATTTGATAGTTGAATTTGAAATGAAAGATTTAGGGTTACTATACTACTTCTTGGGATTAGAAGTTAATAAGAAGAAAGACTACATTTTATTACATCAAGGAAAGTACACTCAAGATATTTTGACTAGATTTGGAATGATGGATAGTAAACCCTTATCTACTCTGATGGAAACAAACTTACACAACCTAAAAGAAGAAGCATCAAAATCTGAGAACATTGATCCTACTCTCTTCAAAAAAATAATTGGATCTCTTATGCATCTTGTGAATTCCAAGCCTGACATATGTTATGCTACAAATTTCCTTAGTCATTTTATGTGTAAACCTAAGAAGATTCATCTTATGGCTACAAAAAATATATTAAGATATTTACAAGGATCTATTGGCTTTGGATTAAAGTATGAAAATGTTGAGATAAATTTGTAAGGATATATTGACTCAAATTGGGCAGGTTGTTCCTCTAACCGCAAAAGCACTACAGGTTGTTCCTTTAGTCTTGGGTCAAAAAAGATATCTTGGTTTAGTAGAAAATAACCAGTTGTTTCCTTAAGTTCTTCTGAAGTTGAGTATGTAGCCACTTCCATGGGAACATATGAAGTAGTTTGGTTAAGGAAACTACTATTTGGGCTATTTGGAAAACCTCTAAAACCAACAGTGATTCATTCTAATAATCAAATTTGTATCAAGCTATTAGAAAGTCTAGTTTTTCACAATCAACCAAAGCATATTGAGACTCCCTATCACTACATAAGAGATATGGTCAATATAGATATCATTAAATTAAGTTATATTAGTACAAATGAATAGAATGCTGATATTTTCACCAAACCTCTTGCCAAGTTGAAAATTGTGTACTTCCAATGAAAACTTGGTATGACATTATTGTAAATACATTTATTATCTAATATTCAAGAATTCAAATAATTTTTTTCTTGCAAGCTTGTATTGTGAAAAGTGACAACTTTTCTTGTGAAAGGTGACAACCTTTCGTGTGTTCTAATCCTATTATAAAGTGGCGAATTTATTTTAGTTGATCTATCTTCAAAAAATGGTTGAATTTGGTGTTATCTTTGTTCTTTGGATCAAATTTTGCCAGACACATTGATAACCTTCATCGGTCTTTTGGGTGATAGCCAGACACCATGAAAACCCATTGCTTTGAAAGTTTGGGTTATCTTTGTTCTTTGGGCCATATTCTATCGGACACATTGATAACCTTCATGGGTCTTTTGGGTGATAGTCAAACACCATGAAAATTCATTATGTTTTATTTCTTCTTTCTCTCTTTCAGTTTAAAACATAATGAGGATTACACCTTATTGTGTAAGTTAAAATTAATTCAATTTCCCTTGCTAAAGAGGGAGTGTTAAGAATGTTAGCTTGTGTGAAATTGTATCTATATTTTTTATACCTATAGATCTTTACTCAAGTTCCATATTACATAATTGATTCATTAATTATATATATACATTATATATATATATATATATATATATATATATATATATATATATATATATTATTTTTATTATCCTATATATATATATATATATATATATATATATATATATATATATATATATATATATATATATATATATATATAGATATATATATATATATAACATTATACATATATATATCTACATGAGATTATGTTGAGAATCAATAGAATGTAATATTAATATTAATCGCACTTCTAAACACACTTGGTATTTACCGTGAAGTGGTTGTCTTGAGAAAATGATTATAATCATGTAAAAACTAACTAATCATTGTTCTTGTCAAATATGAATGGGTTCTTCAATCGAGACTATCCTAGATCATCATGACTATTTGGCAACAGTCCTCCACTTGTGCCTTATATATATGTCATAATTTGCGATGAAGTTTGAACAATCAACACGACACTCAAACTCTCATATCACAGATTAATATTTGAACAACAGTTTTATTATCATCTCAATTTTCTATTTTCTAAACTCATTAGCTATTCAACAATCAACATCAAAAGATATTGTAAGCAGTTCTTCACTGTGATTCAAATCCTGCATATTCTAAATCTATTGAAATTGAGATCTACACCACTAAGAAGACCTCAACATATTAAAAATTTACATCCTTCAACTTTATAGTTACCATTTACATTAATTTCCTTGCTCTAAAATTAATAAATTCAAATGGTTTCCTTAATATCACATCCATATACAAGATAATTAATGAAGGTCTTATATGTGTAGGCTCGGTGATTCTTATTAGAAGATAACAACCTCATCAATAGAACTAAAATGTGCAAAAGGACTGTGAAGATAATTACAATGGAAACACATAAGCATGTATATCAATCCTCACCAAGTTTTCCATTGGTCTTAAGCATTTCTCCATTATTTTTATATTCTATCAATTTTTATGATTTGCAGGAAATGCACAAAATATAAATGTTTAAAATTCTTTGAAGCTTCCACAGTGACTGCATTATAGAGTCTAAATTTGCATATCTAGAGTCATGTGGATTGAATGCATATTCTTTTGACTTTATAGTTTTAGTCATTAGGTAAGAATGTACAACTACATCATAGCCCTTTCTTTATTAGTTGATGCTGTTGAGATCTTTTAGGATTATTCTAAAGTGGGTGGTTCCATAAAGTTTGTAGTGTAGATCAGATTTAAGCTCTAAAATTTGAGATTTTTTAAGATTATTCTGATGGTCCAATAAAATTATAGTGCAGATTAGGCTTAAAAGGTTAAGCTCAAAAAAATTAAGATGTTGGTGGTCTCAGGAATTTCATTATTTAACACTTCAATTTACCCTAGTTTATAAATATAAAAAGTAAAATAACAAGTTAATAAAAATTGAATCACTTGAGATGATTGATAAGAAAAAAAGCTTAAACTAGTGGAGTAATTTTTAACCCTTATATTGTGTCCACTCAAACTTGCACCCTAAATACTAGGGTTCTCATTTTTAAGGAAGAGATTTCAATTATTCATGTAGAAATATTTTTGACATTAGGAAGAAATAGATCTTTAGACTCCACCCTAATAGTTTAATAAAAATACAAAATCTGAGTTTAATTATCAATTGAAGTTTGAACATCTATTGTAGGGACAATTTAAAGAATGTTGAGAAAAAAAGTGAGCATAAGATCTTAGTGACATTATTTGAAGAGCATCAAAACGTATAAACAATGACACATCATTTGTAAATAATGTGTTTGTAATGACACAACATTTGAAGATTATCAAAACATATATCAAGTACTAGCATTTAGTTTTTAAGATTGAAATCTTCAAATAAATGTAATCTATGGTCAAATTTTTTGAATTAATACCATCTTGGTTAAAAAATTATAATATGCATTTAACTATACAACCAAATAAGTTAAAGATATTGCGTTAATTAATATTAATACTAATCTCACAAAGATATTAATGAGTTATTAATTAAGACTAATATTCTCACTATATCTGTGCCCTTGTTTTTACATCCTTGGAATATCCTTTATTTTTCCATCACATAAATGACACAACCTTTTCCCCCATATAAACCATTGTCTTCACTTTTCCATAGTTCTTTCTTCCATGGTGGCATCATCAATAACCAAAAAACTATAGAAGAATGCAATTGCATTGAGAATTCATAGAGCATGAGAAATTTGCATAAGTTGAGAAAGAAATAATATGGTTAAGTAAAATCATGTAATTCACAATTTTTTTGCATTAATTCTTGCATGGAATCATATCTCAAAAACTTGTATGAAAACATGAAACATTACAAACCTAATAAAGCGTGGGAAATAATAGGTGTATTTGAGCTTACAATATTTTTCTTATGAGTTAGTGGTATTTTATTTAGATATTCTATGAGGGTGTGAAGTCCAAAATTTTGAAGGTAAAATTCACTTGAGTGTTGTTGAGGTTGGTTGTAAGATGAGAAGTGGTAGCAACATATTTTGAAGGGAAACATACATAAACAAGTATTTTTTGTTCAAAATCAATGCCAATAAATAATATTGTTGATAATAAGGAATTCTCACAATTGTGAATGTTGAAGGCTTTAATTGTATCCTTAGCACAATGTAATCATGATTAAGAGCTCTTCGCTACCTATAGACTCTACTGAATGTTTAGTGATTGATGCTTTTATAGATGTCTATTTCATTCTCATCTATGTGTACATCCATTTCACATGTTACTGTGGTATGTTCATTTCTTATGGATTAAATTAAACTAGTTGTATCTTTGGTATCGATTAATTTCCATATATTCTCCAATAAAAGCTAACAACAATAGCAATTGTAGTATTTTAGGCACCAACAATTATAGCGATATTTTTTTAATGAATTCTTTTCTTCTTATTTTATATATATATATTACTATATTGTATAATTCATTTGATTTATTTAGATGCAAACCTTACTAAAGAGTTAGTAATATTTAATTATTTAATTATTATCGATTATATACAAGATATTACTAATGCTTGTATGTCTATATTTGATATAATTTTATAGCCTGAATATTTTCTTGGGAATGTAATACCCCGCTCGAAGATCCTTAGAACAAGGATAAATGTAAACCAAGATTATAAAAAATAAAAAATAAAAACAAGTATGGATGCACACAACAATCAATATACGAGTAGTTGCAAGTTAGGGCAAGAAGAACATTCTAGCTATGGGTGCTCTAATAGTTTTTGAATTAGCGAGCTCGCAGTCAAGCGGGAAACTAGTTGGGGAGAACTTGGTAGGAGGTACAAACCTTGGAGGAACTATGGGGGGACCTGGGAAGAATGTAGGGTTGAGTTTCGTGGCTATTGAGGATGATGGTAAGTCTGGACATGTTTCAAACACTTTTTGTGGGGTCTGTGACCCGCCCTTGGATTTTGCCTTTGCTTCTCATGTGTCAAGTCAGAACAAAGAGAAAAAGAAAGATAATGTGGAATCTAATAAAGTTAATTCCTCTGTTGGAGAGAAGGTAGGGTCATCAGAACAAAAGATCTGGTCTTCACTTTTCGGCAGGAAACCAACTGGAAAATCTTCTTTTCTGTCAGTGACTTCTAAGACTAGTTGGGAGAAAGGTGAGTTCCAAGTCTTTATCCCTAACCCCTTAGTGGATTTCTCTATTTCCTCCTTGGATTTCATGTTCGTGGGCAAATTTCTAGGGGGAAGACCAGATCTACATTCTCTAAAGAAAATGGTTAAGAGGAAATGGGCTATTCATGGGGAGGTGGACATAGCTCCCATGTTGAATGGTTTCTTTCTATTTATTTTTAACTGTAAGGAAGATATGAATATGGTTCTCTATGGAGGTCCCTAGTCTTTTGGAAAAAGTTCTCTTACAATCAAAAAATGGGAGCCTAATATGGTTTTATCAGATTCCTTTTTCCTAACTACCTCGATTTGGACTAGACTTCCTGGACTCCCTCTTGAATTTTGGCGTGAGGACATTTTTAAGGGTATTGACAGTTCTTTTGGTGAATTGGTGGCTCTGGATAATGCTACTGCAACCAGATCCAAACTTCAAAGTGCTAGACTGTATGTTAAGGTGGTGGATCTAAATCATCTCCTTGAAAAGGTGGATTTAATTTCTAAGCTTAATAAGAAAACCCAAGTAATCATTTTTGAAGATCTTCCTAATCATTGTTATGCTTATAAGAAATAGGGTCATTTGGTTAAAAACTACCCCTCCAAGAGTAAAATCCACCTGAGTAGTGAGAAGGAAGTGAAAAAGACTAAGGTTCAGCAAAAGAAGGTTTGGAAACCTAAAGATGTTCATCTCAAAGAGAAGAAAGAGAATGAGAACTCAAAAGCTCCACCAACAGTTGTGGATATTGTCTTTGAGCTTCTTCTCAAGGATGGGGTTAGGCTCATGCCTGAGATGGAGAACATGAACTCTGAAAAAGAAGTGAATGGCTTAAAACAAGATCCCATCTTGCCTGAACAAGGTATAGATGACCTGCCAAATTTATCAAAGCAAATTGTTCTTTATCAAAAGATGGAGGATAAATGGGGTGATATTGATGAGATGATAGAGCTTGAGGAAGGAGAATTCTTGGTTGAATCTGGAGCTCATAGTGAGGATGATGAAACTCAGCCCAGGGAGATGCAGGTTTTTGTCCCTTTATTTTCCTAGGATACCCTTATTAAGGACCCTCCTATCCTAGAAGTTGTCAAAGAAGATGGAGTAATCTCAAAGCTTAAACCAAATTCAAGAAAAAGGGCTAAAAAAAAAGAATAACATAAAGGGGGTCGAGACTCAAAGAAGTAAATTAGAATTGCATACTAAAGTGAATCCCAAAGCTTTGACCCTGGTAAAACTTGGGGAAAAAATAGACCAGCAATCCAAGGTGAAACCAGATGTTGGGTCTTCGAATGGATGTGGAAGGAAATCTTCTAAGAAAACCAAGGAGTTAGAAAGCTTGCAGAATATTGTTGATGGTTGTCAAGAAACTATTCTGGATTATACCCCTAAAATATGGAAATGAAAATTATTACCTAGAATATTAGGGGGTTGAACAGTTACCATAAACTAGATGTTGTTAGGAATTTTGTTAGAGAATAGAAACCTAATTTTTTTCTACTATAGGAAACTAAGATGAACAAAGAGAAAGCACAACAGATAAAAGCTTTTAAAAATTACTCTATAAATGCTAGTAGTTCAAAAGGTGCTTCAGGGGGAACCCTAATGCTATGGAAAAAATTGCTTTGCTGGGACTATTTTGAGTGGTAGTAAATACTTTATGATTGCTAAAATTACTAGTGTTGATCAAAAAGAGGACTGGTATATTGTGAATATATATGCGCCCAACATGAAAAGCCAAAGGAAGAAGGTTTGGGACTATATATCCAATTTTAAAAGTATGGATTACTCTAGACGGTGGATAATCATGGGAGACTTCAATGTCCCTCTTTATGACAATGAAAAAATGGGAGGTAATGCTACCCAGGTTGAAGGAAGAATGGACCTTAGAGAGTTTATAAACAAAGAGGACTTAATGGATATGGATCTTCAAGGCGTTCAGTTTACTTGGAGTAATAAGAGAGTTGGCAATGATTGTATTCAGGCAAGGCTTGGCCATGCTCTTATCTCTCCTGATTGGACAAAAGATTTCATCTGCAAGTTGGAAGCCCACCAGAAATTTGGTTCTAATCATTTCCCTCTTATTTTCACTACTAATAAGCTTAGTCCTAATATGAATTTTCCTTTTAGATTTGAGAAGATGTGGATGCAGCACCCTCAGTTTGAAAGAAAAATGGAAGAATGGTGGAACATCAAAATTGATGGTGCTACTCTCTTTAGAGTGACTTCTAAACTTAAAAATGTCAAAAAGAAAGTCAAAATTTGGAACAAAAATTTCTTTGGGAACATTTTTGAGGATAAAACTATATTGAAAGAGGATATCCAAAAAATCTAGGATATAATTCAGAAGGAGGGATATACCCTAGACCTTCTTTTAGAAGAAAATGAAAAGTTGACTCAATACCATGACATCATTACTAAAGAAGAGATCTACTGGAGGCAAAGATCAAGATTGATATAGCTGACTGAAGGAGATAAAAATACCAATTTTTTCCATCTATCCACTCTGAAGCATAGAGCCAAATCTCACATTTCACATCTTATTAAGGGAGATTTGAAGATTGAGGAGGATAAGGACATCATGGATGAAATGGTGACATTTTTCTCTGGTCTTATGATAGCTGACCCCAACATCAATATGGAACACTAGACTGAATTCCTCAGAGTGATCCCCACTCTGGTTTCAAAGGATCAGAACAAATTGGTAAGCTCAATTCCTAAGAATGATGAAATTTTCAAAGCTGTTTGTTCTCTAAGAGGAGAGAAAGATCCTGGCCCTTTTGGCTTTCCCACATTTTTCTTTCAGAAACTTTGGAAACTTGTTGGGAAAGATGTTTGTGATGCAGTGAAGGAATTATTTGGGGCAAAAAAAATGCTGAAGGAAGTCAATTCCACCTTCCTGTGCTTGATTCCTAAGAAAATTGGAGCTGATTCGCCTGATCAGTTTAGGCCAATCAGCCTTTTTAATTCTTTCTATAAAATTATCTCCAAAGTTCTTACTTCTAGATTACTTCTGGTGACCCCTTTGATCATTGCTGACCAACAAAATGGCTTCACTCTAGGTAGAAAAATCCTCAATTCTATTATTTTTGCTCATGAGAATATTCATTCCTTATCTTGTTCTAACAATCAAGGATTTGTAATGAAAGTGGACGTTGCTAAGGCTTATGACAGAGTTGATTGGTCTTTTCTCTCAAACATTTTGATTTTCGGCTTTGACAACAAGGTTGTTGGACTGATTCATCGGTTGATCTCTACTTCTTCTATTGCTGTCCTAGTTAATGGTAGCTCTTCTCTTTTTTTTAATCCCTCTCAGGGATTGAGACAAGGGGAACCATTATCCCCCATCCTCTTTTTTATTATGGCTGATTGTTTGGGGAGGTACATTGGGGATCTGGTGCATAAAGGAGTTATTAAGGGTTTGCAACCCTCTTCCCATCCTCTTATATGTTCTCATGGCCAATTTGTTGATGATACCATCTTTATGGGAAAATCTGAAGTCAATGAAGCCAAAAATTTGAAGCATGCAATTAATCTTTATTCTTCTACCTCAGGCCAACTAGTTAACTGGAATAAAAGTGTCGTGTTTTTTCTCAATACCCCTTTTCTTAGACAACATAAAATTGCCAAAATCCTTGGATGTTCTATAGGTTCTTTCCCTTCTTCCTATCTGGGTCTTCCTTTAGGCTTGAAGGCTCCGTATTCCTTCTGGGAAGACCTTATTAACAAATTTAGTAAGAAGTTGGCTGGTTGGAAAGGGAACCTTTTAAGCCAGGCTAGTAAATTAATTCTTCTTAAAGCTTCTCTCCAAAGTATACCAACTTATTCTTTAAGTCTTTTTAAAATCCCCACTAAATTTTTTGAGGCTATTGACAAAATTCAAAGGAATTTTTTATGGACTAGTTCAAAGGAAAAAAAGAGAATGCCTTTAATTGCTTGGGACCAAGTTTGTAAACCGGTCAAGGAAGGTGGACTGGGCATCCGAAAAATCAAAAGCATGAATAAAGCTCTCCTAGCTAAACAAGGATGGCGTGTTTTCCATGAAAACAAAGAGTGGAGTACCATTTGGAAACACAAGTACCTTCTTAATTATGTTTCTCTTTCTGATTTCTTCTCTTATTTTGATGTTATTCATCCTTCCTCCATTTGGGTAGCTGTGTAGGGAACAAAGAAAATTCTTGGAGAAGGGTACTCTTGGAAAATTGGTAATGGGATTAGGGTGAGATTTTGGGAAGATGTCTGGCTTATGGATCACCCCTTGATTAAAAATGTTCAAGATATGACACAAGTTGACTTGTGCAAGTAGATATATGGCACTCTTGTTAGTCATTACTGGAAGAACAACTCTTGGGTGAACTTGAAGGACATTGATCAAAGCTTCAATCACATCCAATTATCTCTCAATGTTGTTTCTCTCCATCCTTCTTTTGAGGATGAGATTATTTGGTATGTTGATCCTAGTGGGAAATTCAAAGTTTCTTCTTTCTTTGTTTCTAAGGAGAAGGAAAATCTTCCCTTTTGGTCTCAGGCTTGGACTAAGGGTCTCATTCCTAAAATTAACATCTTCTTTTGGGTCCTGCTTCAAAATAAAATTTTGACCCTTGATAGCTTGCAGAAAAGAGGTATAAATTTGGTGAATAGGTGTATTTTATGCAAGAATGGATTTGAAGATAGAGACCACCTATTTTTGAACTGCTCTTATACCCAGCAAGTCTAGACTGAGATCCTTATGTATTGGAACTTGACCTGGGTTCATCAAAACAATGTGGAATCTTCTTTTAAAAGCTGGCAATGCCCTTCTAAGAATTCTGATGTTCAATTCCTATGGAAAATTACTCTTTCTCATCTCTGGTGGGGTATTTAGAAAGAAAGAAATAATAGAATTTTTAGAAACAGAGAGGTTCCAGGATGGGTGCTTGGTCAGAATATTATTAGAGCTTTTAAGGAAAATTTTAGATCTCTAAAGAACCTTGATCAAACCTTTCCTATTGATAATCCAATGCCTTCTTAAAATCCTAAACTTCAAACTGATAACCTAAGATTGACCATCACATGGAGTTCCCCCCCTTATGGTTGGATTAAAGGTAACTTTGATGGTGCTGCTAAGGGCAACCTGGGAAGTGTGGATTGTGGAGGTGTGTTGAGAGATCATATGGGAAATATTAAAGATGTTATAGCAATCCCTATAGGTAGGACTAATAGTCACATTGCTGAAGCAATGGCTGCCCTTTATACTATGAAAATTATCGTGGATTTGGGATGTCTGAATTTATGGTTGGAAGGTGACTCTCTAAATATTGTTAATATCCTAAATAATAAAAGCTCTATCTCATGGTCGATAGAGGCCACAATCAAGGAGATCAAATACCTTATTCAAAAATTTGAAAAAGTTGTCATATCCCATACCATTCAGGAGGCCAATGGTGTTGTTGATTGGATTGCCAACTATATTGTCCTAACGGGGCAAATGGTGAGGTGGACTGATGAATTAACTAACCAAGTTGATCTCAAAGCAATTATTCATTATGAAGCCATCCATGCACAAGTGGGAAAGATTTGTAAAAATTAGAAAATTAATAATTTCATGGAGTGATCATATTATTGCCAAATTTTCTTCCCCAAGGAAGTACACTCAAATGAATGCAATGTGGTTTTCGCACATATCTCCAAAAAGGGAGTCTCTTTTGATGGGATGAAAAATAGTTTTCATTTTAACCCTTTCACTCTCTGCATCTAGTTACTCTGGTTTGAGTGCATTCTCTATTCTCTACAAATGGGGGGTGAACCACGCAAGCAGGAATCAAAAAAATGTGATGCTTGGAAGGCTCATGAGGATGTTTGGAAAATTCTGCAGAAAGGAAATGTGACTTGTTATCTGGAGCGACTCAATGGTTTTAAGCCACACATCACTACGGCTTCCTTTAAAAATTGGTTCAATGACAAAGTCACTCTCCATGGTGTTACGAAGGATTTTATTGCAGAGATCACAGGGCTCCCCACGGAGGGCATAAAATTCACCAAGCAAACCAGTATTTCTAATGCAGCCTACAAAAAATTTCCAAAAATGAAAGACGAGGAGAAGCAACTGGAAAAGAGTGGTGATTTCTTTGATGTGCATCAAATAAAGGAGATCGAGGGGGATGTTCTTTGTTGTATCCATGAGTATTTCATACTTGATGGAAGAAGTAAAAGAGTTCATAAATGCCACTTTGTTTTTTTAAATCACTTCAGACACAAAGATAGAATATCTTTCCCCTTCTTTTTGCGGTTTTCTTTACTTCATAGTTTAGAAGCTCATAAGAAGGAGTCCAGACCCATTCTACATGAAGGGTTGATTCTTCTTATTGAGAGGTATTGTAAAAATAAACACATTGCCTCTACTCCCTCTAAGGACAAGAAGAAGGACTCCATTAAGAGTAAGAAGGGTGACTCTGTTAAAGGTAAAGATAAAGCCCTGAATTTGAAACCCTCAACTTCTCAAAAATATGAGGATGAGGAGTGTGAGACCAAGAAATCGGAAAGCCATGAGAATATTAACCTTGAGGATGAGGAAGATACTGATGCTAGGGATTTAAGCTCTAATTTGAATGGGTACCCAGAGACTGAAGGTAATAATGAAAAAGGGAAAGATGAAGCCAATAGTGAAGGTAATTCTAAATAGAGTAAATTTATTAATGAGGGTAACCAAGCTATATCTAGTGGGGGTGATAAAGTAGAAGATAACACTGTTGGGAACCCTGTTGAGAAGAATAAGGAGGACCATATGGGTAAGACTGCTTCTCCTATCAAGGGGATAGAGGAAGAAAAAAGGAAGGACTCTGCTCACATAGAGGACTCTACCAGGGTTCGAAAGGAGGATCAAATGGAAATGGAGGAAAACAATGACAATATTTGCTCCCCCCCACACGGGACTGCTAAAGATGATAGTGATTCAATGTAGAGGGATACCATGCTCACCTTCCTACATTCTGCAAAGGATAGAGCCAACACCATGCTCAAAGTAGATTCTTGGATCTACAATGAAATGATGGGTTTGAAGAAAAAGGTGGAAATTCTCCAACATAACCTGGATACTATCAATGTCAAACTTAGCCAATTGGAAGGGCAGATGGGAGACATCCCTAAAAAACTTAACAACTATGAGCAGAACCTCAGAATTCTAATCAAGGAGAGTGGCACTAAGATGGAACAGGCCAGCTCGAGTATATGTGCAACCGCTGCAAACCTGGGCAAAAGGGCTAATGAAGATATTACTTCGACTGAGGGTCCGAGCAAAAGAACAAGGCAGAGCTTGAGGAAGAGTGCAATGAAAGTTGCTATTGCTTCAACTACTAATACCATTCAAGAGACTACAGCAATTGGTAAGGAAGCTGCTAAAATGATATTGGAGCTACAATAGTGGCTTTGGGTCAAGTTCCCCAATTTAGTTTCTGTCTGGTCTGGTTTTTGGTTGGGGTTTCTGGTCCTGGTTTTTGGTTTTATCATTTTGACTGTTTGTGGTTCTAGGTCCCTGTAAAACTTGGGTTAGTTTTTTTTTGGACTTTTCTAGTGGTTTTAGGTCCCTGTAAAACCTAATTTTGATATTGTTCTATAGTTTGTTGTAGGTTTCTTTTTCCTAGTTGGGTTGTAATGCTTTATCTTTCTGCTTTTTGTTAAAGAGTTTCAGGGTCCCTTCAAAACTTGCTTTTACCGTAATCTAAAACAATCAATAAACAAGGATCATAAAGATCACAATGGAAGACTTAACCAACATCCAAACACCAACAGATCTCCAAACTCCACTACTGACCAAAAATGACAAACCACAAAAGAACGTAAATTATTTCAAATCTGAAACATTTAGAATTCCAAATCCAAATCCAAGGGATTCAAGAACACCATAGAGGGTAGTTAGATCACCTCTCCAAAACTTTTAGACAAATTTAAAAGTGCCCATTGTCTACCCGGACAATTTTTCCTAAGACCCAAGTGACACTTTCATGCAACAATGTGTGATACTTTCTAGTATTATATGATATTGCTTCAATGGGCATACGATACTTTCAAGGTGTGGGCAACACTTCTCCTACAGTCGTGCAATACTTCAGAAGTATCGTATGATAGTTTTCCTAAGGGTGTACAATACTTTTTCGTATTGCGTGATAGTTTTCCTAATGTTGTGCAATACTTTCTAGTATTGCATGATTCTTATTCTTTGGGCATTCAATACTTTATAAGTATCACCCAATGCTAGCACATTGTCACCTAGGAAAAGCAAGAAATGCTCTAAGGATAAACAAAGGGATAAAATTAGAAGTTAGAACCTCCACATTGGGGAGTACCATATCCACAATTGAGCTATAGACACTCAAACAATAAAACTACAAGATGGAAACTACATCTAACCATCTAAATGAAACAATGAAGGAAATGAATTGAAAGCAACATCACAATGAGCTAAAACAAAAAAATTGAGTGCATGGTTCCTCCCAATCATAATAGCATCATGAGAACTCAAAGACTCTAGCCATCCCCTATGCAAAACATCCCAAACTGCCAACTAGATAGTCGGAGTTGTCTTGTGAGAATGTCACTACTAAAGCATAATAACATCATAAGAACAAGAAATATAACATGTTAATCCAATAAGAAATAGATAATCCAACTAAGAAAATCACATCATCTAATCATATGCTAAACATTATAATAAGGGAATCTGTAAAATAACTAACATCATCTAAACATGATATCCAAGCATTCTAATGAAAGCATAAATCACCACAAAGAATACTCTAGAACCTAAAGTACCAAGTAAAAATATCTAGCAATGATCATACTAGAATAATAGACAATCTCTATACACTAGTCCCTAGTAGTGGTATAAGTAGCTACACCTCCCAACCACATGAAACTCGTAGGTCCACTTGTGTCATGTTGATGGAGATAATGATCTAGCCACAAACACTCATAAAATAGACATCCATGGATAACACACATGCCAAATAGTAATGATGACTAAAAACAAGATCATGGGATAATGTAAGTTCAATAGGTCAGTGGTCAGACCCTCTATGGATAACTATGTAGGGACTCTAGTGGAGTGTCATTACTTGCCATCAAGTAGCACAAGTACTTCAAGCCTTTTGATCAACTCCCTTAGGAGGCTGGGCACCCACACATTTGATCAACTCCCTTGGGAGGCCAAGTACTCAAAATATTATCTTTTTATCAAGTTTTAGCACCCATTTATAAATTTAGTTATCACTTGTTAGAACCTCTTCATGTTACCTTGTCAACCAATTTTGGGTTGGGGTACATGAGAGAAGCCACTCCACACATGGTTGTGGTTTCATAAACACATGCTGCATTTTGACTAGAAACGGGGACCCCCTACTTTATTTTTTGGCTTTTCAAATCCCTAGTCTGAGGATCGAGTCTTTTTTAGGGTTTTTTGCCTAGTGTCTTAGTCAGATCAAGGTCCTGGTGTGAAAACCCAGATCTTAAAAAAATAGAAATTTGAGAGTACAAGTCTTTTTTTTTTTCAAATAAGAGGTGCACCAACACACCTCATCAGATGATCTAGTGCACCTAAGGACTTAGGCAAGGACATCACCCTTGGTGATGCACAACTATGCAGTACCAATGGGAGTCTATGTCCCTGGGCTATATAACTTGGGGACTCCCTCACCTTCTTTTTTCTTTGACAAAGCACCTAGGTGCTGAGCCAAACCTCTTGAGGTGTGCCTTCCCTCCTCCCTTACCTATGCAAAAACATAAAGAAAAATGTTAAAGATTCCTAAATAATGTGTGTAGTAGTGCACTTAATTAGATGCACTATTGCACATCTTATTTTTGTTTTCCTTTGAAAGACAAACAAACATAAACAATCCCTTTAAAAAGGTGAATAGTAACACACCTAACTAGGTGCACTACTGCATACCTTAAAATACTTGAAAGCCTTAAAACATAAAACCTTAGTAAAAACCTTCAAATTAAGGTGTGCTACTACGCACCCCTAAAAACATAAAAGTCTGCATAAGTTTATAAAAGGTGCACATCACCACACCCCATGAGGTGCACTATTATGCACCCCTTATGGTGAAATGATGAAAGGTGCACAAGGTGCAACCATCAGGTGCACCTTTTTTGGCAAAAAAGGGGTAAATTTTGGGTTTTAAATGTTTTGAAGCAAATTAGGGTTTTGTATTGTTTGTGTCAATGATAGGGTTTAGTTTATTAATTTTTCTTTGACTTCAAACTAATGAACATCACCTTTTGTGTGTAGATTCAATGGCGTCTTCACCATCCTCCCTTGTAGAAAAGATGGCCCCAAGGCCTGTAGTACTCAATTTCAAGGTGTTTTGACCAAATCATGATTTTAGGATATCATTTAGAGATTTGAGACACTAAATTAGGTCACATAGATTTGGGTGCATTCCTGACATTGTGCAACAAACTGATAGAAAGGTCTCTGATGATTTCCACATTGATCCAATCAGGGCTTGTCAATCCAGCATCACATACAATGTCATTGCAATTTTCAGAGCTAATTATGACACTAGGAGAGAATTATGTTCCTAAAGAAATATTTTTCAAGAGGATTATTGGAGAGGTCATCTTGGATCTTCAACCCAAGAACATTGAGAAGGTGTGCCATCTCAAGAGGGTAGATCAATTCATTATATTAACCTATCAACAAGTGGAGAGATGGTATAGGGAACATATTGATGAAGCTTCTGAGATCATCTAGTCTTCATACCTCATTAAGAAGACTCCTCTAGGGTAGAAAGAAGGAAAAGTGAATATGAAAAGAGGCTATATGAAGGAAGATATTGGATATTCAATTATACTCTTGAGTAAAGTTATGGGTTTGCTGGCAGCTGGACACTTGAACATTTTTATGGTGCATTTTATAAAGATGATCAAAATAGCAGAGATGTCGATTGATTGGACTTCTATTCTTAGTGAGAACATGGGTGAGCATCTGGTGGTAGTGAAGAATAATAGAAAATTTTACATGACATCATACTTGGTTTACATATTAGTCACAAGGGTGATAGATTATCCATGGCTCTATAAGAAGGGTAGCATGCAAGATGCAAATGCATGGACCTACATTGTATATCTTTAGCTAGCAAATAAAAGGCTTTTAGAGGAAAGAAAGGAATATAGGATTGTAAAAAATGCTTTCATATTCACAATAATCTAGTTCATCGAAGGAGATTATGCGAAGAGGATGTCAGAAGAGGTAGTTGCAAAGATTTCAGAGGTTGGAGCCTATTACATCCAATATTGAGCATTCACATATTTGAGGGTAGTGGGCACAACTATCAATCCTAAGAAGCTCCCAAGATATCCAAGTGATAGGCTTATACTCTTGAAGATCACTCAACAACTCTTGTCTGCTCATGAAAAAATAAGGAGACAACACAAAGTAACATGGGCATGGCCTATTGCAATACGACCATTCAATGTGGATCAAAGACAAGAAAATTTATCTTTTGAGTGTGAATGGTATCAATATCCCTTAGAAGAATATAATTCTCCATGGCCCTATTTTGATAACACTAGAAGGGTGCAACATCTAGCTGGTAAGACATTTTAGCATGAGGATGTGATTGAAGATCACTCGATGAATGCAGTGGACGAATATGATATCCACATAAGGGATTATTGTAGGATGACTGTACATCTAGCAGAAAGGGCTTTAAAGATGAAGATCCCATTGAAGATTGTGCAACAAGATACAGAGGATCTACTCAATCCATTTTTCAATAGGGACAAGATTGGTGATAGACCTATTATGAATGTCGAGATTGACAAAGAAAAGAACTTGGACATTAAGCATAGGGTGAGGCACATCATCAAATTGACAAAGGATTGGATCAAGAGACCTTTTAAACTTGATCCAATTCTTTAAACAGTAGTCTTTCATGCTCAATCCCACCAAGCTAAAGGTTGAGGAGCTAAGATCATAATGCCTACATTTACAACCCAGTTGCAAGTGAGACCTGAGACAATATACCAACTTGATAGACTAGTTGGGTATTATAGGGCTCAGAAAGGTAAAGGTAAGGAAAGAGGAAGAGGACTTCTCCTCAACAAATTAAGCTATAAGAAGAGGTGACTTAGCAACCTCCATAGTAGGGAGAAGAAAATGTATACAGGTCAAATAATGTGGAAGCTACACAAGCTCAAGATGATCCTCAAGTATCACTAACTAAACAAGGCCAAGGAGAATCTAAGATTGAAATACAAGAAATTCCTTCACAAGAAGTACAAGCCTCCCCCTCCACACCTAAGAAGAGAAAAATCAAGACTCTGGTAAAGAGGAGACAAAGGGTCATTAAGAAAGTGATTCCTTTCCCATCAGTCCCCAAGCCTCTTCTGAAAGAAGTAGAAGAAGATGATGATGAGGATGAAGAGGAAAATATACCTTTGAACTAGAGGACTCATCTTGCAAGAGCTATAAAGTTAGAAAGGAGAAGAAGCTCCACCATCAGAGCTCCATCTATTCCTGAGCAACCCATTTATACTACAACATTAGAAGATGAAATGTGATAGTGGATAGATGAGTAGGATGTGGAGGGTACTTATGTCTTTTAGATGTCAGATTTTGATTTCATGCCCATGGGTACTGAATTGGTTAGGGATAAGATAAGAGACACTCCAACCAATCAACCTCAATAAGAGGATTGGAGACAGCTATCACCTGAGCCACAAGGACCCTAGGTAGTTCCATCATCCCTAGTACAAGTCACATTTTGTGTAGATAAGGGATTGACTACTCCTCTTCCTCCAAACAATGAAGAAGAATAGGTACAAGTAGGACAAGTGGAAGAGCCACAACAAGTATCCACTGATGAAGTGTTAGAAGAAAGGAAAATAAATGAGCAACCTCAGCAAGATTCCCAAGACACAGAGGTGAGAACTGTGGACTCCACAGATATAGAGACTCCTAGTGTGGATCTCTTACAAAAGGAGAGGACTCCAAAAAGGAGTGATAAGGGTAAAAGTATTATTGAGTAGTCTCCTTCATCCTCGAAAGGAAAATCCCTGATACAACATATTCCAAGATAGCTAAGAAAAGAAATAATAAGAAATAAGAAGTAGCAATTCACCACCAAAGAGGAGCATAGAATGGAATTAATTGAAGTTCTAAGGAAACATGAGTCACCACCAAAGGATGCACAGACATGAGCCTTTATCATGAGTTATTAGAACTAGGACTTGTTTGCACATGTGGCTATCCCTCCTCCACATACAGATGTTGAAGAATTGACTCCAAGGGATTATCAAATTAGAGAGGTCATGCTTGGGAAACCTACCTTGTATACTATTAAGCTGATGGTTACAACAGAAATAAAAGAGGTATTCAAGAGCTTAGAATAGGATGGGGTGAAATTGATAACACTTCAGCCACAAAATAAAATCCTAAAGGGATATCTAAGCAAATTTTTTGGTCCCTTAGATCTCGCAAACCCTGAAGAAACCTTGAACTCAGCAATCAAGAGAAGAGATAAGGGTATGATGCAATTGGACCCATTTTTGAGAGCTTGTCAGCAATGGAGAGAGAGTTTTGAGGAAAAAGGTGTACAGATCATTCAAGGAAATTTGAAATTGTTACACATTATGTAGGATAAGGTGGAAAGACTTGTGGCCATTTTGAATTAGGATTTTGGTCTGATGGATGAAGTACATACCTGGGGCAAGGATTTGTAAGCACTTCAGTCTATCAAAGGATAAAGGTATCAGATGTTGATGGATGTATATAGAACTGAGGAATTAGACAAGATTGATGATTGGATTGGAAATATTGTGGATGGAAATAAAGTAATGGAGACATTACATGCAAAGATTCATAGGCTCAAGGATCAAGCCCAAGAGCAAATTTTGGAAGCTGAGAAGCATTATAGTGATGTGTGTTTAGACATTTTTGAGGATGATGCACAAGAGAAGTTAATACTAGTAGAGGTAGTAGTTGAGAAATTTTGGAAAATTTTTGAAGAAGCTACTAATGATGATGACATTAGGCAAGCATTTAGAATAGAGTAAGCATTGTTAGATCTAGATGTGAAATTAGGAGATTTCGCAGAGACTCGTATCAAGGTTGGCAACTATAGGCAGATGGTGAAAGACAAATATAAAGCCTTAGATTTTCCAGATGTGGCTCAAGTCACTGAGATCATTGAAAAATTAAAGGGAAAATACCCAAAGATAACTTTGGTATGAAGGAGAACAAAACCTAGAAGCCAGAATTTCAATTTTGAAACTTAGTGAAATTTTGCAATTTTTGGAACCTGCTTCCAAGGTGCATTGGTGCACTAGTACACCAGGTGTGCAAGTGTGTTTTTTGAGTAATGTTCTAGAAGATTTTGAGGAACTTAAAGGTGTTCTAATAATTAACTAGAAATTCTAAATTTAGAGCTTTTCATGCATTGGAAATGCATTCTAACAGCAATTTAACTCCTACAAATGCATAGTGAAGAAGGAGCTCCTATTTTTGTCACTTCCAGACACTTCTACATCAACTAAAGGCTTTTTCTTTCATATTTTCTCATGGTTTCTTTATTTTATGACATGTAAAGGCTCATGCATCCAATTAATGATATAAATATGGATGGAGTCCTACTTAGCACCAGTTAGATAGTTAGTTTGTACATGAATATATTAGTTTTATTAGTTTAGAAGCATATGATTACATAAAGATATCTCTCACTCTCAACACAAATTGAGGATAAGATTTCTTATAAATTTGAGAATGTAATATGTATTTAAGGCCGCCATTATTTTGATGCAATAATATATGTTGTTGGTGCTCGCATTTGGAGTGTAGTGATTCTTGCCTAAATGTGTTATATTTTGTGGATGTATGTTCATGGGATGTTAATGAGCTAATAGTTTTATTGCATTTTTTTGGTTGTACAATATTTTAATTCTAGTGTTTTCTATGGATCTACAAATTTTGCTAATGTACTTAGTTCGAGAAGAGATCATCATATTGTTCCTGCATAGCTTTTCATCTCGCATGAGTGCACTTTCTGTGGCCTTGCAATTTGATGAAAAGTGAAACATCTTATGGTTACTAAATTCCCATCAATGATTACATTAGTGGAATTAAGGAAGAATTTCTCCTATTTTCATTGGTTACCTACTAATCTTTTCAAAAGCTTAACTCACAGACATGTTGTTTCTGTGGCTTATGTCTGTTAGAATTTACTTTTCATGTTATTTTCTTAAATTTCTTGTTTCCCTATCTTTATTATTTGCTTTACTAACCCCTTTATTAATTTAAGACTTCATATAGTTGAATTTTTAGATTGCATTCATCACAAAAACAAAAAAATATAAAAATATATTCCTTTTTGTGTGGTTATTCTTTTTGAGATAGCAAGAAGATCATACATTGTATCAGAATCATTTCAGAACTAGCAAAGACTTCCTCATGAACACATTTTTCTTCAAGTGAGTAGATTCTAATAGGTCACAAGATCACCTAGAACCTTGGAGTTGACCCTCGAATTAGCTTTTCAAGAGATGAGTTTAAAAGGATTCATGTCATTAAGCATTGTGCCAAATGACAGCTAAACACACATCTACCCTACATACCCATGCTTATCATATGATGAGTGCCCAAAGGCAATGGAAGTTCCCAACCCAACCCTAATGAAAATAACTCCTCCAAAATACAACAGAGAGTTCGAGGCTCGCAAGTCACCTAACAAATATACACGCATGTGCTTATTTATGGTGCACCACCATCACGAAGATCATAAAACAAGGGTTGGATGAGAACACAAAAAAAAATAACACTCAACCAATTCAAGCTTGGGAGTACATATTCTACATGAATCTCAATGAACAATAAAACTGTATAGTATGAACTCACTCAACCAGCTTCAATCTGGGATTATGGATTCTACATGAACCCTAGTGTCCATGAAATAATAAGGTTTCAATAAGAACAATAACACCAGGTATAAAATCACTCAACTGAACATGTCAGGAGTATGGATGTGGCACACATCCCAATGCAACCATAAAGATGCAACACTAATCAAATTGACATCCTATGGATAATTTAAATCCATGACCAACACCATGCCAAGAAAGCCTAAGAAAACTAGGTGGCATGCAAATTGAGGTTGAAACTTCAAAACTTAAAAACTTTATAATTAAAACCCATTTGGTCTTAGGGCAAAAAAGCCACAAAAATCTAATTAAATTCAAGTTTTGAAACCGTATACAAAAAAGAATAGCATAATAGTGCAAAATCCCAAACCCTCATCCCAAAAACTAGAAAAACATTCATACTCAACCAATCGAGCAAAACTAGCAAACAAAAATGGAGGGGAACACTAGTTCTCAACCTCCTAACAAATAGCTACCAAAAATGAAGCTAAAACACAAAAATGGGAGAGCCCTACCTAATAGCCAAAAGGGTAGAAATAGGAATCAACACAATAAAATAAATAACTCATAGAAGCTGCTAGAAATCATGCCAGATACAACAACACCAATCTCATGAAGATTTCATGTTTGTAGCTCTCACAACAAACATAAACACAATCCTCCAAAAGATTATTTTGGAAAAAGCTCTCAAATTCTCAATTTCCAAAAATGAGTAGTGAGGAGTTAATTTTCTCTTTCAATACTTATTCACTTTTCGAATGAATAACGATTAGGATAAATAACCAGTTCAACTAGTTAGACACCAAATTGAACCAAAAAAGAATACACTATTCTGAGTAACTGGATTTCACCTATGAAAAAGCTACCAAAAATTAAAATCAATAAAAATAAAGCCTGAAAACCCAAGATCATAGAAATTCCTTAACAACCTTTACGACAATGTGAACCTCTAAATTCACAGACACATTCACAGGTCTAGTCACATAATGCAGATGAGTCTGGATTTATTAAATCATTGGAAGGTTTACTTTAAACATTTAAATAAGATACATCAACCATACAGTGATGAAATTTGTAAAATGAATAGTTGAATCACTAACTTCAT
Source organism: Cupressus sempervirens (assembly GCA_028749045.1). NCBI lineage: Eukaryota > Viridiplantae > Streptophyta > Pinopsida > Cupressales > Cupressaceae > Cupressus > Cupressus sempervirens. Next base: position 353,126,671 of record CM053788.1, read on the forward strand.
GTGCCACTACTAGGGATACAAATCATGCACACTAAAACACATGATCAAGTGCAATTGCATATAATAACATATCTAAAGAAATAAATACATTAAATAGCTAATTTAACCATTTATTCAATTATACTAAAATAATTCATTTACATCACTCATGTTCATATAAAGCATAATCAAAGAAAGAAAATAGTAAATCACCATAGCATTAAATCTAACATCTAACATAATCAGAGATATGTCCAAATACTGGATAAACAAATATCATCATAAAACATACTATTATCTCAAAATGGCATCATTATGGAAATATGATCAATTGAACAACATAGTATTCTAACATCTATGATACTAAAATCAAAGTATAACATCTGACTCTTAGGCCATCTCAAAATGTAAACAATAACATGAGTAGAAAGTATCTCTTGAATCAAAATAAAACAAGGTATTGACTGCAAACATGAGAGGAACTATAGGGAAGAAAGTCCACACCTAACAAAATGAATCTAGAGAAAAATAAGGTGGAAATTACTAAATTTTTGTCTTAGTTTGAAAGAAAAGGTGATGGAAAATGTTATTGTCCTTGCAAAAAATGCAAGGGCTTAAAGAATTGAAGATTTATAATCACAACAGCTCAGAGACATTGTAGGCAAGATGAACACATTGAAGAGGGAAATGATTTTTGTCCTTTGGTGAATGTGTATTTTGAACTGGTGTGAATATCAAATTAGAAGGTAATGCTCCCATGGAAGAAGATGATCCTAAGGCAAAGAACACAATTGAAGATGTTGCTATTGGTGTAGTTGATAATGTGCCAGAGAACAGGATTGAAGATGTCACTGCTGCAAGTGATGAAGATGATGAAGATGATGATAGTTGTGCATCTAACTATGATGATGAAGAGAACCTTGATATACTTTTAATTGAAAAGGAATATGAACCCTTGTACCAAGGCTCCCAAACAACACTTCTCTCTATTGTATTGTTGCTGGTAAACTTCAATGTTATAAATGGTATATCCAATGTAGCAATCTCATGTATGCTAAGCTATAGTTTCATTTTTATCATCTGTTATATTAGTATAATATTAATGTTCTTTGTATTAACATTTTTTATTCATAGTTGATAGGTGAGTTTTTTTTACCACCATCAAACATTATATCAGCTCGCTCTTACCAAGAATTATTAGCCATTATGAAAGATATTGGAATGGAGTATCAAACAATACATGCATGTCCCAATGATCATATTATATATCATAAAAAATATGAATTTGCAACACAATGCCCTGATTTTCACATTAGTAGATATTGATCAGATCAAATAACTAAAAAGGTTTCTCACAAGGTTCTTTGGTACATTCTCATTATTCTATATCTGCAATGATTATTCAAGTGTACTAGCTTGGCAAAATTTATGGATTACCATGCACACAATAGAAGTCAAGATGACATTATGTGAATGCCTACAGATGGTTCTACATTTAAGGATGTATAAGATAGGTGGCCAATATTTAAAGAAGAACCTCATAATTTGAAGCTTTAATTGGTAGCAAATGTGTCAATCCATTTGGAGAGATGAGATTTTTTTCCTCAGTCTGGCCTATTTTTGTTTTAATAATAATATTCCTCCTTGGATGTCTATAAAGAGGGAGCACGTAATGTTGGCAATGATTATACCAAGTATTTTTCTATTTAATAGTAATCTAAATTAATTTATAAACACAGTATCAAAATGGCCATAGTAATTATGTTTTGTTTATGTTCATTCAACTAGGTAAGTACCAAGTGAAAGATATGAATGTATATATTGAGCCCTTGGTGGATTAGTTGTTAGAGTTATGGAATGGGGTCATTATGTACAACATCTCTAGACCAATTGGTGCAAGATGATCTCAATTATGTGCAATGCTTGTATGGACAATACATGATGCCCCTAGACTAACACATTTTTGTGGTATGTAAAATTGTTAACACATATTTCTAGTATGTAATAGTGCTAACACATTTTTGTTGTATGTTTAAGTTGTGTGTGATAATTGTAAATATAAATCTTCTAGTACACATGTCATCCAATTATACACGATGTTGTAGGTCTTCAAACAAAAACAAAAATTGCATGCTCAATTCATGGTCCAAAGATGAAATCTTATCATTCAAAAATTTTAGGAAAGAAGGTGTTCGATGAGTATAGACACTTTCTCTACAAAAATCATAAGTATTGAATTATCAAAAAAATATCTTTTCAATGGAAAACAAGAGACAACATCACAGCCACAAAGAATGACACCACACATGTGGAAGTTGGAATACAATAGAATGAATCGTCAAGGTAATGTCATTCCATCTAATGCAAGTTTTTGTATGAAATTAAAATTTGGATACTGTCTTTTGTTTAGTAATGATGTAATTGATGTTCGTGAAAGTCATCAATGTATTGATGAGAACCTTCCAGAATGAATTAAAAGTTGTCCTAGATAATTTAGTAGGTTGGTGTACTACGAGCACCTCCCAATCATACATTTTTTTGATGCTATGCATATTGGAAAGAATGTAACAGAGACACTATAGAAAATATTGGATGGAAGGCATGACAAAGAAAAATTGGTCAAAATTTTTAATGACATTGATGAATCCAATCATGCATTGAAGTTTTTCCTTGAATCAAATAGGAATGGAAACCAAATCAATATGATTGTCATTCCTTAGTTATTAACGCGATAGAAAATTGATGCCATATTTGAAGCCATAAAAAAAACTAAATTTCCCATAGGATTTGCTACAAACATAAGCAATCTCATACCAAAGAAAGGTTACTTTTGGTTAGGGTTGAAAATCCATGAGTGGCATACCTTTGTCAAGGTAATCATGTTCTTCTCTATTTAAAATAAATTTGTTAAATATCATGTACTTTTGATTATTTTATTTTATAATATATTGAAAAGATCATTTTATTATTACTACATTATGTTCTACCTTTATCTCTCCCACAAAACTTCAACAATATGAGTGTCAAACATGTTATATATGATCTTTCGAAATACATGAGGTTAGAAGTGCTATTTTTTAGATTTGTTGTATAGATATTAGTATTGTTGCTTTCTCTTCTTTTTCTTTATTTTATTGTATAATTTTTTTTAGTCTCCTTAATATATTTTTGTGTGATGAATATATTATAGGTGGTTTTCATCTAAATAAATTGATAAAAAAGACATAAACCATTGGAAGAGAAAAAATCTTTAGCTTTTGTGCAAGATGCAAAATTGTCTAACTTCAACTTTTTCAATGCACAAGAACACTACCTGATACATCTAGTTGAGAAGACTGAATTATGTGGACCTATACTAACTAAGTCAATGTGGATGGTTGAGAGGCACTTTAAAATTTTGAAGGGCTTGGTTCAATAGAGAATATGTCTTGAGAGTTCCATGGTTGAGGGACATATGATCTACCAGACCATTGTGTACATTAGTGAATATCTCGCCAAGTTTGCATCAAAGATCCTTGTAGATCACATATGGGATCCCAACTCCATTAACAAATTCAAAGGGGTGTACTTGATGGGAAAAGTTAGATTGAGGAAAGTGAGAGGTAATTTGTAATGCCCCACCAAGGGATCAAAAAGAAATAACCTAAAGTTTTACTAAGTTTGTCAAACAATTTATTTTTTGAACAAGAGAGAATAACATACACATCAAATGCAAATTAGTTGAAACAATAACATACAATCATAATTAAGAAAACATAACAGATTACATTCCTTAAGGATCCCAAGATGTTGAATCACATTTAAATTTAATTAATACTAAGTCTAACAAATACCACATCCATATGAAAGAATAATTAAAAGTCCAAGGTCCATTTAAATAATATAAATTTGTTTTGAATGCCACTTGGCAAATAAAATTCAGAATGCTCAATCATACATTGTACATGTCACAAGGCATGGAAGGCTAAAAGAATATACAATTATAAAAATAGAATTACATCATCATCCTTGGATCCATAATACAAAGTACAATACTATAAATGAAACCATCCATCATAAAAGATATAAACATCCATCATAAGATATAACCACCATCATCATGATACAAAGATAGAATGAAAGGAAATGCAAACAAGGAGACTCTAGCCACAGTAGCAACAGACGGATCTCAATGGTAAGAGTAAAAGGCACTACCACCCAACCGCATGGTAACCCAAAAAGGTCCACTCCCACTGTGCTAAGGAGATAGTCTCAAGTCTCAAACATGATATCAAACCAAATATCAAAAGTACACTCTAACTCTACGAATCCCTAAAAGTAGTCTAACTCAAAGGTTCCAAGATAAATTGATGTCTAATTCCAGAGGCAAACAAAAACATGTAGGAAACCTACTATGTAAGTGGGCAAGTGTCATCACACGAACCAATGCTAGAGTTACCCTAGCAGTCTCCCAGGACCTTGGCCCCCTAGTAACCCTATGCGGTACTAGTATGCTCTCATACTAACAAGGCATACTAACGATGCAAGGTCGCAACCAAGCATTCTCTCTACTCCCATCCTAGTTTGTACTAGCACTCGAGGCATGGGCAAAAACATACAAAAACTCTTATTAGGTTCATTTTACTCTCATCTAATGTAATTTTTTCACTTATTAAACAACTTAAAATGGGTTACCATGGCAGCCACTTAGGGCCTTGACCTTCATTGCAAGCCACTTCCTGACATTACATCTAGATAACCTACCCTAAACTCATGAAATCAAAAATCAAAGAATCATAGTAAAATCACCTCAACCCTATACAAGTGACTGGAAAGCATCCAAAAGATAAATCACAATACCCATCAGTTCTCTATGAGCAACTGGAAAGTATCCCAAAAATACTAATCAAAGACTCAAAATGGTTAAGTCAAATATATCATAGCATACATCTCACTATCCCACAATGACAATGAAAATAGTAACCAACAATATAATCACACTCATCATAGAGCATACCAACACATGACCATGGTTGAGTTAAAAAGATCAAGATTAGTTCAGCATAATACCACATTCACAAAACTCCCAAGCCTTTGGTAGACATCCTAAAACTGGTCAACACTCTAGTCAACCCAAACCCAAAACATAGACAACATACAGATAAACAAAGTGTAGGTTTCATAGTTTGGTTTGATTTTAAAACATAATGATTAGTTAAGTGTATGGTTTTAGTTTGGGTTTCAATGTATGTTTCAAGTAAAGAGATTCTCAGTTTACCCCATAAGTTAACCCATTCATTTATTCGAATAAAATATAGAATTACCCCCATTATATTTTAGGACAATTTCCTAAAAATAATCTAAGGGCGATTATTTACTTAAATTATTAAAATAATTCTTATTGATTTAAAATAAAATAATTTGCAATCTTATTAAAAATTAGGATTATTAATAATTAAATAAATCTACAATTTGATTAAATAACTTCCAATATTAATAAGTTTAATTAAATTACATTTAATTAAATTATTTAATGATTTCAATTAATTATTTATAAATCAAAACTATTAATAAGTTTTATTAATAAATAATATTTAAACTTCATTTATAAAATTTATAAATATTAATAAAAATAATAAATAAAATTAATCAATAATTAAAAATTTAATATTATTAAATATTAATAAAAAAAGCTTTTAAAAAAAACTTGATTGAAAATCACATTTTTTAAAGAAAATTATATGTGTTTAGTTTTAAAAGGCTTGCCAGCCTTGGCCTACGACGACAAGTCTAACTACTACCATAGGGAGCATTACTACCTACTGCCCTGGCTAGCAGTCTGGCCTATTGTCATCGTTCATGGCCAGTGGGTATAGGGGGTGGTGTGTGAATTTCCCCGCCCCCTCCAAAATAATTAATTTTTTTAATTATATTTTTTACAAATCATTTATTAGTAAATTTTATTTTATAAAATTTTATAATATATAATTTTTAAAGAAGATAATAACCCCCTTTTAAAATTATTTAAAATATGTTTTATTTTATACAAAATTCCAGCCTTAATCTAACAGGGGAAATACGACCAACCGATTGAATTCTCAACATAGATTTATGAATTTAATATAAAACCCTTTCCCATTCAATTTCTATTTTTAAATCTATTGAAGAAGGATAATATTAATCTTTTGATTTTCTCGTAAATAGAAGATTTAACATGCATACTAGAAATACACAATATTGAAACATTTGTCACAAGAATTCTTCATATAACCATTCAACCATCACGATGAAGACAGGAAAAGAAAGAGTGTAATAAACTATATGAATAACCACAAGAATCTACCTAGACTCTGATGTTAATCACTATGCCCAAAAAGATTGTAAGAGAAATTTCTCCTCTCAAAACCTTCTCTCTTCCGAAATTCTTTCCCCTTCAAAAATCTACAGTCCCTCAAAAATTAACCCTCAATTGGTGATAAGGAGTTCTCTCCTAAAATTAGGGCACTAATTGTGTGTTCACCTGAGAGGACTCCTTGCTCACCAGACTTTAACTCTTATTATATTTTCTTTATCTTTTTCATGCACATTTATAGAATTATAAAATAACTTTATTTAATTTTTTCTTGACTTCTCTTTTTAATTAATTTATTAAATTTTAATCCCATGCACACATTATGCAATCTTAAAACTTTTAATAAATTAATATCTTTTTACTTCTTAATTTATTTTCAAACATTAAATGATAAAATATTTATTAACTTAAATAATAATAGTATTTAGCATTTATTTAAAAATAAACTCTAAATATATTATTATTAAATAAATATTATCATGTTCAAAAATTATTCTTATAACTTTTATCTTCAAATTTAATTATTTTTATTTAATTAATTTTTTAATTAATTAATATAATTAAATATTTAAAATTATCATAATAATTTTTTATTAAATTTAATCATTTAATTTGACTTAATTAATAGAAAAATCACCAAGGACTCATAAAACAAAATATGAAAACCCATCATAGAAAAACATATACAAGATCAAACTAAAGGGTTATAATCATGAATCAACATCATTTGATGCATTTGGAAGGTAATCAACTTGGATATTTGTCCTAATTTTCTAGGAAAAATAGATTAAAGGTTTAGAATTTGGACTTAAAAATTTATCTCCCCTCTCTTACCATTGAGATAATGTGATATGGTACGCTCATCCTGGCAATTTAAAGAAGTCAATACCTAGTACTTGCAATCTGCATAGAATCTATGCATATACAAATACAATATTCTAACTTAAAAAAACAATGGAAGGAAGTGGTGCATCATGTAGATCCTAAATAATAGGTGACTACAACTCCCTTCCTTAACCACATCAGAAATGCCATACATAAAGAAAACATACATGCACACCATAGACATGCAGTATGGGGTAAATATCCATATGAAAACACATGATAATCCATCTAACTAATCATCATCAATAATTGAAATCATTAAATAATCATCATGCATACATGAAGTATAGAGTACCAAGTAATCTCATCATATAATCAATAGAATGTGAAACAATATCTGATAATCTCAAAATAATACTACTAGTAATTAAGTATAAAACTGGCCTAAAAGAGTTTGGCAATGATAATAGAAATGTAACCTAGGGGCAGGCTTATAGTTTCTTGTGAGTGGGGTGTACTTCATTTGTGTATTGCAAACAATCTTTGATTGGATGATGGTATGGATTGAATGATCTCAAGAAAATGGTCTCTCATTAACATGGGAAGGTGTTGCTTCATTGGTTAAAGAAGCTCATCGTAATGGAGATCCCAATGTTATGCCAATGATAATTAATCTAAAAAATGGTTAAGAGGTCGAAAGGTGTGTATAAGTTAATATAGCATGATCCATTTGTTTAATATCAACTCATAGATGGATGCATAATTTTGACGTCTTTGAAAAATAACAGGTCAAGCACCAGAAAGCTATGTACTATAATGACCATAAATTTCACATAAAAAAGGTGGATGACACCAAGAAAACTTGTGATTCTGGGATAACTATAGTCTTCGAGGCGAACAATATTTCATCTAGAAATGGCATGCATCATCAACAATCTAAAAATAAATAGTATGGCATTTTGGACAATATAATTGAGTGCAAATTTAATTCCTTCAAACTAGTTCTATTTGTTGTCAAATGGTACAAACTATGACTGAATCAAAATGATCCTAATAGAAGTGTTATCAAACATGATAATGGATTTACAATGATTAATACAAGGTCATTTGAGCTATTTGGAAATGAGCCCTATGTTCTTCCAAGTCAATGTGAGCAAGTGTTTTACTTTGGCATTCCACATAAACTAGGTTGATCATTTTTTGTTAGACACAATCCAAGAGGAAGAATGGTAGAGTATAGTGTGATTGAAGAAGAATATACCAAAGAAGTGGAAGATGAAGTAGATGATGATGATGATGATGATGATGATGATGATGATGGTAAAGATAGTCATGATAATAGTGATGGAATTGATGGTGGTGGTGGTGGTGGCAATGATGATGGTGGTGTTGATGGTGATGGTGGTGATGATGATGATGACGACAACGATGATGGTCATAGTGATGATAATGATGATGATGATGGTCATTCTAACAATTTGGATGATGATAGAGATAATGATGATGTTCATGATGATGAGATCGATAAAAAAGATGATCAATGACATGCTTAATAGAAATTTATTAGGTTTTGATTACTTATTATGTTTTTTTGTAGAGGTAACAAATTAAAAAGTATACAATGCTCAATTCTTGGTGTTGACTACTTATAATATATTTTTTGTAGAGGTAATGAATTAAAAAGTATACAATGATTATGATGTATGCATATTGTTCATGTTATGTTCTATGTAATTTGTAGCATAAGTATCACATAATTTTTAACTAACATAAGACAAATGATTTACATATGCAGGAAACTATACCCCTTTGACGAAAATCATATATAGTGACATGGATCGGGAGGTATAAGTTTATTACATGCTTTCTTTCTCTTTACCTTCAACATTAACTTTAGGAAAACTTCATCAATATTAGCCTCATTTTATAGTAAAATATTTCACTCCAACTATATCTCGCATTTGATGGGCTACAAGTAGAACAAAATAGGTATCTATCAGATTTTTCTTCCTCGAGTGAGGGAAATGTGGGAATAGAAGAGGATAGTGAGACATGTAGTAGGTCTACAAAAGAGAGACAAACTAGAGGTCAAAAGATTAGAAAAAAATTCAATAAAAACACGAAATTTTTCCTTTCTCAAGGGGATTGTGTTCTTCTGATGATGAGAAAAAGGGAGACATCAAGGTTCCCTTGAGGTACACACATCTTGAGAAAGAATGGGTACCCAAGGAATTACCTCTAATTAACACTAATTTTTGTGTTAATGAGAGGATATATCACATAGCTCCATCATCATTACATGGTTTGGACCTATTTTCCATGGATGACATAAAGGTTATTTATAATAAAGTTGTTGAATTGATGGAGTATGTAGGACCTTGTTATAATTACAATAATTGGATGCAGATAGTTCAATATAAAAAAAGGTATGCGCGGTTATTCACTATTAGCATATTATCTACAATGGAAAGCAAATTTTCAAAGTAAAAGACTTTTTGTGTACATTTATGGAAGGCCAAAAGCAACAAGGAACATTGTAGGTTTTATAAATAGTATGCATCCTGGGTCAACTAATAAGCAACCCAGTTACATTTTTGAGGTGCATGAGGGAAATCATGTTTTTGTATGTGCAATAAAATCAAAAAGTTTAGGGGAAGAGTTGCTAATAGATTAAAATTTGAATCACATTGATACAAAGAAATTTACTATCATGGGACTTGTAAGTACTATATATGTAATATTTAAACTAATTACATTCAATTAGAACTCCAATATACAATATACCATTTTATTAATAATTTTTTTGCTAAGTAGACTAATCCTTTCATTATGCTAATGTTTTTATATTTATTCTTTATCATAGAGCAATATGGCCAATCCATCAGATGAGAGAGGCAAGGATGTTGCTCCCACCCCTTCTCCAATGTAGGTAAACCTTTTATATAAAAATTTATGCAATTGTAATTTTACAAAATGTCATATTATTATGTTATTTTCGTAAAGGTTTTGGACTTATTTTTATTGTTTTACTAATGTTTTTGTCACAAATTGATGCCTAGGGAAAAGGGAAAAGAACATATTACATCAGAGAAAATACTTTTTGATATGGCGGCCATAGTATTATGTGATGTTAGAAGTGACCCTATAACCATGTCTAAAAAGGGCATCAAGAGCATCAATCTACAAATTCTTGGGCTTGTGATGGATCCAAATCCAATAGAAGAGAAAGAGGCCACAAGAAATGAATTGTGTCGTAGAGCATCCCATTTGGAAGTAAGAAACAATGAATCTTTTGCTAGGACATTAGTTTAATAAAGCTTTATGTTTTATACTAATTTATGTACCATGAACCACAATATGTATGTTTTGTTACAACAATTTTTGAGACCTTACTAAGTTGTTCCACCTGACAAGGGTACTAATGTAGCTCCTATAGGTATGTGATTTCAATTCTCAATCATCAAAAGGGACATTATTTTCTTCATGATTATTATTGATAGTCTTATATTACTATTGTCAAGTTTTTGCAATCTATGATTTTTTTTAGGTGCTAATGATGTGCATATGCCTCCTTCCACAAGGCTAGCCAACATTTCGAGATTGCTGACTGCAGGATGGACAATAAAGAACATGCAAACATCCACACTCGCTGCTACTAGAGTTGTTAAATCCTTGTTTTTCTACATTTTGTTATGTATTAAATAATATTTAATTTGTACTTTCTTGTTCATTTGAGTATAGTATGACATTGATTAACTTTGTGCAGGGATAGGTACACCTTCTCATGATGATAGAATAAATACCAGTACTGGTGATAATTTACCAACCTTTCTTAGAGTAGCCCCTGTTACTTCTACTAGATTGTTGGAGGCATCGTTATTGATGGCCAAGAAAGATATGATTCCCTTAAAAATTGCCTAAGCTTCTAAGTACTTTAAAATTGTAATTATTTAGAGTGTAATTGTAGTTTAATTATTCATAACTCATTTTCAATTAATGATCCCGTGATGATTTTGCAGGAAATAATCCTTTTTATGAAATTTTTTATGATTTAACATTGAAGAAATCTGGGCCCACATTACGTAAAATGTACATAGCTTGTAATAATTAGTTGCTACATTTTTTCATTAATCCATTTGTTGTAATATATTCAAGGTACATAACTTGAACTATTCTTTTTATCTAAAAAAATTATATTTTGTTAAAAGGTGGAATGAGAAAACCCTTGAATTAAAAGATTAGCTCATAAAAACTATGGAGGAGCTCTTTGGTCAAAATATTTTGAACAGAGTCCAAATTCTTAAAAAATTGTGAAAACATCTAAAGATTGTGAGAGACCAATACAAAGGGGCTCTAAAGCTCAACCCAAAGTATGAGCATCCTCCTATGGTTCCAAAGTTGGAGTGAAATGAAATCATTGAAGATGAAAAATAGATAAGACTAAGAGATAAAGGAATTAACCCACCACCCAAAAAAAATAGGTATGTGGTAATATTAATAAAATTATGCACAAATTAGTAATCTTTATATTTATATAATCTAACACATTTATAACATATATCAAAAGTTACATATACAGGATGTAGGACACATCAAAGGCTACACAAGCTAGGAAAGAGAAGGTTGGTCAACACCATTTTGGCTCTGGTGGATATATGAAAATTCACTCACGCCTTGTAAATATCAATTATTTTTTTAATAAAATTACAAATAAGCAATACATTCAATATTGATGATATTATGCAAAAAATGTAGGGCATTGAATTTAATCTAGCACCCATAGAAGAGGACAAACAAATTGGCTTCAAACAAGGCTATAAAGGAGTGGTTTCCTACTACCACACATATTCTAGTGTCCAAAGAGATGTAGAAGATTTTGGTGCACTAGTTCACACACAGGTAAATAGGCCTAATGAATAATAACAGAAATTGAGAACTTCATGAGAAATAATCTATTTGATGTTAATTTTGAGCAATGATAACAATGCGCACATGACATTTCACTGCAGCATTCTACTCCTAGCATAGATCTTACTCATGATGATGAAGGAATATATTCTACACATGACGAAGGCCTTGATGTGCATCACAATGATATAGGTACATATTCAATTTCTATTAAAAATTAATTATATAATTATTAATAAAATTTAACATCTTAAATTGCAATTAGTGTAACCTTTATGTGATAAATTTTAAGTATGTAGAGCCTGATGTTAGTCTTAAGCATGTTGAAGTTGGGGCTGAACAAAATGTGATAGTAGATGATGTGGCACTATCAGGTAAAGAAAAGTCCCTATTATGTTCTTTAGATTAATAAAAATACTTATAAAATTTAACAAAATGTTTAGAATTAAACCCAATATTTATTTCTTATTGCAGGGGTGCATCAACCTTGTCCTCAAAAAAAGAAGAGTGAGCCACATGTCATAAGATCAAAAACACAAGAGCCACAGGAGAATGTCGAAGATAGTCATGATGTGCCTATTAGCCTTTATCTTCAACAAAAGAAAAAACAAAAGGAGAAATGAATGTTAAAAACCTTGTTTGATGATGAATGTGTTGATGATTTTTTATGAATGTTGCTTATTAATGAATTTTATGTCATATTATTGAATATTGTTATGTGATTATAATAATTGACATGTTCACAAATTATTAATATTTATACATATTAATTAGTTATATGTCATGTTAATGAATGTAATGTGAATATAATGATTGATGTGTTCCCAAATTATTGATGAATGTTTATATGTATTAATTAATTGTATGCCATGTTAATGAATGTTATATGATTATAATGATTCAATAATATACTTCTAAAATTAATAAATGAAATATTTACTTTATTGCTAATGGGAAATTTAAAGTGATTATAGTGGGGGAGAGGCCAAATGAGCTTCCACCTTCACGTGATTGGTTTTGTTATGTAGAGAATATGAAAGGATTCTCGAAACCAAGTGAAGCTCAAACTAAACCTATCAAAACTTAAAAAAAATACATGGTCCCATCAATTCTTCCAAAATGCCTTACCAACTTGAATCTCAAATAAAATTTCATTAAATCATCATAACACCTTCTAAATAGGATCAGATGGATCAAACCCATTTGCTGGTTACAAAGGCTTTATGAACAAACTCTCAATGGAAGCTTCACCATTTCCATCACAATCTAATTTGAGTGACATACTATGATTGTGGCATAACACCGATACATAAAAGGATCCAAACCTTCCCAATGCACACTTCAAACCAAATAAATAACCTCAATGCACTTCAAGGTCAATCATAGTGTTTTATTCCCAGCCATACATATCTAGCCTTTAATGAATCAATATATTACTATCACTATCACTATCATCGTCAAGACATTATGATAATGTCTTTTCTACACAAGGGCTCAAAACAAATTAAAAGCCATTCCCATCCTATGTGAGGGCTCATCTCATTAAACTTCATGGAATAATAAAAGAATGTCATTTCTTCCATGTTGATGTAGACATGTCTAATTAACTATTATTCCTTCCATGCTAATGTTGACGTGTCTAACATTCTTCCTTGGCAACACTCCATCCTACTCATTGTTCTTTGTGTAGTCAGATATCTTCATTTTCATCATCCCATCTGCATACATCTGTAAACTCAGTAAGTATGCCACCCAAAGACACTCTTCTATCTTGGTAATAAAAGCATATCCAATCTTCATTCTTAGAGTATAAAAAACCTCCATGATCTTCTCATGACCCATCACCAACACCATTAATGCATCTGTTTCACTGAGATCATTTCTTCTACCCAATTGTCACTTACCTCATGGCATTCCTTTTGGCATTGTAAGTCTTCATTCACCATCAAGGTTACATCATTAGCCTCATTTCCTCACACAATTTTTTCCTCTTCTCATCTTGCTCTCCTTTCTTCTTTCCATTACTCAATGATCCGTTCAATGCATTTTTATATCAGTCAAAACATATAAATATGCTTTAAATGCTAATGAAAAGTGTAATTTCCTCTAGAATAGAATTCCTTAGTGACTTAAATGCAAAAATTTAAGAATGAAATATATAATTTATGGAGGATCCTCTTGCATGAGGTATTTTTTATTTGTAGATTTTTCCCAAGGATGGTTCCATTCATAAATTTTAGCTTACAATAATGAAATTATTCTTCTAAGATTTGGAAATTATTTTTATAAGATTTAAATTATTTGGATAGATCTGAATTGTATTTCAACTTACACCATTTTTGCAAATTTAACATGTATTTCTTATTATGTTACATTATATAGCCTCTTATTACCCCTTTAGACTCAAACATCAACTAAACTCTAAATTTATCCTTGAAACCATCTATTAGTCCTTGGTAGGCCTATTTGCCCATATTGGTAACCTTAAACATTTTGACACATTTTTTATTCAAACTTCATTCAAATGGCTTTAATGGCCATGGTTACTTTGGATCATTTTTGTAAAATATATCAAAGAATGTGTGGTGAGTAATGTGTTTCTTCTCAGACCCAATTGCAATTTTAAGGAGATTGCACTTAGTTGTTGGCAATGTTGTCAAGCAACATTGCAAACTTTTTACATGTTGCAATGAATTAAACCAAAACCTGTTAGAATTCTTTAGAATAACTCAGAGGGGGGGGTGAATTAGTTATTCAAGGTCCAAATGCCCTAATAATACTTTTTCACTACTTTTAATGAATCCATACACTTTTCATCCATTCAAACTTAGATCAACCATATTAGCAAGTTACAATAAATCAACATGCAACAATAAAACATGCAAGATTAACACATGACACAATGATTTATGTGGAAACCCAAATTGGGAAAAACCACCAGTAACATGCTACTTGATTCTCACTCTTCCAAAGTGATGCCCTGCTAAAAGTCTGCCCTGTTAAAGGCTTACAACACATTATTAAATGTGACCTTGTTAGAGGATTTCACCAAACTATTAGGAATGGGCCTAATTAAAGGACTTTAGAACATTCACTTGGAATGTCACCCCGTTAAAGGATTTGTCTAATGGCTATTAAACCAACCTAAGTCCATAGGATTTAAACTAACTGTTACAATTGCTAGAGAGTAACAATAATGGAATGTTGATCTGATACAACTTATAACATACTTTGCAGATTTTAGATCACCCTTCAATTCTATCCTTTTTCTTGGCTTTAATCACTTCAGCTCTGACAGCTTGTCTTCCTCTCAAGCTTCGTCTCCTTGAGTCTTCTTACTCATCATGCCAATGCAATCATATCTAGGGTCTTCTTATCGAAACAGAGTAACTATGCTTTCTTTCTCCTTAGCACCTCCTTTAGCACTTCATGCTTTTATGCTCGACCACCTTCTCCTCTCTCTACTTCATGACCTTATGACTTCTTAAATAGAAATTTGGTTTTGCCTTTGCCACTCGATTCTCCCTTTCCAACTTTAGGGTTTCAAATAGATTAGGTAGGATACAATGTATCTACCCTATATCTTGCTCTTATCTAGAAACATCATCTAGACTCCAATTATAATCTCAAAAATGTTCTACATGGTGTTCTGTGCCACCAGCTCATCATTCTTATCTTCCATTTAATTCACAGATTTCTAGATAACAACCTTGTCGGCTTGGATCTGGTGAATCTTTGATTTTCAAAATAATGCAGCAACTCGGCATTATTGATTTACTGATGCTCAGCATCTCTGTGTTACTCGGCACTATTGGTTTTTTGATGCTCAGCATCTGTTTCTACTCGACACTTGTATCTGCTCGACACTTGATTTTACTCGGCACCTGAAGTTTGCTCAGCATCTGAAGTTTGCTCGGCACTTGAAGTTTTCTTGGCACTTGAAGTTCACTCGACATCTGAAGTTTTCTCGGCACTTGAATTTTGCTCGACACTTGAAGTTCACTCGGCATCTGATGTTTGAACTTGCTCAGCTTCAACTAGGAATCTGTTCGGCACCTACTAGCTTGCTCGGCTTCCTCTTTCTAATGAACTTTAGTTAGGCTTTACAGATGTCTTAGCTAAAACCTTACATCTTTGATATGTTTCAATGTGCCTATTCTCTATGTCTCTCATCAATACACTTTTTCATCAATGGCTTAGTTGATCCTTCTACTTCATTTCAACATCATAACTTCAACCTTTCTCTAGGTGTTCTAGTTACAGTTTATTGATTGCCTCCTCCTTGTTAATCAACCACTTGATAGTATTTGGATCACTAAAGTAATTGTCATTCCTGCAAGTAGCAAGTTTGACATCAATGACAAAACAATGATTGAGAACATTCTTTACCAGTTCCATATGATTATTCCAATAATTTTCCTCATGATCTTTTCAATCATTTCCAACAAAACCATTTCAGACCTCATATAATAGGTGCAATATGACTTGAAAATGTTCCCAACACTTAAGAACACCAAATTCTATGCTTACCCCCTTTCACCAGTTTGACCATGATGGCTTATATATGCAACTCAAGCCAATGATTTTATAATTTGGGTCATTATTACATATCACTTGTTTCATAAATCTATACTTTGGATTAATTTGTTTCATCCGTCTTGGTTTTAGGCAATGTAGAAGGAGGTCCTAGTTGAATATGCAATCTCAATTTATATGCATAGGACACTAGGTGGAACTTAAAACCGTAACATGTTTGCATTTTTATACAGGTCATTAATGTAAATGTGTTGGGATTTTTCAAATTCCCCTATTGTCCATGCATATGGAAAGTTGTTGCACTCACATTCTTGATTCAGAGTGGTTGAATCTTATTTTGGGAGGGAGAGAAACCAAAGACATATGGATGCTTAAGTGGCTACAAACAATGATTCTTCACTATTTGCATTCTATCATTGAGTTCCTTTTTTTTACTATTGCTACATTCTACATTGTGATGTTATTAAAAGTAATGTTGTCTTTCCTTTGTTGAAATGTGTCATCCCTTCATTCAATAAAATTGATCTATGTTAATTGCAACCATATTGGTAACATGTTGATCTTAATCTTCTTAAAGTTGTTAAAACATTAATTGATCATGATTTCATAGTATTTGGTTGCAGGGTACCAAGCAACATAACTGATAAACTTAAGCTAGAGTGCCCAAGTTTGACAATATTGATACTTAAGGTTTGTTACTGCACTCACAATCCCTTTTATTAATTTATGGTCTAGTTAAAATATTAGTGGTTTTAATTTCCCTATTAAAAGCATTTTAGTTATAACTTATTTTTGTATCACGTCTTTATTATCTCTCATAAGCATTATTGTCATTATTGTAGATGGGGATGGTCTAACTTTGAAGTCTCCAACATGGTTGGATTGCTTTTGTAAAATGACAAGGATCAATTACTCTCCCCATAAAAATGTTGAAACCACCATCATTACATGTAATCCTATCTTTAATCAATATATCAAAGAATGTGTGGTGAGTCATGTGTTGCTTCTCAAAATATTTGTTTCACTTACTCTTTCATAGAAATCTTAGTTTTCTTTGGTAAAAATAAATTAGCTTGCAATATGTGGAAGATTTTATAAAAATCACAGGGTGAATAGATGCTTACTAACATGGGCCAGGTTGGAAGAAGTTGTCAGAAGATGTTATTTCAAGAAGATGTTTATTCATCTTGATTCTTATCCAGTAGCATTTAATTCAAATTAAATATGATTAGTAATTGAGTCTAACCAAGTGTTTGAGTCTAATTCTGATTCTAATTTTCCATTGAAAACTTTTTGAAAAAGTAAACAAAAAGGTGTGTTTTGACCAAATTCATGCATTTTTTAGTTTATTAGGAGTCTTCTATGTGTTCGCATGCATTTGTAGGCATTTGAAGCCATTTAGAGTGATAGTCAATAAAAGTTGCAAAATTGACAAAAAAAAGTTGTCATGCAACAATTTTTGTTGCTGACCAACTTTTGCCTTCCCAAAAAATTGCAAAAGTGGCTCAGCAACAAAAATTGTTGCATGCCAACTTTTTTTGTTAATTTTGCAACTTTTATTGATTCTCACTCCACATGCCTTCAAATGCCTACAAATGCATGTCAAAACATAGAAGACTCCTAATAAACATAAAAATGCATGATTTTGGTCAAACCCTAGCATTGAGCAACACTTGACTTACCCAAATCTTGACCAACAGTTATGATTGAAACATCATAACTGTTCAATGCTTCATATTAGTTACGTAGATTGATACTAAGTGTACACAACATAAAATTCTATGACCTTGGTCAATCATGCACAAATGCTCCATTGACTGGAACAATAATCACTAAATATGTAACTCGAATGTTAATTCAAACTTTCACTTTTCCTTTCTTAGATTTCCCTTTTATTCCTATGGTCTGCCTTCCATGACAATCACAAAAACACTCAAAGTGATGACTCAAGTCCTAGGGTAGTCTAGACTTTTTCAAATGATGGATTTATCACAAATACCAGCAATAAAACCTCCTTGCGAAGTTTGGACACAAACTACAATTTTGTGGCTTTTAGCCTTCTTTCCAACTAGGTCTCTCCTAGCAACTTATTCTCTAAGATAAGGGTAAGGTTGTGGACTTAGAAGGCCCAAGAAATCAAGGGTTATGATGGACTTCGATAAGAATGTCCTCAGAGAGAGGTACTGAGAGAGATCCTGCTTTGAAAGTTTGTCATTTAGCACTTACTGCATCTAATTGATGGCCAGGGAATGAATGATGTCACCCAAACCAAGAATATTATAGTGGACTATTCATTCTTATCAAGTATGAGCTCATGTGGTTCATTTGAACTTCTATTTATGAAATTTGGGTAAACAAATGAATTGTTGAATTGGGATATGCTTATGAGTACACATTTTTGGTATAAGCAAGGAAGTTAAAAAGTGTTGTATTATTCGACATTGCAATAATGTAGAGGTAATTCCCTTTGGTTCATCTCTTGGGAATCCCTAGAGAATAATAATTCAATCATATAGATGTTACATTGAAATCCTGATTAACTCTTAAATATAGCATTGTGGTAAAAAATAATTATGCATTGCTTGATGATAAAAGAATTGGATGTGAATGATGAAAGAGAGAAGATCGATAAGAAGAGAGGTTGAGCCAAAAGGTTGAACAAAAGAGATTAGGTTGTGTTGAGGTTGATAGAAGAGAGATTAAACAAGATGAACACAACTGAAGGAGTAGAAATGGACTCAGAGATAGATGGAAGCCAAACCCTATGACTGAAGGGTTTGTGGAGTATAGACAATGAAGGCACAATATACATCTATTAATTTCCTTAACCAAACAGTACAATTGATGACTATTAAATGCCAATGACATATGTAATAGTAATATGATTTCTAGCTCAATAGGAACCAAGGGTCGGCACTCATATGACTATTATTAGCCTCATACACTTAGCCCATTTAGTGGCAATATTATAGTCATCCATGTTCAATACAATGATTAGCAATCACAACATATTTGGTGAATATACAATTCCATCTTATCACAGGCTATTTGATATTTTAAAAAATCTATGGTTGTCGTCAAAATTTTGATGACTAATATTTGTTATTTCGATGACACCCATCATCAACGACATGACAAACTTGTCGATAAAAATCTCAATGTCATTGGTATTTCAACATGGCCTACCATCAAGGGCATGGCAAGCTTGCCAATTATAATTTTCTAAACGTCGATCTTTCAATGTGAATGCTAGCCAATAAAAATTTTGGAATTTTTAAACTTTCAATGTTTCATACTAGTGGTTTGATGCTGGCCTATGATAGAGATTGGAATGATTCCATTGGTCTTTCGATGAGAATACTTGTCAATAACAAACTTGTTATTGTCAAACTTTTGACATTTCGTACTAGTGATCTAATGCCACCTTGTGATTGAGATTGGGATGGTTTTTGATGGAATGGTTCGTCGATGTATCGATAACCATGGACTACGATAAAATTTTGACAAAATTATAGCAAAGATATTTTTTGACCTTTGAGAGTCAGAATTTCAACCAATGCTTGTTGAAAAATGGGTCCAAATTTACTAGTGCTTTGAGTACTAATTGACAATACATACCCCTCAATCATTCTAAGGGCTCTCATCTTCCCATATTCACATTATGAATGCTCATGACTCTTATTTTGTGTATATTTCATTTTAATACCTTTCTTCCCCTTAGTCACATTCCTCTTAATATTGTGTAGCTATTAGAGGATGCTGGTCTTAATTAATTGTTAAACTCTAAAGTAGTCAATCCAAAAGGCTTCAATCAGGGAAGAAGTCTACTGCTAGTGGTTCACCATGTAACTCATTTATTTCTCTTACAATTCAGTAAGAATAATGGAATCTTAGTGAATAAAATTATCATCATTGAATAAATAAATATTGTTAATGATGCCCATGATATTGGTTAACCTAGGTTACAATAGGTCACAACCTTAAACTAAGTGCATATTCCTTCTCATGTTCAATCTCTATCTATGAATCTTGACAATCAAACTAGAATTCTTCTTGATTTTATCCTCCTTAAATAAATTATGCATGTATCAACATTTAGGATGACTGCATGGAGCTTGGATGTCTTGATATTCTTTGTAATTAGTGAAAAAGTGTCATTCAATCTCAGTCCCACATTTTTCACATAACTTGCAAATGTCTCCTCCCACCCCTCTTTAGGCCTTTTCCTTCTATGTGTCTTGCATATGAGATTATGTGAACTTGACCTCAACTGAGTCACTAATACCCTAGATTTATCTTTAATAGGTGCCATTAGGTAAACTTTATCTCCATGTTCTTGGGATGGGTTGAACACACTGATATAGTGCATACTTTTCTAACCCATGTTATTAGTCCATGTAGAAATATACAAATTTCTCATGAAAAACTTCTTTATTTCTACATTGGTATTTGGAAAACTTATAATTTGATGCTTTATTTTATCAAAAACTTAATCTTTTATTTCATCTAAGACTTGTTTCTATGAACCAAACCCTCTTTCACAAATTTGGACCATCATTGGTTATCCATATTTTTAATTTTCTTTAAATATCTTATTAATTGAGTAATCATTATTGCCTCCAATAGGAAAATATTGTCTTCTGCTAATAGAATTTCATATTGCACTGAGGTTCTGACTCTAATAATGGTACTGATTAGGTTTTTCTAGATCATCTCTAATTCTCTACACCCACATTATTTTATGGTGTCTCCTAAACCTTGCAGTCATAAAGAATTAGAGTGACCATCACACTAAAAAGATTTTTCTTGATTTTTGAGTCCCAAAGATTGACATTTTTGCATCTATTTTAAAGTAGAAAGGGTCCTTTTAATCCATAATGTATTTTTATCTCTCTACAAGTCTCCAACTAAGCCTATAATAGAAGCCAATCACCAAATATTTTTATTCTTTCATAACTTCTAATAGGTTTCCTTCAAAAAGAGAGGTAATATGTTTCTACATTCTTTTCAAAGAAAGAGTTCTGATTTTTTTTTGGTGATGTTCACTTGCATTCTTACTTCCTACGACATTTATTCAAATCCTCTAAAGTATCTCTTAATTAATTATTTGTTTTGGGTATCAACATAATATAATCAACATATAAAATAAGCTTCACCACATACCTAGCCAATCAGACACCCTCACCATCTATTTCATCCAACCAAAATTCTAATTTATCAATGTATAAGGAAAACAAAGTGTGTGATAATGAATGTCCTTTCCTTACACCAATGTCATTTCCAAAACGGTCAAACATTCCTTAGTTCTAATTTTGGCTCTAACTAGACCTCATAAAGTTTATGCACTAGTATACTATGCACATTCAGAATGTTTAATTCTTTCATTTTTTTCTACAACTAGTCTCTAGGTATTGTATTAAAGTCTTTCTTGAAGTCCAGAAAACATTTGTATGATTTTGCTTCATGATTGTCCCATTTTTTTTCTATCCAAATATCAAAGAGTAACTATAATGATTAATAGTAGAATGTCTAAATAACCATGTTATTCCTCATCACAAGTTCAAGCGGATGGTGTGAACCTCTCTATAGGTTGTACAAAACCTATGATACCTTGGATACCTATGTATCATAGTGGCTTGAGCTTGGTGTTATTTAGCTCTTGTAAGGTGGTCGTAGAAAAATCTAGGTTTGATATAAAGTCATCATTAATGTTAGGAAAAGTATGTTAGGACAACAAGAATTGTGTAAGACTTTACCCTAGGTGATAGCTCCATTTTAGATATGTATGTTTTTGTTTAGAGCTTTATTTTTTATTGTAATGTTCCTTATTAGGGCAAGTCATTGTCATTGCTAGTTTAATCAATCATAATGTATATGTCTTAAGAATATGTTCATAATGATAATTCCAATTATCTAATCATACTATTATGTGGCTTATGGATAGGTTATAGATTTTATCCAAGTTTCCTATATAGTAGCTATGGATCCCCTCAAAGTTTACAGGTCCAAATTTTCTTCCTAAAGGCTTACAAAATGTTGAACCCTATCATTTATTGGGATAACATCCATTAGGTTGGATTTATGCAAGCCCCTCCTTGGTAATATCACATATTTCTTACCATAAATCAAATAATAGTAAAAACAGAGGTTAATCCTATTTTCAATCATTATCTATGACAACAATAATTTTGGAAATTATTTGTAATAATTATTCATATTAACATTAATTATTGATTCAATTCTTGATAATAATAAGGGATGAATGATAATTGAGTATGTATTTAATTTTAAACATATATGTTTAGTCATAAGTCCGACATACCTTTATAAAATGACAGTGTCCATTGTCATCACTATATAAAAAATAAATTTAAAACCTATGTTGATTTGGTTGGTCATTGTTTTGATAGAATTGTACTCCATGTACACTTAACTCTTGTAGACCTTCCACTGTGGTGGTGTCCACTTAAATGGTTTTCACTAGAAATGAAATGTTTATTCATCTTCTATGCCTTTTCCACCCCACATGGGGTGTCGAATATATATCACCTCTACTAAGAGTCACACCCTTGACCCTTATTCATGAGTCACATGGTAGAAGGTAGGAATTAGATGATAATAGGAATGATTTCTATTAGTAAGAATGGACTAGTGACTTCATTAATTATTAATTTTATTAAACTTAATTTATTGATTTTTTTATAATAAATGATTACTAACTTACCGATACCATCATTGATTTATTTAGGAGCTAACTTAATGGTTATTAGTTTTATTAATTACTTATTTAATTTATCTAATTTCTTAATTTAAGATATAATATTTAGTTATTAATTTATACTTATTTATTTAATTATTCAATATTAAATAATATTATTTATTTATTTATTATTCAATATATATTATTATTTATTAATTTTTATTTTTATCGATAAATAGTCTAAGACTTATGAATTATATTAATTAAATAAAGAAAATACATGTATCTCTGTTCAAACAGGCACTGGTAGGAAAGAACGAAGAAGAAAACCTCCAATCTTGCCCAAGACCATAGTCCTTTATTATTACATGTTTAAAAGGGGCATACCCCAATCTCAGATATGTTACTATTTTATTTGTATAGAAGAGTATTGATAAGATACTTCTAAAAGTATACGGGTACAAAAAACTTAGTTAAGGACACCTTTTTCTTTCCAAAGAAAAGGGAGAGGGTGACAAGACGATATGATCTTCATTTCCTTGTGGAAATACTATACCATAGCAATACTCAATTTTGAGATTACACCTTCCTTACCTACTAATATGTATTAAAACTTAGATAAATGTTAGTTCTGTTAGAAAATAATATGAATAGATTTGATAACCCTATTTTCCTAATTGGTGATGCTTGTTGAATTCAATTATCTAAAGGATATAAGGTTCCCTTGTTATACTATATATTTGTAAGGGAGTATAAACCTACTAAATCACTTTCATGAGAAACACTTATGTCTAGTTCAAATGTCACTCAAACATAAATAGTTAGAATTTAATACTCTATCTGATAATAGGAGTCCTTAAGTCAGATTTATTAGAAAGACTACTCGTAATTCTAAGTTTCAGACAAATGCTTTAATTATGACAGGATTAGTCTTCAAATCAAAATGAGCCTGAGTTTAGATGAGTATCACCTCTATTTCCTTAGAAATTAAAATACATCACAGAATTAAGATGTCAAAGCTATTAACATTTTACTTTTGAATTTGCTTCTTTTTATAGGATTTAAGTATGATAGGTACAATTCAACATAAATTAAGATACATATCACTTGATTCTGATTCAAAAGTACCCAATTCATAAGGACCAAAAAACTTGCAAGATTAACTCAAGAAAAAGATACTCAACATTAAGGGTTACTTTTATTCATAGCATGCTACTCCATTACCTTTTCCAACTAACTTTTGTTTAGAAAAAAAAATATGCTAGGAGAGATAAAATTGATTGCATCTAAAGAGTATATTGTATTGATAATTAGAGAGTTACATAAGATCCTTCAAGATATTCATATAATCCTTCCTATATAGACTAAATTACATGACTACTAAGACTCTGTAGACTATCCAAAAAGATTCTACAGAGGATGAATTCAAGCTACAAAAATAGATTCATCCTTGAGACAGCAACAGTGACTATCTATTAAGGAAAAAACAACGCATGAGAAATCCTCTATCTGACAGGGATGCCCAAAAAAAATGGAGCCACCTACAATACCCAAAAACCTTTGACATAGCTTTAGACCAAAGGATCCTAGATAATACATAAGGAGATTTAATGACACATAAGCAAAGCCACAAGAGAAGATTTAAAATGATAAAGAGGAGAAACAGGGTTCCAACAAAAACATATGAGAATGCCCGAGGACCCAAGAAACTAGAATACTATAAGAATTGCCATCTTTAACCTAGTCCTCCTCCTTCACACATACCACTATGGTTTATGAAGCTTCCTATATATTTTTCACCAAACACCCATGAGGAAAGACATAAGTCATCTTTTCTTTGTTGGACATGTATAGATTTGGGAGAATGAACTTTACATCATTAAGATTGTTCAAATCCACCCCTGATTCAATGTATGCAAACCACACATTCAAGTAATTCTGAAGCCATACCATGTTTTTTTCCTCCATGATCCCTCTCCAGTGTAAAAGGAATTTGATATTGGCCTCCATCTTCGGCCATTCCAGGAAAAATAGAATGTTGTCCCTAATTGGCAGGATAGGATGATTATGAATGTTTGCTAGCCCCAAACTATCGAGAGCCTGGCTCATATAAACCTCTAGAAGGGGAATCCTCAACTGGTGATTAATACTACAAACTACATTCTCCAAACCCTCCAGGCATGTAGGGTTGAAGATGTTGTGATAAAGGCTAATAATCTCTAAGTGACCAATATTTTTCCTAGCCAGACAAGCAATGAAAGACCCTATGACCGAGCTATTAGTTTACCAAGTAAAGTCATAATTGAAAGACTGCTCACCTAAGACTCTGCTAATAACTACCCTTGATGAATCATCCATAGGATTAAGGAGTCTATTCCACCTTTCCAGTTTTACATTTCCCCTAAATACCATGGTTTGAGTTTCCAGGGCATGAAAGACTACTACAACCATCTCCATTTGATATAGAGACTAACATGATTAATAGGGAACACAAGAGACAGTTAGAGAGAGATTAAAAAGGATGCCTCTTTTATAGATGATGCCAAAAATGAAGGATCTAGAAACTACTATAAAAAATGAAGTGTAGGCTACATGATTGAAAGAAAATTATCAAAACCATGATTTCTATTTCTCATACTCATACCTAATAATAATTAAAAGATAAAAGCCTAAAGGTTGATAAGTTTGGAAGAATATAGAACAAGAAATAAGTATACTTAGGATAAAAATTAAATATAAAGTAATGAGATTAAAAGTTTTGATGAATTAATATATGTTCTCAATCTATTCCCTTATTTGCAAGGAGATCTACCTTTTTGTTGCTTTCTTAGAATATATGTTGAATTTTGGTTTCTTCTATTAAGTCTAATCATTTTAATACTTCTTCAAATTTTGAATTCAACACCCAATTTGGGGTTTTCCTTTTCCTTAAGGCATTAAGCATAATTTGGGAGTCCCCCTCTATAATCAGGTTCTTAATTCCTAAATTCAAGCTTAGTTGAAGCCCCTCTTAGACGGATTCTAATTCTGTGATATTGTTCGTGATGATACCCATAGGCTTGGCTCTTTTAGTTACCCATTTTCCAAAATCTAAAGTAATGATACAACCTATTTCTTCTTTTCAGGGATTTCCCCTACATGCTCCATCAAAATTCAATTTTGACCAACCTTTTGGTGGAGATTCCCATTTGCATTTCATCCTTATGCTTCTTGTACACTAGTGCAGGATTAATAAGTCTATTCCAATTTCGCTTCATTTCTCCATCCCAATATGTGAAAGATCCTTCCTCTTAATTACTATCCTTCTTAAGTGATTGTTCATGACTTTTGTTATACATGCTTCAATTTTGTTAAGAAAAGATGATAAGTTGGGTTCTGAATCACATAAAATCTGCTTGTTCCTTTCCTTTTAGATTTCCCACATAAGAATAGATGGGCTAATGTTCCATATTTTTTCATAAATATTAAAAGAACAACCTTTAGGACATCCTAACAAAAGACTCTCAAGATTCCTGGGTAGGGTAGAGGTCCAAAAAAGCTTTTGTCAGAGCCATTCCCAACATTCTTTTGCGTATGAACACTGAAATAATAGATTTTATAAAGTTTCATTTTCTTGTTTACATAAATAGAACCTTTGATGCAGGAGCATCCAGAGGTATAAGGGCAATCCTGTGTCACCCAAAAAAATGTACTTAGACTTAGTTTCTATTTTATGTCTTTACATTTTTGGATACCCATTTGGCTCAAATAAAGGTTCCAACTCTCATAGTTCAACTATTAGTGCATTTGAAAATCCCAAAAAAATAGGAGCATGCAATTTGACCATCATTTTGGTGACCTAGAAGGTGTGACTTGGCCAGATGAATGTAATTGAGATTTAGAGCATTCCAAAAAAAGAATCAAGTCAAAAAGCCCCACGGTTTGAAAGTTATTGCAGTTTTTCGAGTTTTGGAGACCTCCTAAGAATGCTTCAAAGTCAAGTTTGGGGCATTAAATGACCTCGAAAAGGGTCAAAAAATGGGTGACGAGTGAAGCTGGTCCATAGGGCTATAGAGCGCTTCGAGAGCTTTCCGAAAATGTAAACGGTTCGTCAATCGGAGCTACGGTTCAAAAGTTATGCCTCCCGAAAGTTTGACTACCGTTTCTGGATTCTTCTAGATTTGCACCGACTTCTAACGCGGCTTCTGGAACCTTCTATTTTTTTGGTGGATGCCTACTAGCACTTTCTGGAATGTACTCCTAGTCCTTAACCCTCTGGGGTCTATTTAAGGAGATTTTTGGCATTGTAAAAGGCAGTTCGGATTGGAGCTTGAGAGGAGGTGCTAAAAGGAGAAATATTCTCCAGAGTTATGCTATTGTAAGCCCGTAGGGCATGTTTTGAAGTTTATTTTCTCTGTACTATTTGTACTAGCATATTTTCTCAGTTAATATAATTCCCCCTTTCTATTGTGTCTATTCTGTTGTTGGGTTGTGTCCCCATCAAGTGGTATCAGAGCATACTTTTGTTAGTGGTAGCAGAGCAGTATGTCATCAGTGGTATCAGAGCAGGAGTTCCTGAGCGTGCAGACAGATCGCCGAACATGAGGCAGTTTGCACCAGGACCTTGAGTTGGTTGAAGTTTGTCAAGAAGTTCTTGATTGTGTAGACAGAGCGCCGACTGTGAGGCAGTTTGCACGAGGTTCTTGTGTTGCATGAGATTTGTCTTCTAAAGACTTGACTATGGAGAAGGGAAAGAAGAAGATGACTTTTGTGATTGGATGGATTCTAAGGATTCCTCGACTTGAGAAATTTAGAGCAAGAAATCAACAATCATTGCTAGTTGATTTGCAGAAGCAAGTGAATGAATTAGAAGCTGAGTTGCGGAAACAAAGAGCATGTCACCAGAAAAGAGAAATTGTTAATTAATATAAAGAAGTGTGTCTTTGCAAAAAGGGAGTTAGTCTATTTGGGATTTGTTATATCACCTGAAGGTCTCAAAATGGATCCAGAGAAGGTAAAAGCCATCTTGGAATGGCCTACTCCAAGGTCTGCTACTGAGGTAAGATCATTTCATGGTCTGGTTAGTTTTTACAGGAAGTTTATTAAGAATTTCAGTGGCATATGTGCACCTCTAACTGATACAATAAGAGGGGATAGAAAAGAGTTCAAATGGACTGCAGCAGCTGCGAGAAGTTTTGAATTGCTGAAGAAGAAGGTGACTGAACAGCTTGTGTTGGCACTTCCAGATTTTAGAAAAGTGTTCCAGGTGGATTGTGATGCTAGTGGCAGTACTATTGGGGCTGTATTAAGCCAAGAAGGTAAGCCTATTGCATATTTTAGTGAAAAATTGAATGATGCAAAGAAGAAGTATTCTGTTTATGATCAAGAGTTCTATGCAATAGTTTAGGCCTTAAAGAAATGGAGGCATTATTTATTGCCAAAGGAATTTGTTTTGCATACTGATCATCAGGAATTACAGTACCTAAATAGCCAAGGTAAATTGAATCAGAGGCATATGAAGTGGGTAGAATTCTTGCAGAGTTATACATTTGTGTTGAAGCATAGAAGTGGAAAATCTAACAAGGTTGCAGATGCATTAAGTAGGAGACAGTTGTTGCTTACAACAATGCAGGTTGAAGTAGTTGGGTTTGATGAACTCAAGAATTTGTACCCTGAGGATCCTGATTTTGCTGAAGCATGGAAAGCTTGTAAAGAACCCGTTGCTGTAGACAGAACCAAGTGGTTAGACTATTTGATTCAGGATGGCATGTTGTTCAAAGGTAGTCAATTGTGCATTCCAAGGAGTTCCATGAGGGAAAATCTAATTAAGGAGAAACACAGTGGAGGGATGACAGGACATTTTGGTCGGGATAAGACCATTTCCATTCTTAGAGAACATTATTTTTGGCTTCAAATTACACAGGATGTGAAGAAGTTTGTACAGAGTTTCCAGGTTTGTCAAGTTGCCAAGGGGTTTAGTCAAAATACTGGCCTATATCAGCCATTGCCTGTTACATCAAGGCCATGGGAGGACATAAGTATGGATTTTGTTCTTGGATTACCAAGGACACAAAGGGGTAATGACTCAGTATTCGTGGTGGTTGATAGGTTCTCCAAAATGGCACATTTCATTCCATGCCACAAAACTCATGATGCTGTCCATATTGCAGACTTGTTTTTCAAAGAGGTGGTAAGACTACATGGTCTTCCAAGGAGTATAGTTTCTGACCGAGATACTAAATTTGTGGGGTATTTCTGGAGGACATTGTGGAAAAAATTGAGAATAGACTTGAAATTCAGTTCCACGCATCACCCGCAGACTGATGGCCAAACAGAAGTGGTAAATAGAAGTTTGGGCAATTTGTTGAGATGTTTGGTTGGAGATAAGCCCAAGGGATGGGATTTGATTCTACCACAAGCAGAGTTTGCTTATAATAACTCTGTAAATAGGAGTACTGGAAAATCACCATTTCAAATTGTATATGGAAATAGCCCAAGGACTGCACCAGAATTGAGGAAGATAGAACAAGGGGAGAGAACAAGTGTTGAAGCTGAGGAATTTGCTGAACACATCAAGCGTCTACATGAGGAGGTTCAAGCACACATTATCAAGATGAATCAAGAGTATAAAGATAGGGCTGATGCAAGGAGGAGACATAAGGAATTCCAAGTAGGGGATCTAGTCATGGTGCACTTGCGAAAAGAAAGATTTCTCATTGGTACTTACAACAAGCTGAAAATGAAGAAATTTGGCCCCTGCAAAATTTTGAAGAAACATAACTCAGGAAATGCATATGAGGTGGAGCTGCCAGATGGTATTCACATTTCTCCCATTTTCAACATTGCAGATTTAACAGAGTATCATGATGATGGTGCAGATGAGGAGCTGGTTTTAGAGCCATGCCCAATTCCTGCTTCTAAGAAGGAGGAGATAGAAGACATTCTAGATCAACGTGTGGGTAGGAGTACCAGAAATAGGCAGTATGAAGAGTATTTGGTAAAATGGAAAGGACGGCCGATCGAGGACTCAACTTGGATTTCAGCAGCTAAGGTTTCCCATTTGGGATTTCCTCTACCATCCATAAAGTGACAGGGTCACTTTTCAATCTACCCTGGGTGTCTGATGCAGGAGCATCTAGAGGTATAAGGGCAATCCTGTGTCACCCAAAAAAAATGTACTTAGACTTAGTTTCTATTTTATGTCTTTACATTTTTGGATACCCATTTGGCTCAAATAAAGGTTCCAACTCTCATAGTTCAACTATCAGTGCATTTGAAAATCCCAAAAAAATAGGAGCATGCAATTTGACCATCATTTTGGTGACCTAGAAGGTGTGACTTGGCCAAATGAATGTAATTGAGATTTAGAGCATTCCAAAAAAAGAATCAGGTCAAAAAGCCCCACGGTTTGAAAGTTATTGCAGTTTTTTGGGGTTTTGGAGACCTCCTAAGAATGCTTCAAAGTCAAGTTTGGGGCATTAAATGACCTTGAAAAGGGTTGAAAAATGGGGGACGAGCGAAGCTGGTCCATAGGGCTATAGAGCGCTTCGAGAGCTTTCCGAAAATGTAAACGGTTTGTCAATCAGAGCTACGGTTCAAAAGTTATGCCTCCCGGAAGTTCGACTACTGTTTCTGGATTCTTCTAGATTTGCACCGACTTCTAACGCGGCTTCTGGAACCTTCTATTTTGTTGGTGGATGCCTACTAGCACTTTCTATAATGTACTCCTAGTCCTTAACCCTTCGGGGTCTATTTAAGGAGATTTTTGGCATTGTAAAAGGCAGTTCGGATTGGAGCTTGAGAGGAGGTGCTAAAAGGAGAAATATTCTCCAGAGTTATGCTATTGTAAGCCCGTAGGGCATGTTTTGAAGTTTATTTTCTCTGTACTATTTGTACTAGCATATTTTCTCAGTTAATATAATTCCCCCTTTCTATTGTGTCTATTCTGTTGTTGGGTTGTGTCCCCATCAACCTTGAGGGTCCCTTAATTCCTATCTTCCTTAGTCTATTTTCTATTAGAATCCTCTTTTGAATTGTTTCCCAGAGGAACATTCCTACCTTTGGTAGGCATGTTGAATCCCAACACAATTCGAAAGGCATATTAATATCTTTCCATCTTTTTTATTGTACTATTAAGTTGCATCCTCTTTTAACACTATTTGACCTTTCACTGACTAGGAATCTCTTCAAGAGTATTTTTTTCTTCAGGTTCCAAATATATTTTTTCCAAAGGTTTCCATTCCCATATATCTTTCCCATTTTCCTTCTGGATTTTTTAATAATTGCTAACCTTAATAACCCATATATTTACTAAAGTGTTTTTTTACATTGGCAGGGATGCTTAAGCTATCTAGGGGGGGAGTCCATCCCATTCTCCTTTACCTATATCTCAAGTTACATATGTACTAATAAGTGATCAACCTTTTACTATAAATTTCCAACTTTCTAGACCTTTTGGTAAATTTTGTATTCTTAAAAGGGATGTGGAATCTACTTCAT
Organism: Cupressus sempervirens; assembly: GCA_028749045.1. Classification (NCBI taxonomy): domain Eukaryota; kingdom Viridiplantae; phylum Streptophyta; class Pinopsida; order Cupressales; family Cupressaceae; genus Cupressus; species Cupressus sempervirens. The sequence goes on from CM053788.1 coordinate 353,158,428, forward strand.
TTAGGTATTTTTGTACAATATCTTCTCCCACTTTTGTTCTCGTTCTTGATATATTCATCAAACCAGTTTTTCTCCTAATGCTTCATTTTTCCAATTGATTATTCAATATATATTTAATTATTTATTAATAAATAATTATTTAACTAGTTATCAATTAGCCATTCAATTTGTGTCTCACTTTAATTTATTGCTTAATCTATTACAATTAGAGTTATCACACTCCAGCCCTCCTAAATTTATTTGTACTCAAGTAATTTAAGGGTTTTTGGAATTTTTCAAAGTGATAGTGGCAATGGTGAAGTGTTCCTCATTATCATCTTCATACTTGGCCTTATTGATGGGTTTTTCATCTTCAGAGGTTTCTATAATGTGGTGAACTTGGCCCTTACATTTGTGTCCTAGTTTCCATCTTTCCTTACATATATGAAATGATCAACTAAGTTCTAAATCCTCCTGACAACACGTGTGTTCTTTTTTCCATGGTTTTTTACACCTATAACATGGATTCTCTATTTTTAACTCATTGTATTCTCTGTTTCTAGCTCATTGTGGTCCCCGTGGGATTTGGGGTGGGTTTCTTTCTAATGGAAGCATCCTACATCTTTGTCATTGTCGGATGGTGACTCCACATTAAGGGTTATTTCTATGACATCTTCCAAGGTGGTGGGCTTGAAAGTAATCACTAGTCCTTTTATAGATTATTTTTATCCATTCACAAATAGATATGACAACTTTTCTTCATCCACCTTGTAACTCCTGTAGAAATTCTCTAGAATCTTTGAACATATTCATCTATCGTCCCTATTTGGATTTGTTCAATTAACCTCTAGAAGTGTTTGTATGGATGTTTATGACCAAACCTTTCAATTAGTTTATGGGAGAACTCATAAGATATTATGCCATTGTATACTTGGGTACAGAGTCCATGGTGCCACCATTAATGGGTTGCATCTTCTAAGTGTAAGATGAAAAATTGAATTGCATATTATTTTGTCATAGGATTAATGGTCAAGTATTTAATTTTAATAACCAACCTTGGGTAATAATTTTGTTAGATCCATCAAAATTAGGAATACCTCATTTTCCTTTTGTTTTAAGTCCCCTTCAAACTATTATTTATATCTTTTACAAGCCTTTATTTTTTTGGCTTCACAATAATCATTAAAGGATATATCCACTCTTATTTTTGGACTTAATTTTGAATACATTGTTACTAGTTCTTTTGTGTTGTGAGTATGGTGATTGTTTCCCTCTTTCTCCCTAGGTGTTTTCCTTCTAGGTTGAAATGATAGTTTCTTAACCTTGGAGGTAGTTGTCATGTTGTTATTTTCTGAGTGGTTTTTAGTGACATCTTTCCCATTAGAATTTCCAAGTCATTTATTGAGTTGATCATATTTTTTATTACTTTCATGAATGCCTAGGCTTGATTATTTTGTTTCATTAGTGTTTTTGTTATTATCTCCATGAATGTTCTTTGGTTGTTTTGGTTGTTTTTACTCTCTTTTTTCTATTTCAAATTCTCTTTGAGCTCTTTGGATTTTTTGCATTAAAGGTGGAAGGACGATGACTCTAATACAAATTGTAATGTTTCATGTTAGAGTCAGTCATCGTCATTGCTTGTTTAATCAATTACATTGTATATAGGTCTTAAGAATATGTTCATAACAACAATTTTAATCATCCAATTATACTATTATTTGGTTTATAGATGGAGAGTTAGATGTTATCCAAGTTTCCTAGACAACAACTATAGATCCCGTCAAAGTTTCAAGGTCCAAGTTCATATCTCGAAGGCTTGTGAAAACGGGATAAGATCAATTAGCTTGGTTACAAGCCCCTCATTGATAACATCATATGTTTTTTAACGAATATTAAAAAAATAGTAAATTTTAAGGTTAATCCTATTTTTAATAAATATTTATGGCAACAATTTTTTTGAAATTATCCTTAATAAATATATTTGTATTAATATTAAGTATTTTTAAAATTCTTAATAATAATAAGGGATGAATTATATTTGAGAATGTATTTAATTATAAAAAATATATGTTTATAGTCACAAGTCCTACATACCTTTATAGCCTAATGGGTGTCCATTGTCATCACTATATAAATATTAAAAAATAAACTGGGTTAATTTTGTTGGTTGTTCTTTTAGTAAGATCATACTCTGCATACCCCTGACTCCTGCAAACCTTATGTAGTAGAGGCACCAACTTAAATGGTTTTTGTTGGCAATGAAATGTGTATTTGTCTTATGTCCCTTTTTCACCCTCATGGGGTGTTGAATATATATCACCTCCACTAAAGGTCGCACTCTTGACCCCTATTCGTGTGTCTCATGGTATAAGTAAGAATTGGATGATAATAAGAATGAATGTTGTCAGTATGCATAGACCAGTGACTCTATTAATTATTAATTTTATTAAACTTACTTTATTGATTTTCTTTTGATAGTTAATGATTACTAACGTATTGATACCATTATTGATTTGTCTAGGAGATAACTTAATGGTTATAGTTTTATTAATTACTTATTTAATTTATATAATTTCTTAAATTAATGTATAACATTTAGTTATGAATTTATACTTTTTTATTTAATTTTATAATACTAATAAATATTATTTATTTATTAATTATTCAATGTATACATACATACATACAAAAACACATATAAACATATAATTATTTATTTATTAATAATCATTTATCCAATAATCAATTAGTTGTTCAATTTACATATCATTTTAATCAATTGCTTAATTTATTACATTTAGGGCTATAACAATGATAAGTTCATGGTAACTACATAAGGGCACTAGTTTTATATTAAGGTAAAAATTGATTTTGAAGGGACTCGAAACCCTTTAACAAAAGCAAAAGATCAACAATAAGCACCACTAGGTTTTACGAGGACCTAGAACCTAAATTTTATCAAAAAACACATAAAACCAGGTTTTACAAGGACCTAAAACCGCAAGTTTATACTAAGCACACCCAAGTTTTACAAGGACCTGGAACATAAAGTTTAAACAAAAGCTAGAAAAAAATAAAAAGCAGAACCAACAAAACCACATGCATCAGCAACCATAACCAACACCTACAGCAACTCTTTAATGATCTTCTCCACCTCCTTGCTTGCTTCTATAGTACTCTGTATAATATCTACCTCTATCATGGCAGAACCAGGATCTTTAGGTGCTTCAATAATCTTTTTCCTCATACTCTGCCTCGTTCTCTTGCTTGGCCCTCCTGGACTCCTCACCCCAACTATATCTGGAGACATAATTTCCTCATTGCTTTTCTTACCCAAACTGGTCCCCATAGCACACAAATTGGAGGTGGCCTATTCCATTCTTTGTCCACCATCCTTTAATAATTGATGGAGTTCCAACTCATACTCCTTAAGTTTGTCAGGAATGTTACCAACTTGTCCTTCCAAATGGGTTCTCATGGCATGTTCATGGCCAGATCTTTCTGAATAACAACTTTTTCCTTGAGCACCAAGATCTCATTGTAGATCCATGAGTCACCTTGAAGGGACATCTTCACTTTAAGCTTGACAGTATGAAGGAAAGATAACTTCGGATGTTCGTCCCTGCACCCTTCATTAGCCTTATTTCTCGTGTCAATAGTGGTTTCCTTATTTCCTATATTGACCTGGATCTTGGTGTTTCCATCCTACTTCTCATTGAGCTTCTCTTTATTCTCCTTACTCAGACTATTCTCTTTCATGACAAGGACATTACCATTGTTATTCTTTCCAGTGTCCACATTCAATTTCTCCTCGTTGGAATTCCTTTCAAAAGGAGAAGGTTGAACACTTTGTTTCTCCCCTTCATCCCCTAAAGCTTCAAACCTTGCATTAGACTTAGTTTTCCTATCTTTACTACCCTCCACATGATCTTTACCAATTGATATTTCTTTTCTCCCGAAATAACCTTCTAGGTTCGAGCTAAGATCCCCCATTTTCGTTTTATTATCATCCTTGGTAGAGTTCTTAGAATCCGTTACTTCCTCCACATTGTTCTTTTTAATCTCTTGTTCATTACCCTTTTTGGTACTCGTGTTGTCACTAGTGCCTTCCTCACTTTTAACTTTCTTAGAGTGAGGTTCATTACCAGTCACTTTCCACTTTTTTTCCATAGTCGAAGAGGGTTTAACAACCTTACTTTCACAATAATTTTCAATAAGTAATATTAAACCCTCATGGAGCACAGGATGTAACTCCTTCCTATGGGCTTGGAAGCTTGAATCAAAGAGTATTTCAAATAAAACAGAAAAGATATTCTATCTTTATATCTAAAATGACTTAGGCACACAAAATGAAACTTGTGAACTCTCTTACCTCTGCCATGGATAAAATACTCATGAATGTATGATAAAACATCCCTCCAGATAGCCTTTATCTAGCTCAAGTCGTAGAAATCATCATTCTTCTCAAGATTTTTTCCCTCTTCATCATTTTTAGGGAATTTTTTGAAGGCCGCATATTGGTCTCCTTTCTGAATTTAAGACCCTTCATAGGAAGACTCGTAATCTCAGTAATAAATTCCTCTGACAGCTTCACAGTGACCCCATGCAACATTACCCTATCTTCAATCCAATTTTTGAAGAAATATTCTATAATGTGGGGCTTATACCCATGAAGTCTCTCAATATAAGCTGTGACTTTCCCTTTTTTCAAGATATCCCATTCATCTGAATTCTCCTTCCATTCTTTACAATTATTCGGCTCTTGCTTCCTTGGTTCCCCTCCCATCTCGAATTTGGCTCTGCACCTGCAACTATTCTAATAAACAGTAACCCAAAAGAAAAGTAAAGTATAATTAATTTCCAAGAAGCCTTTAACCTTGCATGTGTACCAAGTACGATCCATAATTATACTAAGGTACTACATTGGCATACTCAAAAAATCCACCATAAACCTATCACTTCTCTTAATAAATTCCTCAATCTTGTGTGATCTTTCCTTCATTAGCATGTGTCATATCATAATCAACGATTGTTGTCAGCTTGACTTCCTTGCTTAGGTCATCTTGCAAACTCAACTTTGTTTCCCTATAGACCACTTGATTCGTAGTCCAGTTAGAAGCTTTGTTGCCCTCCCAAAAAATATGAGAAATAAAAATATTATCAAATTTAATCATAAGGTCTTTAATTTCCAAAATACTTCCCTCAATACTCCAAGTTATCAGACTCTTATTATTTAGCATGTTAATAATATTAAGGGAGTCTCCTTCCAACCAAAGATTCTGAAAACCAGATTCCACTGTCATCCTCATAGTGAACAAAGCAATTGTTTCCTCTGTTATATGACTAGTAGACTTGCCTATAGGTATAGCAATAGCATCCACAACCCTATTGTAATCACATCCAGCATTCCCGGATTCCCTTTAACTGAACCATCAAAATTACCTTTGGTCCATCCCATTGGTGGATATCTCCACTTTACATTCTATCTCTGATCCTCCTATTTTATTTTAGTACCTTTGGCATTCATAGGATTACTAATTTGAGTCTCATCAAACATTTTCCTTTGAGATTTGAAGTTCTCTTTGATATCTCTAATGATATTTTGACCCAAAACCCAATCAGGAGTCTCCATGTTTTTGAAAATTCTATTGTCCCTGTCCTTCTAGATACCCCACCAGAGATGAGGCAAAGAAATCTTCCAAAGAAAACCAATATCCTCATTCTTAGTTAGGCAAGTCCAGCTCTAAAAACATTGATCAATGTTATTATGATGAACCTAACCTAAATTCCAGTAGATAAGGAGATGACTCAATACATTCTGGCTAAAACTACAATTTAAAAAAAGGTGATCCTTGTCTTCAAAGTCCATCTTACAGAGATAACATCTGTTAACCAGGTAAACCACTCTCCTTTGCAAATTATTTAGAGTTAAAAAAAAAAAAAAAAATTGGAGCATTGTCCAAAAAAAGATATTGATTTTAGGAATAAAATCTTTAATCCATGCTTTAGCCCACATAGGAGTATTTCCTTAATCCTCCGATCTAAAAATAGAAGAGACCTTGAAACATCCTCTTGGTTCAATCCCACAAACCAAAATATCCTCTTTTTGAGGGTAAAGGCTAACATCATTCAAGGCCAAATAAATGCTAGAAATATCATGATTAATCTCAGCAAGATTAACCTATTTACTGAAAATCTAGTAATTATCCACTAAATCACAATACACATATTTACATCTATCAACAAAAGTCCTATCCTCAAAATCCTCAATCAAAGGGTGATCCAAAAGCCATTCATCCTCCCAAAACCTGATCTTTCTCCCATTACCTACTTTCCATTTACAACCTTTACTTAAAATGTGTTTAGCTCCCTAGACCGCATTCCAAATTGTACAAGAAGAAGGAATGATCAGATAGGAAAGAAAATAAAAAAAAGGAGCCTTGTAAAGGTATTTATGTTTCCAGATAGAACTACATTCCTTGTTATCATGATAAACTCTCCATCCTTGTTTAGCTAATAATGTTTTATTCATACTTCTAACTGATCTTATACCCAAACCACCTTCTAGCTTAGGTTTATGGATCCTTTCCCAAGCAATTAGTCATTCTCTTATTTTCCTGTATTCCAAATCAAAGGAAATTACTTTGAATTTTATCAATTGCGTCAACAAATTTAGTTGGAATCCTAAAGAGGCTCAAAGCATAAGTAGGGATACTTTGAGAACATGCTTTGAGTAGAGTAACTTTATAAGCTTGACTCAACATATTACCTTTCCACCCCCCTAGTTTCTTATTGAATTTCTTAACAAGATCCTCCCAAAAAACTTTCTAAAGGACTTAGTCCTAGGGGTAATCCAAGATAAGTACACGAAAAAGATCCTATTGAGAAAACAAGAATATTTGCAATCTTTCTCTGTCTAACAACTGGAGTGTTAATAAAAAAAAAAGAGCTCTTGTTCCAATTAATCAACTAACCAGTAGCAGAGGAATAAAGATTAAGAGCCTTTTTAAGATTTCTTGCCTCCCTAACATCATCTTTTCCAAGGAAGATGGTATCATCCACAAATTATTTGTGTGAACAAACAAAAGGATGAGACGAAGGTTTTAACCCTTGAATTTCCCCTTTTAACACCAGCTTCTTGATATATCTACCCAAACAATTAACCACAATAGTAGAGATAATCAGAGATAAGGGATCACCCTGCTTCAGCCTCCTAGAGGGTTTAAAAATTTTAGTAGATCTACCACTGACCAACATAACAATCGAAGTAGTAGAAACCATCTGCATAATAAGCTTAATCGCATTGATACTAAAGCCAAAACACAATAGGATCTTATGGACAAAAGGCCATTCAACACTATCACAGGCTTTGGCTATATCAACTTTCATAATAAAACCCTGATTGTTAGAAAGAGATAAGGAATAGATATTTTCATGCACAAAAATAATAGAGTTAAGAATTTGTCTGAGGAATAAAACCATTCTGTTGTTTCGAAATCAAAATTGGAAGAATGTTCAACAATCTCAGAGTATGGAATTTTGAGATGATTTTATAAATCAAGTTGCAAAGACTAATAGGTTTGAACTAGTCTAGAGAATCAGCTCCAATCTTCTTTGGAATCAGACAAAGAAAGGTAGAGTTAATTTCCTTCAACATTCTTTTTGCCCCAAAGAATTCTTTGACAACATAACATACATATTTACCAACCAATTTCCACTCTTTCTAAAAGAAAAGCATAGGGAAACCATCTGGCCCTGGGGATTTATCTCCTTCAAGAAAGCAGATAGCTTTATAGATTTCCTCTCCCTTGGGGATAGCACACAACAATTTGTTCTGCTTGTCAGTGACTAAAGAGGGGATAACCTCTAACAGCTCAACCTGTTTAGTTTGATCAATATTAGGGTTTGAAGACAGCAGGGAAGAAAAAAAAGAAATTAATTCATCAGAGATTTCCTTTTCATTAGTGATATGATGACTTCCTTTTGTGAGACTAGAAATACGATTTTTGGCTTTATGTTTCAAAGTAGACAAATGGAAAAATTCTATATTCCTATCTCCTTCGAACCATATGGATCTAGACATCTGTCTTCGATAGATCTCTTCTTTAGAAATTATGTCATGGTACTCCATTGATTTCTCATTTTCTTCCTTCACCAGTTCCATCGAGTAACCCTCCTATTGGATTTTGTCTTGGATAACTTTTAGATCATCTTTGATAATTGATTTACTTTCAAAGATATTCCAAAAGTATCTTTTGTTCCATTCTCTAAATTTCTTTCTATCATTTCTAAGTTTAGAAGCCACATAGAATAAAGCCATTCCTTCAATGTAAATGTTCCACCATTCCACAAGATGATCCTCAAACTTTAGATGTTGTATCCACAATTTCTCAAATCTGAATGGAAAATTCTTCTTGGCTTGAATAGCAACCGCCATTAATAAAAGAGGAAAATAGTCAAAAGCAATCTTCTAGATAGCCTTAAGTTTATACACAAAAACTTTAGTCAAGTCCAGAGAAATTAAAACTCTATCGAAACGAGCTTGGGTGCATTCATTTCTCACTCTTTTATTGCTCTGTGTGAACTCAACTCCTTGAAGATCTAAGTCCATTAATCCTTCCTTGTTAATAAAGTCAATTAAATCCAATCTTTCTTCCAGATGACTAGCATTTCCACCTTTTTTTCTCATGTTCATAAAAAGGAACATTAAAATCCCCCAAAATTAACCATCTACCATAATAATCCACACAATTTATCTTAGATAAAGAGTCCCAAAACTTTTTCCTATCTTTCTTGTTGTTTGGCGCATACACATTAGTTATATACCAATAGTTACTCTGGGCATAACTCTTTAGCTTGACAACCACCAAGTGTTTATTTGCATCCAGCAAAGTACCAGAGAACAAAGATTGTTTCCACAAAATCATCATCCCTCCAGAAGCACTTTCAGAGCTACTTGCCTTGATACAATAATTATTAAAAGATTTATGCTTTCGGCTTTATCTTTTTCCATTTTAGTTTCCTAGAGCACTAAGATATCAAGTTTGTGTTCCCTAACAAAATTTTGAACAATATCAAGTTTATGAATATTGTTCATCCCTCTTATATTCCCAGTGATCACTTTCATAATAACTTTTTGGGAGTAAAATCCAAAATAGTTGCCTATTTCCCATCACCAATACTCAGTAAGCTTTCACTTTCTCTTGTCTTCCTAGTAGCTTTTCTACCAGGTTTCTCTGGAGTTCCAACATTCGATTTCAATTTGAGAGAACCGATTTCTATTTTACTTCTCCAGGTTTCAACTTCTTCAGAAATAGGGAAAGGGTTAGATTTTTTCTCTATTTTCTTCCTTTGGCCCTATTTTTGTTTAGATTCTTTCTTATCAGTGCTCAGAACCATACAGTTTGGCTCTAGAAAATTTTCAAGAATCAAAAACTCTTGACATAAGGGTCTTAAAAGGCTTTGAAAGTCTTCATTTTGTGACTCTTCCAAAAATTTCAAACTCATCGAGTTGACCACTTCTTTCCTCAAGGTTTTCTCCTTCCTCAACCTCCTCTAAATCTTCAATACCTTCCACTTCAAGATCATTATTTTGATAGATTACTATCTGGTTCATAGGATCTTCACACTCCTCTTTCTCCTTGGGCCTAAATTCTTCATTTTTTTGGGATTTCTCCTCTATTTCCAACAAGTTCTCCTTCTTTTGATTATCTTGGACTATTTTAATTTCAACCGCCTTTTCAAGGATAGTTTTAGGTTTCTACACCCTCTTTTGCTTGGGTTCCACCTTTTTTCCATGTTCACCATCTTCGGCTTATTTTTTATTTTCATCAAACAATTTTTAGCCCAGTGGCCCTGCTTTTCACAAACAAAGTAGGCATTAGGAAGGTCTTCGAAGACTATCTCTTGCATCCCTTTTCCAAGTTTTGAATTTAATTCCACCTTATGGGGAAGGTTCTTCATATGAGCAACTTTCACACAGATCTAAGCAAAATGAAGTTTTGACCTTGTAGCTGTCCTATTATCAATGGCTATAAGCTCACCACAAATGAGCCAGCTATCCCCTTAAATATATCTTCATGCCAAAACTCCAGTGGGAGTCCTGGTAATCTAACCCATACTGGAGTAGTAAGAAAAAAGACATCAGAAAGGTCCATATTGGGTTCCCACTTTTTTTATCATTAAAGTGTTGTTGCCAAACAGCCAACATCCACCACATAGAAATATATTTAAATCTTCCTTACAAGTAAAGACAATGGAAAAAAAAAAAAACAACCCCCTCATCATTAGTGCAATATCCACTTGACCACATAGAGCCCATTTCCTCTTGGCCATGTTTCTAAGAACATCAATTTCTGGGCATGCCCCCAAAAAATTTCCAACTAGGGTAAACTCCATAGTTGAAATAGAATAATCAACAATCATATCCGAGATGCAAATTTGAAACTCACCTTTCTCCCAGTAGGATTTTGAGGTAACAGGTGGAAAAGAAGAGTTTCCTCCTAGCTTTCTTCCAAATAAAGAAGATCACTTGCGTTGACCCGTTTCTAAATCATCTGTCTTCTACTCCTCCTCATGTTATCCCTCTGCATCCTTACCCACATCCACCAAAATCTTCCCCTCTTGCAATGGGTCCCTAATTTGGACAAGGCACTCGATCAGAAGATCAGTATGAATATTAACAACATCCCCATATCTTCTAGAGTAGAAACCAAACATAACCTTGACTTCTTCATGCTCCAAACCATTTAAACTCGACCATGTCTTTCGACAATCCCTGTCAAATTCCTCGCTTTCGAATTCCCTACAACTCTTGGATCAGTTCCTACTGCTAAGTTCCCACCTACCAAGGCACTAGTTGCAATCACGAAGAAATAAATTGTGTTGATTGTCAAGAGAAACCTCACACTTCTAGTTTAGCACATTGTTAAGTCTTGAGACAATTTTCTAATCCATTTATTTATTTATGTTATGACAGTTTCTATTATTATATTCATTATGACCTTATCAAGTTTAATGACAATCTTATGGTGGAGCACTCTAATTTTGGCCTCCCAACATCTTATGCAAATATTTCAAAATATTATTTTTTTATAATCACCTATTTGTTAAAACCCCCATTGGAAAATTTTGGTTTTGAGACTACATTGTCAAGTTTGAAACCACATTAGCATTATTTTCCGTTAAGTTATCCAAAATGGTCCCAAAAAAAACTATAGTTGTAGACAAAGTCATATTTATTGACAAGTTGATATGACATCATAGAATTTTTTTTTTTTTTTAATATATTTAAAATTTTAAATATAATTATTTGCATGACAATTTTTGTGCTCCTGTTAAAAGGCTAATTTTTCCCAACTACTAGCATATTTTTTTGCTAAGGTGTCTAAAATGATCCCGACCCATAGTTGTACACAAAATCATATTTATTGATAGCTTGATGTGACATCACAAAACTGGTTGTTTTTTAAATACATTTAATTATTTTAAAGACAATTATTCACATGAAACTTGTTGTGCTCTAATTAAGAGGCTAATTTTTCCCAAGTAAAATATCTATTATTAAACCCCTCTCAATTATCATAATCAAAAGGATTAGTATGATTTTCCCTACCTCTCCAATCTACTATACAATATGTTATTTGTCCAATTCATGTTAGGCTAAATGGTGTTTAAGGCTAGTAGGTGTCATTATCGAATGTTATTAAAGAACGATTTATATTTGTCTTGTGATCTTTACACTCAAGAGAACTTAGTATTCCATTCTTTCTTTTCTCTATAATTCTTATACCATATTTTTAACTCTTCTACTCCAATAAAAATTAACAATAAGATGATGTTAAACACTAAGGCAACGAATTTGTGAGAAAATGGTGAAATGTTTTTTGATGTGTCTTTATTGTGCAGTTAGCGATAATTTGAGAAATACAACACCTAAACTATGATGATAATCCAATTGATTTGTGTAATATGCAATATTATTAGTTTCTATCATAGACAGGTAAACAACTACTTTCCTTAGGGTTTGAAATGCAATTAATTTGACCAATAGAGTTCTAGAATTTTTCAAGTTGTATAGTGCATTATATAGTTTGTAAATTTTTTGTATTTATAAAATTTGAAAAAAACTATTTCTTTGACTTCTAACTAGTCATAAGGATAAAAGGAAAGGAAAGAAATCATATTTCCAAACATAAATTATCAAAAAAACATTATTCACGATACTAAAAGCTAATACCTTTTGACATGAATATAATTGATGGAAAAGGATGTATGCATTAATTCTACATTTATACATAATGTCCTAAATGCTTATCTACGTTTGTGTATCTTGTGATGGGAAATGTAGGTGCTAAATATATGCCTTCCACTACTTTACAATGTAAATGTAAACTTTTATTTTGTAAAAGCAAGTTTTATATTTGTATCACTTCAATTGCAGTATGTATAATCTTTATGTTCGAGAATGGTAGCACAGATTTTTTGTACTTTGGCTTTAATTTGGTTTTTTTTTAAAATTATGTCCTAAATATTTTAGCACATTTAAATGATTAGATGTGTGTCTTTTGATCTTATAGAAATTGTGATTTTTGCATGTATTTTTCCTTTGCAGTTATGGGTTGTAAAATCTTGGGAGGGAGTTTTGTTCATCAATTGAACCTCCCATGTCCTATTCATGAATTGAATTTAACGAGACATTCACTTTCCACTTCAATTAGTGCTCGAGAAGCCCAATATTTTTGTGTTTTGGGCATGTCACAATTTTGTGAGGGTTTTTTGTAAGTGTTTTTTTCATTATTTGTGGGATTCTTTTTTTTTTTCATCCTACTAATTTTTTTGTGAATTTTTTCCATGCTTTTTGCAATTTTATGGCAACTAAGTGCATTCTTCTTATCTCAACTCTCTCGCATTACTTTTAGTCTATTGGTAAATTTTTAATAGACCTTTGCATTTGCATGAAATTTGATAGTTTTTTTTGCCAATTGCTTTAGCTTAAATTTTAACAATTTTCAGCTTGCTTGAGGTTACAAATTTCTAGAGTGTTAAAATGAAGAAATGAAAATGATAAAACAAAGTATAGTTGGTTAGAGAGGATAAACTTTGATATCAAAAACTGTTGGGCTTTTAGCTTTGGAACTATCTAATATTTCAAGTTCCATTTTTTCTTTAAATAAAATCATTTTTTTTCAATTTTTTATTTCTATCTTTCGTGCATTTCCTTGCCCTTTCCTATAGAAGTTTCCCCAAGGATTTTTCTATTCCTCTATGACTTTGTCAAAATGAGCCCATCTTTTCTATCACTTCCTCACTCTACCATTCCTTTTTGTGTATGCCTTTGTTTCCATCTACCTTTATTACCTAGGTTATAAGTATTGTCTCATGCTCTAAGCTCAACACTGCACCTTAAATTTTACAATACTAAATAAACATTTTTCTTTTATGCTTTCGACTAATTGCTTATAATTGATTTTGAAATCCATAATGGTCAATGGCTTTGTTAGAGAAGTAATTGTGGGTAATCTTTTCTTTTTGATAGGGTTTAAGTAGGTAAATCTCGAGGATTTATTGGTTACTCTTACAATGCCTCATCTTTGACATTTGATAACTAGAAAGTACTTTCTTATTTTAGGTTTTATAAATCAATTTAGGTTTGTGTGATGATTAATCATTTTTGGTTGGTAAGGGCTTAAATAAGGTGGTTTGGAGACATTTTTGAGTATTTGATAAATGTTTCCACTAGGACCAAAAAGCATGTGTTTAAGGCCTGTAATTTATTTTGTGTTTCTAAGCATCTTATTTAACATTATATTGACTATATTGACTATATATGCTTTGATCTTCCAGCTTCTATGTCCAGCTTCTGCTCCTGTGTCCGACTTTATGGTGGTCACTCTGGCTTTTGTTCCTACTCTAGCTTCTAATGCGACTTTTGCTCCTACGATTGTGTTTGCCTTGGTTTCTGCTCTTGCTTCGACTGTTCCCTTTCATCATGCTTCTCCTACCCTTTCTCAGGCGGTCTTTGAGGGAGGGTTTTGTCCTTTTCCCAAGGTGAGGGACAGCCCCTCTGCTGCTTTTCGAGCTAGGGCTTCTCTTAATCCTAGTGGGGATATTCGTTCCCCAGAACTGTGGGTGGTTTAGCCATTTCCTATGCTGATGTGGCCGCCTATGAGGCTAGTCTTGGTGGTCAAGTTGTTCGTCCAGGGCCCTGTGTTGTTGTGCATGTTGCAATAACCCTATTTTGATGAATCTAGAGTCTAATCTTGTTGATGAGATTTCTACTTATGTGGAGGATGTCTCCTCTACTACTGCCATTTTTCATTTCAGGGGTTTCTAGCCCTCTCTTTAGGATCTATGTGCCTCGATTTCCAAATTTTGGGAGCCTATAGTTTCAAATATTTATCTAGATTTTCCCTGTGGCAAGGGACCTTTTCATTGTGAAATCTGCTTCTAAGGAGGATTGAAATGCCATCCTTCGATGTAGTTTCTCTTAAGAGGAGAGATTCCCCTTGATGGCCAAACCATGGTATGTGGATTTTGATCCATCAATTGAATCCTTTAACAAGATTCCTCTGTGGGTAAGGTTGCCTAATCTTCCCCTTCACTTATGGTTGGATTCAATCGTAGGGGCTGTGGGAGAGGCCCTAGGGAAATTTTTGTTGGTTCATTCCGCATCTTCCAATGTGTTTCAGATGATGTATGCTCGCATTCTCGTGGAGATAGGTGTCTCTAAGGGGCTCCTAGAAATGATTAAACTAACCTCTCCCAATGGCTCTTGGATTCAACTTCTTGATTGTGAGAGCATTCCATTTAAATGTCAAAAATGTCATAAGACTAGCCACCTCACAGCGCAATACTCCTCTAGAAAGGTTAGATAAAAAAAGTCACCTTCTTGGTGGAAGGGGGTTTTGGATGATCACTAAACTATTCAAAAAGCTCCCTTTATTGGGGGTGGGCTGGTTGATTCTTCTCAAGATTCTTTGGAGGCGAATTATGTTGCTGCTCCTCATGATTCAAATGTTTCCCCAATGGTGGTGGCCAATATTGTTGTCCCTCCTTCGAATGTTGTTATTTTTTATTCGATTCCTGCTCCTCATGTGGCTCTAGCTTCAGGGGCAGTTGTTGCCCCTCTTTCGTGTGGTGGTGCTACTTCTTCCCTGGCTGAGAGGGCTTTGGGGGATGCTTGTGGTTTGGATAACTTTGCTTGGCAGAAGGCTGCTGGGATGGTGGAGGATGGATTGACAAAAGTAAAAAGAAAAAAGGTCAAGCCCTCTTTTCCATCATTTGATACATCTTTACATTCTCAAAAGACGAGATCTAAATGTAAATCTTGAGGCTCAGATTTCTCTTCCAACTACTCGCCTATCTTTGTTGAGGCTGTCTCTTTTGGTTTTGGTTATCCTGGTCTCTTTCCCTTGTTGTCTCGTAGTTTTGCATGGTTTGGGATTAAATGTCTCCTTTTTGTAACCATGGGGTTTCAGGATCCCGTTTAAAACCTGTTTAGGTAGTAGTAGAGCACTATGTTATCTGTGAGGCCACCCTAGTTACCTTGTTTTGTCGAGCGACCTGTTTAACCTAGGGTTTGTTGTTTTTAAGTTTGGGCTTCTTTGAAAATTATAAGATCTGTAAAAGGTTTCAGGCACCCTTCAAAACCTATTTTCCTTAATCAAAAACATTATATTAACTATGTACTCTAGATAGGGGTTTTGGGTTTTGGTGAGGAGATTAAGAATCTTTTGGGGTTTTGAAGATGTGAATGTTTAAATTTCTATTTCATTCTCTCTTTAATGTTTTGTTGGGTTTGTTGACAATTTCCCTCTTTATTGTGATGCAAATATTTGAATACAATGAATGTTCTTTGGTTGCTATGTTTCGCACAGACTTTTTACTCATTGCCAGTGATCGCCATCTAGGTGTTCAATTGCAAATGATAGCAAGTGATTTTCAATCCATTTTCAAGATTTGCATTACACTCTTTGTTGACCTCTCTAGGTCCACAACAAATGCACATACATTGTAAGGTTATTCCCAAGTTTATTAATAATTTTCACTATTTTCTATGAAAATATGTAGCCTTAAATCCGATTAATTGAAGGTGAATATGAGATACAATCTTTTGTTTTCAAGAAGAATGTAACTCTTATTGCTACACATATAAAGAGGAGTTGAAAAATGACTTTTACAAAGCATTTGCATAATTATGTAAAGACACCAATTTAGTTTTGATTAAGTAAAAATAGGTTTTGAAAAGACCCAAAACCTTGTACAAAGGACAAAAAAGATATAACAATGAGAATCTTAAAACATCTATGGAAAACAACCCGACAAACTAGAGGGACACACTAAGGTTCCCAACAAGAGGGCATACAACCCAAGAGACCATAGACCATCAAAATTTACGTTTTGGTCCATTCTTTTGTGAACGTTTTTTGAGGATTCGCCTTTTTTTCCTTTAACTAAAGTCCAACCATCATCCACCTTCCCCGCAGCTTTCTACCAATCCCCACAAACCCCCAAAACCCTCGTAGCAAAAGAACCAACAACAGTCTTCTGGATAGAGTCAACAACAAAAGGGACAACAAAATTTTGACTCAAAGTTGTCAAAGGAACAATAGAGTTAGCAGCAAGAAACGAGTCAACAACAACCACGACACAGGATGACATTCCTGTTATCAACAATTGCAAATTTCATAATTAAAAATCCCCTTGCCATAGGGTAGATATGAACTAAATCCAAAATGATTGGTTCCCAAAATTTGGAGATCCAAGCATGCAAATCCGAGAGAGAGGGCCAAAAACCCCTAAAACAAAAAATAGTAGCAGTAGCCGAGAAATCATCCACATGTATTTATCTCATCAACAATGTCAAATTCAAGATTAAGCACTAACGGATCACTTACAAGAACAGGGACAGCTGCACGACTAACCATAGCCAGACGAGACCCCTTCCTCAAAATTGGAGCATTAATCCTTGTTTCAAAAGAAGCCACATTTGCATAAGAGATAGCAGATTGGCCCACAGCAACCCGAGATACATCAAGAAAGATGTCCACAGTTGTAGCATCAATTTCAGAACATGCGGCAATGATCTTAGCCACAGCAAGAGGGGGCACAAGATTCACCTGGACAAAGGAAGCCGCATGAGTAGATGCGACAGAGAGTCGAGCCGCACCAGATGCACCCATCACACCACGAGCATCCTCCACACTAGCGCAGTCTAGAGCCAAAGTTTGAAACGCACAGGTAAGAGCAGAAGTTTGAAATGCACAGGGAAGAGTCATCGGGAGCAATCCAAAAAATCTCCAAGAAACCAATTTAGTTGTTATACTCTAGTTATGGTTTAAAATTACTCAGTCATTCTCATTTGCTATAGTCTTGCCTACGAAAAATAAATTTGAGAGAAAGTCAAATACAACAAAGAAAAAAAAATTGGTGAATGGTGTAACAGTGAATGACAAAATAATGTAATTGAATACACAATTAGAGAGGCATCTAGAAGTGCTCCCTACGAAACTACAATAACGGCATGACAAAACCTTTTCAAAGCATATCATGATTAGAAAATTGATTATCTTGATTCTTTGGTACCTACTTGCCTTACATGTTAGGTTGACATTCAAAGTCTGAATTAAACCTGGGAAAATGTTGTGGTTTACCATATGTTAATTGATAAGTGGACATTGACACATATTAAAATTATTTGTTTCATCACTATAGTCTACTTCCTAATAATTGTTAGTGCACTGTGAATTTTAGTAGCCACCAACTTCTGGTGTGTTGAACCTATCCTCACACTTTCAGGTGCATATGTACAATGTGATCGTTCTCTTAATTCATGTGACCTAATCATCTCCTTTTAAAATGACATCATTACATATTTCCTCATCTTGATTCCCCTCAATGTTTTCTCTTAAAAATCTTCTTCATCAAATGATTTAGCCTGTCAAAGATAACCAAAGTAGAGAATTTGAAATGAATTGAATAATAAAACTATGTTGGGTATACGAATTTACGCGCTATGGCTTCCCGCTCCCGAGAACCTTCAAACGTCCACGCTCTGTTGGTTTCTCAGGTCGCTGCCTCTATGCTTGCCGCAAAGGATTTTCCCCCACTGCCTTCGAGGCAGGTAGCGGATGTTGCAGTTGGGGGGGTTAGGGTTGCTCTCATGCCCTCCCCCGGTGACATCCCTTTTCTGCTTGCTGTATCCGAAGCCTATTCTGCGGGTCTCAAGGTTGCTGGCCCATGGGGTAGGGTCTCTTTTGCTGATGTGGCCACCTTTGAGGCCAGCTTGCATGGCGTTGATCCTCCCACTCGTCTCTCTTTTGGGCCTTCTCGTCCCCGTGAGGCCTCTCCGGTAAGTGTCTCTTGTCCAGCAAGGGTTAATTTAGACCAAGGTATTGCTGATGAAATTTTTAGTACAACAGAGGACTTCTCTGCCCATGCTACTATTTTTTGATTTCGAGGTTTCTGGCCCCCTCTCTCTGATCTCCATGCTTGGATCTCTTAAGCATTGGGAACCAATCTTAGACAATGGTGTTCAGATCTACCCTAATGCTAAAGGTTTCTTCATTGTCAAGTTTGAAACTGCTGAAGATAGGAAGACTATTCTATGTGATAGTTTTTCTTGGCTAGATCGTTACCCTCTCATGGCCAAACCTCAGCATATGGATTTTGATCCACTCACGGAATCCTTCAACAAGGTTCCTATCTGGGTTCGAGTTTTTCTTGGCTGGATCGTTACCCTCTCATGGCCAAACCTTGGCATATGGATTTTGATCCACTCACGGAATCCTTCAACAAGGTTCCTATCTGGGTTCGACTTCCTAATCTCCCTATGCACCTCTGGCTTGACTCTGTTTCGGACGCTATTGGGAATGTTATTGGAAATTTCCTACTGGTGGACTCGGCTACTTCTAATGTTCTCCATTCGACGTGTGCTCGTATTCTTGTTAAGCTTGATGTCTCAAAGGGCCTCCTAGAGAATATCTGCCCGGCCTCTTTGCGGGGCTCCTGGACTCAAGTTTTGGATTACAAAGGTTTACCCTTCAGATGTCGAATTTGTCATATGATAGGTCACATGGCTCCTCGTTGCTCTACTGTGAAGTCAAAGCCACGGCGACCTCCTACCTGTTGGCCTAGGGCCTCCTCCAAGCACTATACGATGCATAAGTCTCTTGATGTGTCCTCAAATCCTACAGATAGCTCTCCCCCAATGGCCGGCTCTTTCCCGTTAGACGCTACTTCAAGGCCTTTGGTTGATATGGATGCTCGGCCTTTAGGTCAAGATCCTATCCCTCCTTTCTCTGATCTGGTTGCTATTCCTTGTCCTGATGGGGGCTCGTCTTCTTCAGCTTCTCCTAGGGAGATTGTTATGTCTGGTGCTTCTGCTTCTCCCAGCCTCCTCTCTGAGGCTTGGCTTGGTGAGGCAGCTAGGGTGGAGGATGGATGGACTGATGTAAAAAGGAAAAAAAAAATCTAAACCCTCTATCCATCCTATAGATATGATTCTTAGGTCGAGCATGGGAGGCTCTAAATCAAAGAACAAATCGTGAGCTCCCTTGTTGCGATTGGTTTTTGGAGGTGGAGTTCTTTGTTGGGATCTTAGGCTCCTAGTTGGACGTTTTGTTTGTGCTGGAGATAGGCTTTCCTATCTCCATGGATTCCTCTCTTCTTGAGGGGTAGTCGGATCCATCTCAGTATTGTTTCAGAACTTATTGAAAATCTTAAAATTTGTACAAAATTTCAGGGACCCTTCAAAACCTGTTTTACTTAATTAAAAACTATGTTGGGTATACTTTCTAGTGGGAGACTGTAAATTAGTTTGCAAATAAATGTACTTCTCGTCATTCCTAGATTAACCCATGGGCGAATAGAGGCCAATGGCTTAGAATGTCTTATAATAATAGATAAATATATCATTTCTCATGTTAGCCAGTCTACCCTAAATTTCTTCTCATTAGTTTAGATTGGGTTTTCATAATTTGTACAGAGCAACTAAGAAGTTTAATCTGTATAATAATGACCCAAGCCATTGACTTAGAACTTGTCTTACCAACTCAGATGGATGTACATTCTTTAATATTTTCTCATATAACCCACTCTTCCCAAGATTTTTCCTCATTAGTTCAAACTGGCATTTCCTAATTTATAACAGGGAAACCAAATTTAATTAGTGCCCAAAAGCCATTGACCTGGAATTTGTCTTACAAACCCAATTTGAAGTATACATTTTTTAATTTCTTCTCATATAACTCATTCTGCTGAAAATTTCTTCCCGTTCCTTCAAATTGGGGATTCCTAATTAATAATAGAGGACCCTGGTCTGATCTACAAAATGGTGTCCCAAAAGCTATTGGCAGACTCCGGCATTGTGTTATTAACTCTCTGGGGACTTTTTGCAGGCTCACATTCAGTCCAGTGCACTTCATTTTTGCCTATCCTAAGGCCTAGTTTTATTGCCTACAGTCATAAGATAAAATTATAATTTTTGCCTATTCTAATAAGAATCAAACCATGCAAACATGTGCTTTTCAAAATTTGATGGGTCTCTACTAATTTAATGATTTTTTTGCCTTTTCATGGTGCTGTTGTTTTGAAAGAAAATATGAGTTTACAACACTAATGCTAATTTAACAGGAAAATGTTTGGGAGAGAAAAATCAGCCATGCACTGAGGTTCACTGCAGGATGTAGAAAAATCTTTGTCTGCAGAGACAAACTGCTAAGGCTGAAAATGCCATCTATCAAACAATTCAACCGAGCCTCCAACATTTTTCTTAACCACTAAGACGCAGCTCAAAGTACTCACTTCCAACTTTCTTGAGATGTGCAAAATGTGCCTCCAATGCAGCCCAAAACTGCAAAATGGGGAAAAAAATTGACTTGAACATGAAACATGAAGAAATGCAGAGCTAGAACATACAATAACACGTCAAAATCAAACACACTTACCGATGGATATGAATAATAAGGTACATTAAACTCCTCACAAACCGCTTTAACAATGGGATGTATACTTGGGTAGTGAAGATGACATACTGAGGGAAATAAATGGTGTTCAATCTGCAGTATGCACAAATAAAATCCATAAGTCAAATAAACATTTGTCAGTGGAGAGATCTGATCATTGTAAATATACATTTGAAATAAACCTTGCTAAGATCCCTCAATTTTTTCAATATGTACCACTTTCTCAAGTTATTGTGAATTCCGCAGTTACTGCTAGAGTATAAGTTTTTATTTGTTGTCTTTTGGAGAACAGAGTTTTTCACCAGGCAGTTCGAAACTCAAAACCATATGTAATAGAGACAACCCAACTCAAAACTCCTAAATTTCCCTGGAAGCATTGATTTCACTTCATAGTTAAACCCTCTAACCTGCTGTTCGAGTTTTCATGTTTGCATCATGCAGGTTTAATGAAAATTAAATGTTTGAGCAGTTATATAAAAACAACCATAAAATAAGATAGATATTTCATATATAGATCGGTTCAAATGCTCAGCTTGTTCCAATAATTGATTGTCTCAGATAAGAGTAATAATGCAACTCCAACTTCATATAGTACAGATGTGAAAACTTTTGCAGATAATAACATTATTCTGATTTAATGCCTCTACCTATGCTCTAGTATGGGGGTCAGATTTGGAGGGCAGAATATCTATTTTATTCAGAGGGCATCATGTGGGAGTTATTTAAGAGCTGTATTGATTGAGTTTGTAAATATATTTACATATATATAGGTGCGCGCGCGCACACACACACACACACCAGTAAAGGTGCTACTATCCTTTCTTGGTCTTAGTGTCAGGCTACGAGTGATGGAAATGTTTAATATTAGAACTCGAATTGATAGATGCTTAATGAAAGTGAGTTGTAATTTTGAGTGGTTTGTGTCCATAATACCCAATATAATTATAATAGTTTAACAAAGTATGAGTTACCATCATTACGTAATTATGAATTGGTCTAGAGAGATAAAAGTGTGTGCGTGTGTGTACTCTAAATCAATATGGTTGTGAGCATACTATAGTCAATATCCTCAATAAAGGATAATAATTTGCAACAAAGCAATATTATGTATAGTCAGTAGTAGTATTGGCATCATTTAAATCCCTATTGTGATAGAGATAAAGTGAGACGCGATACTAAATGAACAAATGTCATATCAGAGGGAAAGTATTGTTGACTTATTACATGATAATAACAGATTAGTAGTACAATGATCACAACAAAGATAGTATTAGTTTATAGATAATGAGTAGTAACTTTATCAACTATCTTCACATCAAAATTAAAATTAATGATTAAGACACCTATTGAGTTAGTCACGATAATGATATGGTGGTATTATTATTATTTGATTTAACATTAAGGTAATAGGAACATTGTCACTACTTATTTTATGACAATCAATTATACGATAAGGGTAAAAATAACAATTATGAATATATGTATATATTGTGGCAATATCATTGTTATCAGTGTTGATGTTTTGTAGCTTCAGTCAGATGATTTCTAGTGTGTGTATATATATAAAGATTGTCATTATGAATGGACATGTCCAATGAAGGGAGATGTCTATTTGTATCTCATTCTCCATATAAATATAAGTGATTGTTGCATTTGGAAAACACATACCAAAAACATGGCAGTGCTACTACATTTGCACCGGTCTGAGAAAAATAACATGGTATCAGAGCCTGACTGCAAATGAATAAAATAAAACAGAAAGGAAAGCACAACAATGAAGGCAGCGAACTCTGTTTTAATGAAAATCATCTGTGAGCATCACAGTATTTACACTTCAATAACTTCATAAACGATTCAATATGAAGCCAGGATATCAAAAATATTAACTGGCAAGGCAGGTGTAGATTAGCGAATACGGAAATAAAGGTAAGATCTGCTCAATCCACTGAATATCACCTTCTGTACTTCTTGATTGAAGGCACACTTGCCTTGCAACTTTCTCAACAACATCCATCGCAATGCAAGTTCAAACAAAACTTTGCTAAAGAGGTAGGTGATCACTGACATCATCCAGTTTAACGAAAACTAAGAACAAAATATAGTTCCTCACTTCAATAGACAGCACGACTGTACTATAAAAATCTCTTAAGGAAATAAAGGATTCTGAGGTTTCTAAGATGCGCATTTTTAGGAAGGGAGAATAAATATGAATGTACAACTCATATTTGCAACAAATGCCCTCCATTGATACCAGCACGATTTCTTTTTGAAATGGTTACTATTCATAACAATCAGTGGCTTCAAGGCATTGATTTTTTATTGCGTCAAGAATAGGGATGGAGTACAACAATCACAGACTGGAGAGGACTTGTATATTGTTAGGAAGAAACAGAAGAGAGCGACACCTTTATAAGGGAGCATACCAAGGAAGGAGGAATAAACAGTGGCACAGTCTGCATGCAAAGCATAACTGTAAATGCATCAGAAATAAGAGAGTTCAAACATCACACCATGGAACAGGTACTTCTACGTGGATTCCAGCCAAAAAAAGGAGATTCATTAAAATATGTAGGTTCATACGCTATCCGTGGGCCATGAGTATAAACTGCAGTCTCAGAATTGATCACAGGTATTGAAAGGGAAGCCCGCGATTGGCTCGACCCCTTATTGCCGATAAAAACAAACATGCCCGGTTGATGCGCAAAGAGCCTGAATGGAAAATTGAAGTGTGATATCTCGTGTAAGTTGACCCATTATTGCACAAAATATGAAACATTTACATTGTTTATATTGTAAGATGAGATAAGACACGACATGCCACCGCAGGGAGATGGGGCCCATGTGGCCTTGGGAAAAGAATTTACATGGCTCCTGTGCGGTCAAACTATGCCGAATCAGAATACCAAGGTAAGGAGGTTGAATGGCGTACATATATATAAATTTGATGGATAAAGCGACGTCAACAGCCAATTGAAATAAGTGTTGTCATCTATGGGATTAGAGAGTATATTAGAATATGAATTATGTAATGTTTATAAACATGCAAATTAGTAATAACCCAATGAAAAGGAAGTACACAAGAGTAAAGACACGGAATATTGATGCTTCAAGCCAAACTATAGAGAGAAATGATTTCCAATGCCAAGTCATATGAGACACCCTTTCGGTGGTGAGGACTATTAAGAGAGCATTGGGTCCCACAAAGTGTATAAGGTAATGTTGAGGTAACGACATTATTAATAATTATGATTGTTATATCTCCATTTTATGTTATGATAAATATGTCATTATTAATAATTATTCCGGAGTTATATTATATGAGATAGTATAACTGAAAAATATATGATGATTATATATATATATATATATAAAGTAATAATATGTGAAAATATAAATTAAAGATATATACTTAGAAGATTGAATATATATGTGCATATATATTCAAATTAGATCTTTATCGATATTATATTGGAATGATCTTAATCATTATACACAATTATCCTCAAGTATTATGTTAGTCTCTCTCTTATTCTTTTATTTCAATATGTACTATAAGAGCTATTTGTTGGCATTACTGATTTACAAGTTACTGATGGAATAAGAAAATCTATGTATTGTATTTTTCATCAGTTATACTGTTTTTCATTGATGTCAAAAGATTGACATATTATTTCATGTTGTTACAATATCTTTAGCAAGTGTGGAACACCGAGGAACTAAGGAGAAAATAGAGAAGGCATTTTATTGAGTAACAACTAGAATGATCAACGGAAGTAGTTTTAACTAATGGATTATCTTATCGGATCATCGCAGACTAAGGCTTATCGATGAAGAAGGAAAGTCAAGTCAAGTTTCTAGGTTAAGTAACACAAGATTGTTCGAGAAGCTTCCACATGAGTGAAGAGATGTCTCTGTGGTCGTCAGATATAGTTTTAGGGTTTGTGAAGAATAAAAGGGAAAAGAAAAGAGAGAGAGAGAGAGAGGAGAATAGTGGTTGGAAGTGGAACAGAGCTATCAGAGCACAGTAAGGAAGAAGTGTGTTGAAGGGAAAAAGAGAACAGTGAATGGTATTTTGTTATATTGAAGAGCTTCAATGAACTTGATATAGCAAGACAGTGCAAATCCCATATCACTTTTATTTTTGTTACTTTCTTACCATTGCAGTAGTTTAAATCCCTTAGAAGGGTGACCTTAATCAGTCTATTGTAAAACCTCTAACAAGGTGACATTGTAATAACCCTAACTGGATATAACTTCACAAAATACCAAGTTCTTTAATAAATCAATCGTTTGACATTTTGTCAAATACTTTAGACACAAGGAATATAACGTTGATCTAAATGTTGATTGTTCCTAAATGCAAACTCCAAATGACTAACAATGGTGATGCAAATAACTTTTTTTTGCATTTTATTGGAACATATAAGCATGGTTTACACACTCGGCAAGTTCTCACCGAATGTCTGAGTACTCATTGGTTTTTTTCAAAAGCGAGCAACTTACGTGTTAACTCGCGCGCCATTCAAGGCCGAACACTCACTCTAAACTCGCACGCAAATCGCGAGTTAAAACCTCAAAAACTCGCCAAAAACGCAGCGTCGTTAGGAAGCCTGAAAAAAATGGGAAAAAAAGTGGGAACGCAGATTTTTTTGATTTTCCCTCTTTACATAGTTTCCATTTCTTTCTTCATCCGAGTCTTTAAAAACCCTACTCGCACAGCATAAACACACAAATCGATTTGTCACCAAAAAAAAAGTTTGTATCTCTGCCTGTTTTGCAATTCCGCGTTCTGCATTTTGCATTCAAGATTTTCAGCGTTAACGTTTGTATTCAACATTTTCAGCATCGTATCTGCATTTTTTGGGTTTGCGTTTAATGAAATTGCCGTCTGATATAGTTTTTGAGGGTTGAAAAATTAATAGATTTAACTTCTAAGCTTTAACTTTTAAGTTTAAATTTAATACAGTTTAACTTTTCTCTGATTTATTTTTTTATGGCTTAGTTCGAAGGTTTTTAATTTAATATAAATATAGTTTGAACTTTAAATTTTAAATGTATAACATTCAATTTTTTTAATAGTTAGATTTCATTGTTCGTTACTTTTTTATATTAGGAACAATTGATCATATTAAGATTAAAAATTTATGAGTTAAAAGTTTAAATGTTTAAAAATTTAGATTTAAATATTATTATTTGTAAAATTGTTTTATGTTTAAGTGTTGTATAAATGTAAATGATTTCAATATTACTTATATAGGCTCAAATATTTTAATATTTTAGTATTAAATTGTTAATAGTATAAAATAATACATTTTGAAAGTATTAAATAATTTGATAATAAAACATTTAAATTACATCAAAATATAATTAAAATTTATTTATTTTACCCTACCTTAAAATTATGTGTATTGCATTGCCTATTATTAATTTAAATTTCATTCCTTATTATTGTCTTTTTTTTAATTTTTAATATTGATGTAAATAGAAATTAATATTGTTTAAATCATTATCTATTATATATTTCTTTGGTATATAATTATCTAATTATCTATTATAAATTAATTACAATATATTTTATTATACATTTTGTGACTATTAAAAAACATATTAGATTTAAATAAACTTTATATTTTTAATAATCATTACAAAAAGTTATGAAGTAGACATTCATAATAATGAATTGTTTGTAAATATAATAAATTTAGTGAAAACTATTTATAATTTTATAGTTTACCTCCATGTTTATATATTTTTCTTTTGGTTATTATTTATGTTGTAGGTTGCTTAATTATCACAATGGCATCTAGCTCTGCATCTGCTTCGAATACGGCTAATGCTAGTCAATCTGTTGGAAGGAAACCTGTTGGAAATCGTGACCCCACTTCGAAACATGGCATCATCGGACCGGTAGCAGGGACTGTTATTGGTACATGGTGCATTAAGAAGCATAGTGGAGGCATAAATCGCCTTAAATATCATATTGCAGGCATTCCTTGTCGTGATGCCAAGACATGTTGAAAGTGTCCTGAAGAGGTCCAACGAGAGATGATAGCCCTCCTTGCAGCACTAGATGAAAAAAAATTGGAGAGAGCAAGGCAACAAGCAGCCATACAAGAAGCCATTGCTCCTACTTTGTCACATTCAACAATAATTGAGATGGATGTGCAACACATTGTTGGCTCTACTCGCGGTCCACATATACGTGGTGAATCATCCTCTACCACTTCAATCAAATTCAATTTTGTGCCTAGAAATGAGCCAGGGTCACAACCTTCATTGGAAGCAACTGGATGGAATAAGGAGGTACATAAGGAAGCAGAGAAGGCTTGTGCAAACTTTTGGTATTATAACAACATTCCCTTCAACATGGCAAGGAGTCCATATTGGGAGAGTTTGGTGACGGCATTAACAATTGCAGGCAAAGGTTTTAAGGCCCCTAGCCCAAGAGATTTAAGTGGCAGGTTGCTCCAAGATGCTATTCTAGATGCAAAAGAAATTGTTCAAATTGAAAAGAACCAATGGCAAAAGTATGGATGCCCAATTCTTTCGGATGGTTGGACAAATGGAAGAAACCACACTATTATAAATTTTATAGTGGTTTCAAATGAAGTGATGGTTTTTCTTAAGTCAATTGATGCCTCTAACGTCATAAAGAATGTAGAAAATTTGAGCTTAATGTTAGAGGAGGTTGTTTTAGAGGTAGGGATAGAAAATGTTGTCCAAGTTGTTACAGACAATGCAGCTGCATATGTGGCAGTTGGAAGGTTGCTTCAAGAGAGACATCCAACACTATTTTAGACCCCATGTGCAGCTCATTGCCTCGACCTTCTTTTGGAGGACATAAGCAAAATTGATTGGGTGAAACCAATTGTAGATGAAGCAAGAGATATAACAATATATATATATATATATATATATATATATATATATATATATATATATATAATCACCCATGGGTTCTTCAATTGATGAGAGAGCACACCAAGGGCAAAGAACTTGTGCGATCGGGAGCTACAAGGTTTGCAACAAATTTCCTAACATTGCAAAGCATTACTAGTTTATTGACTCCCTTGAAGCAAATGTTTGTGAGTCAGCAATGGGTAGACTCAACTTAGTCAAAGAAGGCTGATGGAGAAAAGATTGTAAAAATAATTTTTGATGGTGAATTTGCAAGTAGAGCATTAGAGATTGTGAAGGTAACTTCCACTTGATTTAATTTTCAAATTGAATCCTTCAATTTTACTTGTGAACTTTAGAAGCATTTTGTTTCATTGCAGGTTGTAATTTAAGTTTGTGTTTCTAACTTTTTACTTTCTATTTTGTAGTTGACTGAGCCATTGGTGAGGGTCTTGCACTTGGTGGATGGCGAGAAAAATATGATGGGATATCTTTATGAGGCAATGGATAGGGCCAAAGAGGCCATCCAACACTATTACAAGGGGGATGCAAATAGATTTGCCCCTATTTGGGACATCATTGATCGAAGGTGGAATAATCAACTCCACCAACGTACTTTCTCAACCCCAAGTTCTACTTCTCTGAGTTTGGTAGCTTCACGGATGATAGTGGGGAGGTTATGGAGGGTCTAATCACATGTATTGAGAGGATGACACCTATAAGTGCAACAAGAGACCTCATCCTTTTAGAGTTGCAGAACTATAAGGCAACTAGGGGTCAATTGTTTTCTTCCAAAATGTGTGTACGAGAAAGAGGGATCCAAACACCAAGTAAGAAAAAGTGAATTCTGATATATTTCAAGTTATGAATTTCAATTATTAATAGAAATTAGAATATTGTTTATTTACAAAAAAAACTGAATATCTTATTTGCAGGTTCTTGGTGAGAAGATTTTGGTGGAAACACCCCAAATTTGCAAAGGCTAGCACTCCAAATTTTGTCTCAACCTTGTAGTGCTTCTGGCTATGAGAGGAACTGGAGTTTGTTTGATGCCATTCACACAAAGAAGCGTAATAAGTTGACACAAAAATGCCTAAATGATCTTGTTTTTGTGCAGTATAACCTTCGGCTTCGCAAAAAAAAGGTGCAGGACCAGCCAGATGAACTCACTGATTTGGATGACATTGATCCCTACAATGATTGGACTGTGCAAGATAATGTGATGCAGGAGCATCCAGAGGTATAAGGGAAATCCTATGTCACCCAAAAAATATACTTAGACTTAGTTTCTGTTTCATGTGTTTTCATTTTTGGATACCCATTTGGGTCAAATAAAGGTTCCAACTCTCACAGTTCCACTATCAATGTTCGTGTAAATTCCGAAAAAATAGGAGTATGTAATTGAGCCATCATTTTGGTGAACTAGGAAGTGTAAATTGGCTAGATGAATGTAATTGTAATTTAGAGCATTCCAGAAAAAGAATCAGGTCAAAAGGCCCCACGGTTTGAGAATTATTGCAATTTTTCGAGTTGTGGAGACCTCCTAAGAATGCTTCAAAGTCAGGTTAGGGGGCATTAAATGACCTCGAAAAGGGCCGAAAAATGGGGGACGAGCAAAGTTGTCCATAGAGCTATAGAGCGCTTCGAGAGCTTTCCAAAAATGTAAACGGTTCGTCAATCGGAGCTACGGTTCAAAAGTTATGCCTCCCGAAAGTTCGGTTACCGTTTTTGGATTCTTCTAGATTTGCGTCGACTTCTAACGCAGCTTCTGGAACCTTCTATTTGGTCGGTGGATGCCTACTAACACTTTCTAGAATGTACTCCTAGTCCTTAACCCTCCGGGGTCTATTTAAGGAGATTTCTGGCATTGTAAAAGGCAGTTCGGAGTGGAGTTTGAGAGGAGGTACTGAAAGGAGAAATTATCTCCACATTTATGCTATTGTAAGCCCTTAGGGCATGTTTTGAAGTTTATTTTCTCTGTACTGAATGTACTAGCTTATTTTTCAGTTAATACAATTCCCCTTTTTCTGTTGTGTCGATTTTGTTCTTGGGTTGTGTCCCCATCAAGTGGTATCAGAGTTGGTTTTCCTAAGTGTGTAGACAGAGCGCCGACTGTGAGGCAGTTTGCACCAGGACTATGTGGTTGTGGATTTGAGTTAAGAAGATGCCTCCACGAAGAGAGCGTGGTGGAAGGGCCAGAGCTATTAATCCTGAGGAGGTTAGAGCCCTCCAAAGGCAGGTACAAGCATTGCAAGAGGAACTCCGTAGAGGAACAATTGTGGCCGCAGGTGATGAAAGTGAAGATGACAATGAAGAAGATGAAATGGGACCAGAAGGGGAATTTGACGGGGAAGTTCTGAATCATGCAGAAGAAAGGCTTTTAAGGGCCATTACTAAGTTTGGGAAAAGACCTACAATTGAAGTGGGTGTATTTTCAGGAAATCTGAAACCAGATGAGTTGATCGATTGGATCAATGAACTGGAAGAATACTTTGAGTATGAGGATATCAGGGACCCAGATAGGGTTAAGTTTGCAAAGGCCATGCCAAAATTTGGTCGCAAGAGGTTCAATTGGAAAGAAACAGAAGAGGAAAGGAGAAGATCACAAGATGGGATCGCATGGTGGACAAATTGAAGAAGCAGTTCATTCCTGTGGACTATGAGCTTGATTTGTTTAAGAAGATGCATGCATTAAAGCAAGCAAGAAGATCAATCCAAGAATATACAGAGGAATTTTACTGACTCTTGATTAGAGTAGGGCATGCAGAAGCAAATAAGGAGAAGGTTGCTCGTTATATCAGTGGGTTGTGACCTAGCATCCAAGAGGAATTAAGTCTCGTAAGAATGACCAGCGTTGAAGAGGCATACCAGTTTGCCCTACGAGTTGAAGAGAAGTTGAATAAAAAGTTTGAAGGAAGACAAAGAGGGCGCGGTCAAGGAGGAAGGGGAAGCAGTAGATCATCTGGAGGCCACAATGAAACCCAAAAGAAAATGAAGATGTGGGTACTAGCAGGAACCAGAGGAATGAGGGTTTCAACTGCTCCCATGATCAAGACTTTGGAAATCAGAGAGGAAGAGGTAGAGGACGTGGACAAGGAAGAGGAGGCTTCCGTGGTACTTGTTTCCATTGCAATGAAGAAGGTCATCGTGCCTTTGAATGCCCTCAACGACAAGGAAGGACAGATAGGAGAGCTGAGGGCCAAGCTAGGGTTGCTCACGTGGATGAGGATGCACAATCATCACATTCAGAGGATGCAGAAAGAGGAGAGACCTTGGTAAATGAAAGAGTCCTACTAAGTGGTGAGATTGAACCAAGACAACGGAGGAGTTTGTTCCGTACCAGATGCAAGTGTGAGGATAAATGTTGTGACATGATCATTGATGGTGGTAGCACTAATAACTTGGTATCAGAAGAGATGGTCTCTAAGCTGAAGCTCAAGACGGAGAAACATCCCCAGCCCTATTGGATTGCTTGGGTAAAAGATGATCATAAGGTCCTGGTAAGTGAACAATGTTTAGTGAAACCATGATGAAGTTCTCTGTGATGTTATTTCGATGGATGTTTGCCATCTATTGTTGGGTAGACCATGGCAATTTGATAGACATGCAGTACATGATGGACATGCAAACACATACTCTCTGACAAAGAATGGAGTTCACCACAAATTGAAACCCATGTAAAAGGAAGGTGAAAAGGTATGTAGCAGTGCTAGGATTTGTCTTGTTGATGAAAGGAAGTTTTTAGATGGCATGAAACATCAGCATATGTGCTATGCTTTGATTCCTAGGAAAGATAAAGAAGGTAGTAGTGAAATACCACTTGAAGTTTCAGATTTACTAGGGGAGTTTGGAGATATTATCTCTGATAATGTTCCAGATGGATTGCCACCAATGAGGCAAATCAGTCATCAGATAGATCTGATTCCAAGAGCTAGTTTGCCTAACAAGGCTGCTCACAGGATGACTCCTACTGAAACAGAGGAGCTAAATAGACAGGTTCAAGAGCTGTTGAGGAAGGGCTTGATTCGAGAGAGCCCGAGTCCATGTGCAGTACCTGCAGTACTTGCACCAAAGAAGGATGGAGAGTGGAGGATGTGTACAGATTCTCGAGCTATAAATAGGATAACCACCAAGTACCAGTTTCCTTTGCCAAGGATGGATGATCTTATGGACTGCTTGAGTGGAGCTCAGTACTTCACAAAGATAGATCTGAAGAGTGGTTATCACCAGATACGGATTCGAGAAGGAGATGAGTGGAAAACAGCCTTCAAGACCAAGGAGAGTCTTTATGAGTGGTTAGTCATGCCCTTTGGATTGACGAACACCCCAAGCACCTTCATGCGGCTCATGAATGAGGTACTTAAGAATTTCTTGGGAAAATTTGTTATTGTTTATTTGGATGATATTTTAATTTTCAGCAAGACTTTGGAAGAACATTTATTGCATATTCGTAGTGTCCTTGAAAGGCTAAGGGAAAAGAAACTATTAATTAATCTGAAGAAGTGTATCTTTGCAAAAAGGGAGTTAGTCTATTTGGGGTTTGTTATATCACCTGAAGGTCTCAAAATGGATCCAGATAAGGTAAAAGCCATCTTGGAATGGCCTATTCCAAGGTCTGCTACTGAGGTAAGATCATTTCATAGTCTGGTTAGTTTTTACAGGAAGTTTATTAAGAATTTCAGTGGCATATGTGCACCCCTAACTGATACAATAAGAGGAGATAGAAAAGAGTTCAAATGGACTGCAGCAGCTGCGAGAAGTTTTGAATTGCTGAAGAAGAAGGTGACAGAACAGCCTGTGTTGGCACTTCCAGATTTCAGAAAAGTGTTCCAGGTGGATTGTGATGCTAGTGGTAGTGCTATTGGGGCTGTATTAAGCCAAGAAGGTAAGCCTATTGCATATTTTAGTGAAAATTTGATTGATGCAAAGAAGTATTATGTATATGATCAAGAGTTCTATGCAATAGTTCAGGCTTTAAAGAAATGGAGGCATTATTTATTGCCAAAGGAATTTGTTTTGTATACTGATCATCAGGCATTACAGTACCTAAATAGCCAAGGTAAATTGAATCAGAGGCATATGAAGTGGGTAGAGTTCTTGCAGAGCTATACATTTGTGTTGAAGCATAGAAGTGGAAAATCTAACAGGGTTGCAGATGCACTAAGTAGGAGACAGTTGTTGCTTTCAGTAATGCAGGTTGAAGTAGTTGGGTTTGATGAACTCAAGAATTTGTACCCTGAGGATCTTGATTTTGCTGAAGCATGGAAAGCTTGTAAAGAGCCTGTTGCTGTAGATAGAACCAAGTGGTTAGACTATTTGATTCAGGATGGCATGTTGTTCAAGGGTAGTCAATTGTGCATTCCAAGGAGTTCCATGAGGGAAAATCTGATTAAGGAGAAACATAGTGAAGGGATGGCAGGACATTTTGGTCGAGATAAGACCATTGCCATTCTTAGAGAACATTATTTTTGGCCTCAAATTTCACAAGATGTGAAGAAGTTTGTCCAAAGTTGTCAAGTTTGTCAAGTTGCCAAGGGGTTTAGTCACAATACTGGCCTATATCAGCCATTGCCTGTTCCATCAACGCCATGGGAGGACATAAGTATGGATTTTGTTCTTGGATTGCCAAGGACACAAAGGGGTAATGACTCGGTATTCGTAGTGGTTGATAGGTTCTCCAAAATGGCACATTTCATTCCATGCCACAAAACTCATGATGATGTCCATATTGCAGACTTGTTTTTCAAAGAGGTGGTAAGACTACATGGTCTTCCAAAAAGCATAGTTTCTGACAGAGATACTAAATTTGTGGAGTATTTGTGGAGGACATTATGGAAGAAGTTTGAGAACAGACCTAAAATTCAGTTCCACGCATCACCCGCAGACTGATGGCCAAACAGAAGTGGTAAATAGAAGTCTGGGCAATTTGCTGAGATGTTTAGTTGGGGATAAGCCCAAGGGATGGGATTTGATTCTACCACAGGCAGAGTTTGCTTATAATAACTCTGTAAATAGGAGTACTAGAAAATCACCATTCCAAATTGTATATGGGAGTAGCCCAAGGACTGCACCAAAGCTGAGGAAGATAGAACAAGGGGAGAGGACAAGTGCTGAAGTTAAGGAATTTGCTAAACATATCAAGCGTCTACATGAGGAGGTTCAAGCACACATTACCAAGAGGAATCAAGAGTATAAAGCTAGGGCTGATCAAAGGAGAAGACATAAGGAATTCCAAGTAGGAGATTTAGTCATGGTGCACTTACGAAAAGAAAGATTTCCAGCCGGTACTTACAACAAGCTGAAAATGAAGAAATTTGGCCCCTGCAAAATTCTGAAGAAACATGACTCAGGAAATGCATATGAGGTGGAGCTGCCATATGGTATTCACATTTCTCCTATTTTCAACATTGCAGACTTAACAGAGTATCATGATGATGGTGCAGATGACAAGCCAATGTTAGAGCCATGTCCAATTCCTACTTCTAAGAAGGAGGAGATAGAAGACATTCTAGATCATTGTGTGGGTAGGAGTACCAGAAATAAGCAATATGAAGAGTATTTGGTCAAATGGAAAGAACGACCGATCGAGGACTCAACTTGGATTTTAGCAGCTGAGGTTTCCCATTTGGGATTTCCTCTACCATTCATAAAGTGACAAGGTCACTTTTCAATCTACCCTAGGTGTCTGATGCAAGAGCATCTGGAGGTATAAGGGCAATCCTGTGTCACCCAAAAAATATACTTAGACTTCGTTTCTGTTTCATGTGTTTTCATTTTTGGATACCCATTTGGGTCAAATAAAGGTTCCAACCCTCACAATTCCACTATCAGTGTTCGTGTAAATCCCGAAAAAAATAGGAGTATGTAATTGAGCCATCATTTTGGTGAACTAGGAAGTGTAAATTGGCTAGATGAATGTAATTGTAATTTAGAGCATTCCAGAAAAAAAATCAAGTCAAAAGGCCCCATGGTTTGAGAATTATTGCAGTTTTTCAGGTTGTGGAGACCTCCTAAGAATGCTTCAAAGTTAGGTTAGGGGCATTAAATGACCTCGAAAAGGGCCGAAAAATGGGGGACGAGCGAAGCTGGTCCATAGAGCTATAAAGCGCTTCGAGAGCTTTCCAAAAATGTAAACGGTTCGTCAATCGGAGCTACGGTTCAAAAGTTATGCCTCCCAGAAGTTCGGTTACCGTTTCTGGATTCTTCTAAGTTTGCATCGACTTCTAATGCAGCTTCTGGAACCTTCTATTTGGTCGGTGGATGCCTACTAGCACTTTCTAGAATGTACTCCTAGTCCTTAACCCTCCAGGGTCTATTTAAGGAGATTTCTGGCATTGTAAAAGGCAGTTCAGAGTGGAGTTTGAGAGGAGGTACTGAAAGGAGAAATTATCTCCACATTTATGCTATTGTAAGCCCTTAGGGCATGTTTTGAAGTTTATTTTCTTTGTATTGAATGTACTAGCTTATTTTTCAGTTAATACAATTCCCCTTTTTCTGTTGTGTCCATTCTGTTCTTGGGTTGTGTCCCCATCATAATGATCCCTCCTTATTTACGGAGGATGAGATTGCTGACATGGAGAGGCAAGCTATGGAGGATTTGCCTGCAGCAAAAGTAGGGGAGATTGGATTAGATGAGATCGATGTGGTGGAGGAGGAGCCAGTTCCACCTACTAGCATGGTGGAGCCACAAGCACAATCTACTACACCAAGCAAGGAGCCAGTTTCAAGCATTAGGACTCCGACTGTACCCTCTGTCTCCCATTATTTCTCTAGGGTCGGGAAGAGGAAGATATGAGAACTTTTAATATCTAAGTGCCTAGATATGAAATTTATGGTGGTGATTTTCAAATAAAATAATCATAAATTAATAATAGATATTATTTAGTAACTTAGTAGTAAGCTATTGTATTCATTTCCATTATCCAGCTTCATATGATGATGTCATTTTGTAATCAATGTGTTTTGAAGTTTGAACAATCAGATAATTTGCAATGGGTACAATGTGAGAAATTGTGATATATTTGTGTATTTTTTATGAGATTCCTTTGTGTTTTCTAAACTTGAACCAATTGAAACCATTTGTAATGCTTGCACAAATTGCAATTAAGGGAAAAACACTAAAAATCCCTCAGTGAACAACAAAGTTCAAGTCAAATGTACAACTGTAGGAATGTCGACAATTTATTTAGTTGTCTAGCAAGTAGTTGCTGGTTACAGACCTACATGTTTTCCAAACAACACTCTGAACTGTCCGAACTCGAAGTATGAAGGAATAAAAACATAAAAGCATGCAAAAATGTAGGTTGAAATTGCTGTGAAGGACCGTGGATGTGCTACAGCAGTGATAAAAATGTTCTTGTGTCGCTGCCCAGCTAGGTTTGAGATCGGGAAATGAATTAGGACAGTGCTGGAGGTCTGACAATGAACACTTATTTATGGTTTTTAAACTCATCGTCTCATTAGATATATTTTGTAATTGATTTTGAAAAATAGGAAATGTGTTTTATAAGAAATAATAAAGCTTATTAAGTTGCCAAGTCTTTGCCGAGTTTTCACCAAGTTTTTGCCGAGTTTTTATGGAGTCAAAAAAATTGGGCTTGCCGAGTACTCTCCGAGTTCGAGTATGCGATCTATGCATATAAGCATTGGCTACAAATGAGAAAATATGCATCTTCAACAATGAGACTTAAGGCAATGCATGCTATGATTTAATGATATTCTAATTCCCTTTGACAACTCCTAAAATGAAATTCTGATATAAATCAGTCTGCAATCTCTCCACAACAGATTTTTTAAAAAAAAAAAAACCCTACCAATGCCCTAAATATCTAATCTCAAACAATGCAAAATGTAATAGATAGAAACCTAGAATTGCTCCAAAAATCCGAATTTTACAGTAGTGAGTCACTGTAGCAGCGTTACTGTAGTAAATCATTGTAGCGATAACACTATAGCAGCGGTACTGTAGCAATGTTACTGTAGCAGCAATACTGTAGTAGAGTTACTGTAACAATATCCAACTTATTCCTTCAATCTTACTCAACAAATTTGGCCCTAGGCCACAACTTTGGCACAATGAAAACACTGATTTGTCTTCTCCAATAGCTGCAACCCTTCGGAAAATATTTCACCACCTCAGTTATGCAAATTAATAGGAGTGTTTGTTCCCAACGATCAATGTGGCAACTACAGAAACCCTTGGCTCCACAAGTTATCCAATCGAGTAGATGGTAACACATTTGATGCTCAACAATGAGGCTGCCCTCCCTATTTATTATATTCCTCCAATAGATGGACCTCCTAGAAGAAATAAAATAATATTTAATTCCTCCTTCTAGAAGATTCTTTTAATTTATTTATTCAACTTTATTCACTTTTAATTAAATTAATTAAATATAAAGTCACCTTTTAATTTTAATTTATTTAATGACTTTATAAGAAATTAATTTAATCAATTTCTCCTTATTTCTACACTTAGCCTTTGTAGATTGTAAGCACTAAGAACTCCACCGAGATGCTAACAAAGATGGGGATATTACAGTCTGCCCTCCCTGAAATTGCTTGTCCTCAAGCAACCTTAACTCCAGATGCTACAAAATCTTATTCTCCCATGTCGCATCGTCTGTCGGCAAGTCACCACGTACTCCCTGATAGTATGTCTTTTCAAATTCCTCTCCCTAAACTCAATGATAGCCTCTGGTACTAAAACCAATTTTCCCTTATGACCCAAGGGTGGAAGCACTGTAGAAGGAACAATTTGGTGTCTTAAAGCCCTTTTGAGATGTGACACATGAAAAACATTATGTACCTTACTGTCAACTATTACTTCAACACATAAACTACCTCACCCACATGCCTAAGGATTTTGAAGGGTCCATAGTATCGTAGCTTGAGCTTTTTTGCACCATTTTTCTTGAGTGTAGACTGTCTATAAAGCTATAACATCAAGTACACTATATCTCCTACCTCGAATGAATGTTTGACTCTTCTCTAATCTGCATATTGCTTTTGTTGGTTTTGTGCCCTTTGAATATTCTCCTTGAGAGCCCTCATGACATCTTGATTTCCCTGCAGCAAAGCTTCAACACTAGGCACTCTACTATCACTCATCAATAAATCAAGAAAGTTGGATGCCTCATAACCATACAAGACCATAAATGGTGTCATTTGAATGGGAAGATGGTAGGTGGTATTAAAGCAATACTCACATAGATATATCCTCTTAACCCATCCTTTTTGCTGCCCTACAATATAGTTCATGAGATATCCCTTCTTGGTTAGATCATAATGTAGTGTTGCATGCTGTGAATACCCATGAACAAATCTGCCATAAAAAACACA
This sequence comes from Cupressus sempervirens, assembly GCA_028749045.1. Classification (NCBI taxonomy): domain Eukaryota; kingdom Viridiplantae; phylum Streptophyta; class Pinopsida; order Cupressales; family Cupressaceae; genus Cupressus; species Cupressus sempervirens. The sequence continues at coordinate 353,196,611 of CM053788.1, forward strand.
TGAACCCAAAAATCCTCTAAGTTGTTTGAGACTCTCGGGTGTAGGCCACTCAATGATTGCCTTGACCTTGTCTAGATCTATGCATACTCCCTGTGTGCTAATGATGTGTCCTAAGTACAAGAGCTCTCTAGAGCCTAACTCACACTTGAATTCCTTGACATGCAAGGTCTCTTTGCCAAGAGTACCCAAACTTGTATCAAGATGCGGAATATGATCCCTCCACAATTTGTTGTACACAAAAACTAACACAAACTACCTCAATTGTTGTATGTCTAGACGATAAACATGTTTTTGTTGCTCCCCATGTATTGGCATAAAAACACAATCAATGTCATGAAGCCATACCATATCAGCATCTCCCATGTTTAACACATAAAAATCTGCATTAAACTCAAAGCTATTCAAATGCATGGGCAGATTTGAAATCTTCCTATTGCACCTAAGAGTGTAGCCATTTGTAACCTTTACTCTTATACCCTCAAAGACGTCCATTTGTATGTTGCGTCTCTCAACCAACCAAGCATCAATGAAGTTATGTGTGGCTCCTGTATAAAGCAAGGTAATGATTTTCTGCCCAACTAAAACTACACGCATTTTAAAGGATCCCTCAAGTATGTATGTTAGTGAGACGTGCTTCATGTAGCTGAACTGATTTTTCTCTATCAGCACTTTCTTCCTCATGTTCTGATCCTGCTAGCTCAGACCCTTCATAATCAAATTTCTGATCTAAATTTTCAGATTCAGAATTCTCATTATATGTCCACCTAACACAATTAATCTTCCCCTTACACCTTAATGGACAATCATGGTTTGCATCATGCGCCCCTTTGCAATAAAAACAAAACTTCTTTCTACTCAAATCATTAAGCGTTCTCTATCTACAGGTGCTGCTGATTCCCCCTTTGTATCTAACTTTTCCTAAACTTCCAAATATGATCCTCAATTTGTTTGTGCATCATGTCATGATGAGATAATGCTGCAATAATCTCATCCTTCTTCACCTTCAACTGAGTCTCCAAGCTATGAGCAACATCAGCCACACATGAAGAACCTATTGGTTCCCAAAATTGCCGATTGGAAATCCAAGAGCCTACCACTTCTCCGATAGGAGTTCTCAATCAGTTCTGGCCAACGAACGGGAATACTTCTCAATTCCCCTGCACTTCAACCTTCGCTACACCTAGGCGGGTAGACCTTTCCTCGAACCTAATAACTTGGTTCAAAGATTTTCTAAAGCAAATTTGAGCTTTGGAGCTCTCTGGCTAGCAAGGTCCTTGAACTCGATGAAATTGAAACTGAATGCTAAGTACTTGAAATAATTGAATGTTTTGTATAAGGTTTTTTAATAATGAATTTGATGCTTGTAGGAAGGAAAAAAAAGATTTTCTGACTTCAATAATAAAAGACCAGTGCCTCTACTCATCCGGGCAATAGTCAACTTCAATAAATTTTCAATACAACTTTATAAACTTCTTATGCACTTGAACTACCAACAATTAAATAATCAAGATGCGACAAATCAAATATTATGCAATCTAAATTAGTCCAAATTGAGCTTTAACCCGTCTAGTTGGGAGACAAACTAGACATAGATACAGAAACAATTCAATATTTCACAATATACGTGATGATCAAATTTAAAATGCTAAATGACCATGTCCACTTATCCAACATTTAAATTGTATACAAAATTCCAAAAAAATTTACAAAGGACGATTCATCTGCAATTTCAATCTCCATGCCATTTAAAAATAAACAAAAGAATTTATTTTATTATTAAACTAAAATAAATGAATTTATATTACAAGTCATATTATAGCCCTTGTTCCTTTGTACAAGTAGATATAAAATACTCCTTGAGAATATGTTTTCTTGTGTTCAAACAAATGAATCATATATATATTCTTTATGAACGTGACTTTTAGAATATTTTAATACATCATTTTGTTAGGAATACTTAATCATCTGATTAGTCGCACCTTTTGCAATTAAGATAACATTATCATGTCTCTTCTTATTAAGACGACTTTTCTCCTTTTATGGAACTATGGAGTGTCTTTAGTTCAACGAAAATCAATGGAATAAATAATTTCTTTCATTATTCAATGGGCTTTGATGACCTATCAATAGAAATTTGGACTCCATCGGTGGCTCTTATTGGGGATATATGTCCCTTGCAAGCATAATGAGATTCCAGCTATATCTAGAGGAGCTGACCGAGCATCCATGCTTAACATGATGTAAGGTAAAATTGGGTGGCCCTAGGCCCCCAAAGTGAACATCAATTCTTTCCTCTATCAAACACTTGATTCTGATCATGTAACACCTTTCTTCTAATCATGATATGCTTTCCTTTCATCATTTTAGTCTGCTGCCTAAACATCAAACTCGTAGTAGGTGCGCCATCCTCATGAAGAATATTCATTGGCTCCATTTCATCAATGAAGTCTTTGGTATCCGTCATACTTGCCTTTGAGAGATCATGAGGTGCAATGTGGTCTATTCTGAATAGAAGATCCCCATAGTCATGTATTTGATCAATTGCACAAACATCTCCTTGAATGCCCTTCTCTACACAATTTGCCCCATACATCAAATATTGTTTCTCTTCACAACAAGGCTTTGAGAATGGCTTATCTTCTAGAAGTATATTTTCCCTTTCACCAAGAGTTTGACCAACTAGGATACTTAGGAAATTTTCAACACAATGCTTCAATGCAATCTCCTCTTCAAACATATCTGATTTTGTATCTCCTTTACATGTTTGACCAACCCCTCCTCGTAGGATGAACTAGTGCATGGCTAATTTGCTAAATGCACCTCCTCATTCATATCTTGAGTTTCATCATCTTGAAAATCAGATCTGCTATCTTCATCATGATGCTGATGGACTTGATTGCAAAGAAAATCCTCTTCAAACAATCGATTTGAGAATATAGCAAATTCAGATATATCTTCTATCACTTTTTCTTCAAACAATGGGTTTAAGCATATGGCAAATTGACGCATACTATCATGAGAGCTTTCATCCAGATCAGAAAGTGTTTCATCAAATAGTGTACTAAATTCATCCTTCTGGGAATCATCATCTTCTTGACTAGTAAGACGAATATCTTCATCAACAGTATATCCTAAAACTTCTTCATGTTCATATGTCGTATGCAATTCTATATCATCTTCACTATATGGTTCTTGTGAATTATTATCTCCTTCCAATACCTTTTTAGAATGCACTGATCCATCACCTTGGTCACCATGGTTATTTGAGAAAAACTTTGGACCATTTCTTTCAGTATGTTTCTAATATTCTAGATCTAACAAGGCTGAAATTTCTTCCACGCTTAGAGAATCCTCTTCCTCATTTTCACATTCATTGTCATTTGAAGGCATATAAGTATCATCATAAGCAGATTCCTCCTTAGACTGTCCACAAATTTCTTCTCTATTTAAGTCTGAAATATCATTAGACTCATATGTTGCTTCAGTCTTGAATTCATTTTCCTCTGCAACTAGTTCATTATCCATGAGTTTGAGAAAGTTAAGAAACTGGTGATCATATAAGAGGCCTAATTCCCGCATCCTGTAGAGAAGATCAAATAATGGAGGTCTATATTTTGAAGGTATTTCTTGATAGGCATTAAACATCCTCATAAAAAATTGTGTTGCGGATTCTTCTTCTTGCCTTTCTAAGTTAAAAAATGCATCTAAAGGACATATATAACTCGGACTTTCATCCAATATTTCAAAGAGAAGCATCAAATCAGGATTTTTTGGCGAGATTCCCAACTCACAAAACTTTCTTATCAATTCATCGCATGGAGGCATGATGGTTGAAGGGACCTCCCGAAAAATATTCACCATCCTTATGAACAAATGTGCCGATGTCTCGCCTTCATATCTTTCTAGATTGAAAAAGGCATCAAGTGGGTGTATGTTAACTTCCTCCATAGTGTAAGATAAATATGCTTCCTGGTAATAGTACATATTCTCCATGTTAGGTAATCAAATCATTTCCTTCTGAGTCTTTTCCCTTAGCAAAGCTACCAACTGAAAATTGTATTGAATAGAGTCGCCACATCTTTCGAGGAATGTATTGATTTGTTGAACTTTTGGATTCTCACTTCTAACAGAGTACACTTCTGAACAAACTGATATAACTCTCTAATTTTGGTCTTACGAAATCTAAAACTCTAGGTAATTGCACAACACTTTTTTGTTTTTTATTGAAGAACTGCACAACACTTATTGCAAGCAACTCTCCCCAGTAAAGTTGCCAATCTATTGGTTCCCAAAACTACAGATTGGAACTCCAAGAACCTGCCACTTCTCCGATAGCACTTCTCAATCAGTTCTAGCCAACGAACGAGAATACTTCTCAATGCCCCTACACTTCACCCTCTACTACACCTCGGCGGGTAGACCTTTCCTCGAACTTGATCACTTGGTTTAGAGATTTTCTAAAGCAAATTTGAGCTTTGGAGTTCTCCGGCTAGCAAAGCCCTTGAACTCAATGAAATTGAAATTGAATGTTGAGTACTTGAAATAATTGAATGTTTTATATAAGGGTTTTTAATAATGAATTTGATGCTTGTAGGAAGCAATATATAGATTTTCTAACTTCAATAATTAAAAGACCAGTGCCCCTGCTCATCCGGGCAACAGAGTCAACTTTATAAAATTTTCACATACAACTTTATAAAGTTCTTATGCAATTGAATTGCCAACAATTAACTAATCAGATGCGATAGACCAAATATTATGCAATCTAAATTAGTCCAAATTGAGCTTTAACTCCTCTGGTAGGGAGACAAACTGGACATAGATAAAGAGACAATTCAATATTTCACAATATATGTGATGATAGAATTTAAAATGCTAAATGACCATGTCCACTTATCCGACATTTAAATTGTATACAAAATTTAAAAAATAATTACAAAGGACGATTCATCTGCAGTTTAAATCTCCATGCCATTTAAAAAATAAACAAAAGACTTTCTTTAATTATTAAAATAAAATAAATGAATTTATATTACGAGTCATATTATAGCCCTTATTCCTCTGTACAAGTAGATATAAAATACTCCTCCTTGAGAATATGTTTTCTTGTGTTCCAACAATTGAATCATATATATATATATATATATATATATTCTTTATGGGTGTGACTTTTAAAATATTTGAATACATCGTTTTGTTAGTAATACTCAATCCTTTGATTAGTCACACCTTTTGCAATTAAGATAACATTACCATGTCTCTTCTTATTAACACGACTTTTCTCCTTTTATGGAACTATGGAGTGTCTTTAGTTTAACGAAATTGATGGAATAAATAATTTCTTTCATTATTCGATAGGCTTTGATGACCTGTCAATAGAAATTTGAGCTCCATCAAAACCCTCAAACTGTTCTTGTTTCTTCATGTTTGGAACCTTTACCAAATCCTTTAATTGACCAAACTCATCAACTTCATTGTTGTCATCGCATCCAACTACATTTTTAGATTCATTCTCTGTTTGAAATAATAGTCTTCTAATGTTATCCATCCTCTTTTTCCTTGCTATGTTGACGAGATTGACCTTTCCTTTGACTTCTTGAAGATGTTGTCTTACATTGGCAACCACCAATTTAGCATTTTTAGCTTTTTGCAACCATTCATCATTCATTTCTTTAAACTTTTTCACCTCTTTAATGCCGAAGTATGTTAAACTAGCTCTAGTATAATTGATATCTTTCAATTTACCAATAGGTGTAAGGCTGCCATTAATGGATGTTATCATAGTGTTGACGTTTTCATTATATGGAGAATGGTGGTGCATAACACAATTGTCCTCAAACAAATCAGTAATGATATCATGCCATTGTAAAGATTTACCTTCATCACGTGTAATCAAAATACTAGAGGCTGCTCCACTATGTAGAGGATCAACTTTCATATCCACCTTAAGTGGCTTAATCAAATGATGAGGTCTTTGTAACTGCCCATTCCAAAGCAAGCTCCCTGACTGAAATAAGTCTGAATTAGATGCATCATGGTGTGTGCTATCGTCCATGCACACATCAACATTCAAGGTACTGCTGCTATGTCCTTCAACAGATAACTCAACTACATGTTCCTCTAGCTCGCAATCATAGGGCTCCATGCCAACAACCGAATCTTCAAACTCATTTGTTAAGGTCTGATTTGAAAAATCAGACTCATCAATGCATGAATGTGCATCATACATTGTGTCATTAATACCCCTTTCTTGATTACTACCAAGTAACATCTCAAGGATAGCATTTGGCCCTTGTGGATGCAAGGTTTCATCACTGATGTCATAAAAATCATAAGTGTTTATGCAATCTCCATTCATGGTAACGGTATCTTGAGTGTCAACACCCACAATCACTTACATAACCTGTTGTGAAACCTCTTGTAAGGATGATGTAGACAAATCATCGCCCAAGGCTGTCATACTATTTTCCTAATTCAAATTTGCATGTCCACCAAATTCATCATATAAAGTTTTACACCTTATTGGAAGTAGAAGACATAAAATCATTCTCTATCATGTGTTGAAGATTTTGGAAAGTGTCTAGCTTATGAGTCCAAAATTCAGTTGTAACTGTCCCACTACGATCTAACATAGGTAATGTGAATTTGTGTGCTGCATGCTTCAAACCTCTATTTTGGTCGCTTGGTCTTCGATCTTGCCTTGTCTTATAATGCTCTCTCCTTTGACTTAGCAAGCTGTCAAAGTTCACGTGGTCCCTAACCTCTGGTGTCAATGATTCTGATTCAACATTCGCTGCCATAAGATGATCTGCAAATATTGCCTCTCCTTCAACATTATCATCTTCGTGTTTATCCTTGAGAAAGGTAGGGCGTGTAGGCCTATGAATGGTCCAAGAGGAAGCTCTTTGTACTATACTCCTATCAGCATCTAGGACTTGGTTTTGTTTGATCTGCGGATTCATCTTTTGTATTGTTGTAGTAAGTTTTCATAAAGCTTCAGCTATCCATTGCTGCTCTGCTGCCAAATGTCTAAAGAACTCTCATGCTTCTCTTTCTTCATTGTCCTCACCATCTTTTCCTTTGTTTCTTGCCATCTTCTCCTCCCTTATCACCCATTTCTTCTACGGGTATATTCTCAAACTGATTTTGCTCTTGTTCTAATCTCCTACGAGTGACAACCCTAATGTGACCTCGTTATTGTGGCTGCATATAAAACTTCCACCCTCCAAGATAACAGGATCAAAGCTCTGATACCATTGTAATAACTCCAATTGGTTATAACTTCAAAAATACCAAATTCTTTAATAATTTAGTCGTTTGACATTTCGTCAAATACTTTGGACACAAGGAATATAACGCTGATCGGAATGTTGATTGTTCCTAAATGCAAACTCTAAATGACTAACAATGGTGATGCAAATATTTTGTTTTGTATTTTATTGGAACATATAAACATTGGTTACAAATGAGAAAATATGCATCTTCAACAATGAGACTTTAAGGCAATGCATGCTATGATTTAAATGATATTCTAATTCCCGTTGACAACTCCTGAAATGAAATTCTGATATAAATCAGTCTACAATCTCTCCACAACAGATTTTTAAAAAACCCTACCAATGTGCTAAATATCTACTTTCAAACAATGCAAAATGTAATAGATAGAAACTTGGAATTGCTCCAAAAATCTGAATTTTACAATAGCGAGTCACTGTAGCAAGTCATTGCAGTAAATAGCTGTAGCAAATCATTGTAGCGATGCCACTGTAGCAACAATACTGTAGCGGCGTTGCTATAGCAGTGATACTATAGCAGAGTTACTGTAGCAATATCCAACTTATTCCTTCAATCTTACTCCACAAATTTTGGCCCTAGGCCACAAATTCGGCACAATGAAAAGACTGATTTGTCTTTTCCAACAGCTGCAACCCTTCGGAAGATATTTCACCACCTCAGTTATGCAAATCAATGGGAGTGTTCATTCCCAATGATCAATGTAGCAACCGCAAAAACCCTTGTCTCCACAAGTTATCTGCTAGAGTAAATGGAAACACATTCGATGCTCAACAATGACACTGCCCTCCCTATTTATTCTTTTCCTCCAATAGACGGACCTCCTTCTAGAAGAAATAAAATAATATTTAATTCCTCCTTCTAGAAAAAAATTTTAATTTATTTATTTTACTTTTAATCACTTTTAATTAAATTAATTAAATATAAAGTCACCTTTTAATTTTAATTTATTTAATGAATTTATAAAAAATTAATTTAATCAATTTCTCCTTATTTCTCCACTTAGCCTTCAGAGAATGTAAAGGCTAAGAACTCCACAGAGATGCTACAAAAGATGGGGACATTATAACATTCTTAGATTAGAGTGTTAAAATCCTTTTAACAAGGTTACTCCTAGTAGAGAAAAGATCCTAATAGATCTAGAGGAAAATCATGTGACAAGGTACACCTAACAGTGTTTTGTAACCCTTAATTGGGCAAGCTCATAACAGAGCATATTCCAGAAGTATACAATATTTGTGAGCACCATTCTCACATCGTGCTTATCATCCAAATTGGGTTTCCACGAGATAAATATTGGTGTTATTGTTGTGTGGATGATTATATTGTTTATCTTGGTTTCATGTTCACTTAATAGATAATAACACTATAGGTATAATTGAATCTTATCGGTGAATTGTTTGGAAGTTAAGAATAGGAGTTGTTAATTTGGTGATTACTAATTCACCCCCCCGCCCCCCACCCTCTTAGGAATCAATCCTATACCTATAAATGGTAACAAAGCTTTGGTCCCTAAACTGGAAGCTTAACTGCTTTGGGAAAAGATCTCAAGATGTATAGGAAGGAGGCACCAAAGTCTAACAAATATGAAGATGACTTTGGAATGTGGGCAAGATGGATGAAACTTCATATATCAAGACTTGGAGATAATGCCGAGGACTTTCTTACCACAGAATATATGGAACCTGTTGGTCCACTTGATGATGCGCAAAAGAAGACAAAGCTAGTATACAAAACAATAATGATAGAACTGGCTAGTGCTTTAAAGAACTCCGAGTATGTTTACATTCACGATCTATCGTTAGCTAAACAGATGTGGGATTAACTGTTACAAGTACATGGTGGAGATGCACATGTTCTAGAAGTTAAGGTTGAAGGACTGAAAGAAAAGTTGGATGCAATGAGAATGAGTATGGGACAAAAATCAAAGAAATTTTTGTTGCAATCAAAGGAGCTGGAGGAACTATTGAAGAAAGTGAAGTTGTAAGTAAAATGTTGAGAAATTTACCTAACCAATATGCAATTAGAGTTTCTTCTATACAAGAACTGAGAACTATTGACAAAAGTAAGATTACCATTGTTTCACTTAACGGTAGGCTAATAGTATTTGAGCTAAGAAACTATGACAATAGTCAACAAACTAGTGAAATTGCACTTCAAGCTTCAGCAAGTGAAGACACACATCACAGAAGAAGATATGTAGATGATGGAGAATATGAAGGTCTAGCAACAAAAGAAAAAGAGCTAGAAGAGCTAGAAGCCCTAATCGTAAAAAAATTCCCCAAATGCAAAGGTATATACAAAGGAAAGAGTCTTATTGCATGCTGGAATTGTAGACAAATTGGTCATTTTACGCAAAGATGTCCTAACAAACCGAAGAAAGAGCAAAGCGAAGAAAAGTGAAACAATACAGGAAGAACAAACACTTTGGACAAAAGGGAAAGAAAGCATGTTATATAGTTGAGGACGCAAATAATGAAGATGATACAGATGGAGATGATGAAGAGAGAGTTTTCGTCGCTATGAAATAAGAACCAACTTCTGACAAAGAAGTTATCGGAGAACAAAAAGCATTAATCTCACCTATGGACAAAAATAATGACTAGATCATTGGCAGTGGCTACATTCGTCACATGACTAGAGAGAGACCAATTTGCAACTATGGACTTGTGCAATGGAGGATCTATAAAATTTGGAAATGGATCGCCTTGAAATTTATTGCTAGAAATAGAGGATTGATATCAAATTCAAAGGGAGTTTGCTGCTCCATCAGAAGCATCATGGGAAAAGGAGCTCAGATGATTGATATTCAAAGGGCATTCGAAAGTCCTAATGCATGACTGTGATTGTAATGGGCCTACCCCTTGTGTACATCATGAGAAAGTGACAACTTCCGAATGATGTCACTTGTATTTGCAGAAGTTATTGAAAGGTGACGATCTTACAATAACTTTATTTTCTATCATGATGTTTATATGGTAAGCATTATGAGAATGTGTGCGCACATACCTTATAAACATTTTTTTGAATACATGGTTAATGTTATGAAAATTGATGTTCTAGACAGCCATTACACAGAATACTTGGTGAATTTCATACGACTTGATTAACTGGAAGGCCATTACTCATAATACTTGGTGAATCTCTTGCATCTCAACATTCTGGAAGGCCGTTACTCAAAGAGTACTTGGTGAATATCGAATACTGATATTCCAAGAGACCAACACTTATGATATCAAATGTGGTATCAAAACAAAACTTTTGAGTACTTGGTGAATATTGAATGTTGATATTCTGGAAGACCAATACTCATGATATCAAATCTGATATCAACTATTACTAAGAATATTTGGTGAATATAATGTGTTGATATTCTGGAAGACCAATATTCTTGATATCAAATGTGATATCAAAATGGTGGATATCTCCTGATCAAAGATACCCTTAAAAACTTTCATTCCTAATTTTACTAATGGTGTAATATATGTCATGTGTATATCCTCCCTAGCTAAGAGGAAGTGTTGATGTTTTGTAGCTTCAGTAAGATGATTTCTAGCCACACACACACACACACACACACACACACACACACACATATATATATATATTTGAGAAAGAGATATTATATATATATGAAGATTATCATTATGAATGGACATGTCTATTCGTATCTCATTCTTTATATAAATATAAGTGATTGTTGCAATTGGAAAACACATACCAAAAATATGGCAGTACTATTACATTTGCAATGGTCTGAGAAAAATGACAACCAGAATGTTAAAAAATAATAATAGAGTAAATCTATCTTGTGGATATTAAATTTACGTCATAAGATGTGAAGTTAGAGAAGTAATCAAATTTTAATTCCCACTTAATTAAGAATATTTTATTATTCTTATTTTCATCACTATTTTTACAATGATAATAATTATTATTATGGATATAATTAATATCATCAAATAATATAAATAGAAAATAATAATTTGAAGTAATAGAGAATGAGAAATAATTCCTTAAACGTAAAAGAGACCAACCATGTTAAGAAAAGGTGGAAGTACAGAAATTAAACAAAACTTGGAAAGCTGCAGATTTTGGGGCTTTGTAAAAGAAACAAACTTGTTGTTTCATGAAAAGGAAACAGAGATCCAAAAGGAGAAACAACAAGCCTCGAAAAAAGAGGGACCACAGATTGAAAAGGGAGGTTACAGTATTTTGGATGCAGATATCAGTAAGCAGAAAGTAAAAATATTAGAGGCATTAACCAGTGGTAGAGCCTCCAAGTTTGGGCACTCATACGAGCAAGGGTGTACTCAAACTCTGGAAGACGGGGGTTCCATTATTGGGGGCTGCAAACTATGTCTCATACCAGACACATGGGTCATAGTTGAATCACAGTCAGATATGTGTGCTTGCTGGTGAAGGAAGCATGAGATATTGGTAGGAATCTAGCACGTGACACAAGCTTGGGATTTAGCTTAAGCAGTTGCAAAGAGAATTATAGAGTTGTTGTGTGGAATGGAGGAAGATATTACAGCAGCAATTGACAATGATTTACAGCATAGGTATACGCATGATATATGGTATATTGGTTCTCTCTCTCTCTCTCACTTTTGATAGTAGATTTCATATTACACTCTAGTCTCTCTTTACCACATAATGTATTTGATCTATAGTATTCTCAGTTGACTTAGGTGTGATTCCTATAAGTTTAACTTTCTCATAATAGATTAATTTGTGTGTGGGAAGAATATATCAATTCTTCCAAGGTTGTATTCGAGGTTTGCTCACTGTTTCTTAATCATCCTTGGTCAAATCATTCTCTTATTCTGTATTGTATTTCTTTTTTGCATGGGCATATTGCTTCCCTTCCTCCCATCTAAGCCTCCAGTAGCAATTCCAAAAACATTTGTTTTATTCATGTTCTGATTGTTTAATCAATAATCATGTGCAGCTCTCAAACTGTGCTGAAATTTTAAAAACTGCCCATGTGTCAGCTGAATGGGCTTACTCTACACAAAAACCATGTTGTGGTTTCTCCAAATTAATTTTCATTTTTCAGTAATAGTAAGTCTGCATATTTTTGTCCAATGACAATAATGGTCAAACAAATAAGGCGTCACAAATATGCATGTTGAATTGAGAGTTAATTCCTTGATTTTCTTTGCCATTGGTATCATACTTTCTTATTTACCCTATTAGAGATTCATCAATCTCCCATTTGTGAAAGGATAAGCGTTATTCTTTCTCGTCTATAAGCATGAGTTGTTTCTTTCAATTTCTTTGTCATTCTCAATATAATAATCTAATATTATTGGAAAATCATAGCGGATCTAGAATGTCTATGCTTTAGTATGCTTGGGTAGTAGGGCTACGGTTTTGAAATGACAAAAAAAGTTCCAGGTTAGCCTTATGATTTGTGAATTAGAAACTTTGTTTGTTTATCTTGCTGCATGATTTGAATACAATATAAAGTTGACTCATTTTCTCAATGAAGTAAGTTATTAAGGAACTCATTCTTTTATATGCAATATCCTTAACTTATTTATTATATCCTTTAATTCTTATCCATTTAGGAGGTTTAAGGTTCGTTACATTTTATGAATTAGTGTTTGAGAATTATTATGTTATTTAATCACCCTTTTTGTAATAAAATATAGTGAAGTCTAATCTTGTAAAGATTAAACAATTTATATTCTGTTAGGCATATAATTCTATTAAGAATGTAGACTTAGTTTTGCAATACCTAGGAGATGGGCTCTATTATAACTAGGATGGCTAGAATATTTAACCTATGTGTACCACTAGGTAGGGTGTTTCACAGTTCCTTGATATTTTATTGTTATTTAATGGTTTAGTTTAAATATTCCATGGACTTGGGTTCTTATATTGATTTATGTTTTGGGGGAAAATTCATTATTGAATGAATGGGCCAGAATGTGCAATTGGGGATCTCACGAGAGTCTTGGGTGTGTTCAAGGTTGTTATGGTTGTTGACGTTGACTCTTGATGGATATGGTGAACATGGATATTTTGTGATATTGTCTATTTATTTTGGAGTCACTCTGTGGTGTGATAATTATAGCATTGTTTCCAATTCCTACCCATCACACCAATCCCAAAGAGCAGTGTTCACCTGTTAATTATGGTTTTGCCTTGGTATCTAGAAGTCCCTTTTTTCCTTTTTGTAAGAATGGTACTATTGGCCTTATTATCGTCTCTTTTACAATTTGGATCCCTTCTATAATTTTGAATCTATGCTCCAAACTTGCTACTTGATTATAGTTTTTTTTATTGAGTTCCTTTTTAAGCTTGTAGTTCTGTTCACTTCTTAAATTGGTTTTGGAGCATAGGAGGATCTCAATAGGAACGAAGTGTTAACGGTGGCTCGCAATGGGAGCCGGAGCCCAAGGTGGCTAGTTGTGGGTACCCCATTGTAGAGTTACTAATCAAGTGGTAATATAATAAAATTTAACTGGGTTTGGGGTTTCACATTAATAAAAGATAATGTGCCTCTTCCATACTTGGAGTATGCATGTGCTCTTTTGTTATGAGGATGGGATGAGAAGGCTTGTCCATTCGTGGGACGTTGAGATGGCAACATGTCTGTCCATGAGGACGTTGATCTGGCTGTACATCACCTTCATACAATAAGGTGGTCGTTCCCACATGATGTTCCCCTAGGTACCAGATCTAGAGAGGCTGTAGGGTGGCACTAGTAAGCAACCATGTGATGACACCCTTCCATTTGTATCCCAAGAGTTCTCTCAAGTTACTTTTAGGTTTGCCTCTAGCATGGGATGCCTGGTTGTAATGATTTGTTGGTACTACGTTGGTTTCCTTTGAATTTCCCTTTGGCATTTCTTGGATGGGGACCTAAGTCACCTTGGTTTATGGTTGAGCTTGGCATAGGGACCTTTTTTTATCTCCTAGCTCGGGGGAGTGGAGCCGCAAGGTTCCACATGGTCGAGTGGCAAATCTTTCGTCCATCAAGTATTTCTTTTCAGACTTTTTCGTGAGCTTTGGATGATCAACCTACATTACTAGATATCCTCTTGCATCTTCATGTTCTTGGGGGCCATATGGATCGTATGGTTCATTGTACTGGATTGTATGGCTTCATAATGATGTAGCATTTGATGTGATTCATATTATATGATAAAATCCTTGAAGGGGAAAATGTAAAAGTTAAATGTGAAAATGATGTAGCAAATACTTGTAAATTGTAAAAGTGAACATGTATTTATTTATGATGTAATAGAAAGAGTAGGTAATGATGTTGGTCATTGATATGAATATGTGATCTTTACATGCTTTCTCGTTTACATATGTATAATGGTCTTCATAAATTGTTATGTATGTATGTGTTCTTGGTAGCGTCATCAAGAAACCTATGAGAACTTGTTGTCAATTATTGAAATGTTCATATTGGTACTCGATGAAATGTAACCAATGATGTTAATGTTATAGAAGTGTATGTGTTTCGCTTTTATGTTAAGCCAAAAAATAGATATTCTTAAGCCAAAAAATAGATATTCCTCTCCTTAGTCATGTTGTTCTCTTAGATTCCCTAGCAGGGCATTACGTCTGACTTCTTATTTGAAATCTTTGTAAAGAGTTACAAGTACTGAGATAACAATCCACGGTAATTTTTTTCCAACTTAGACTAAATAGATTTCCACAATCCATAAGATGTGTGTGTGTGTGTGTGTGTGTGTGTGTGTGTGTGTTGATTCATGATTTGACTATGTGAGCATTTTTGCATCAACATATCTAGTCACACTCTGTGATCCATCGTCAAGATAATAGAGAGCAACAAGACAAAAAATAATCTTATGATGGATCATAGAATGTGATCTGAAATGTTGATGCAATAATACTCGCACAATCAAATCCAGAAACAGCATATAGATTCTTTCCAACTTGCTAATGAAGTTTCTCGCATCTCACATCTCTGCTCATTGTCACATCTCTGCTCATTCCAATGAGGCAAAAATATATTTACACTTTTAGCATTGTGAGGCTCTTAAATATAAACATTATAGCAGAAAAGTTATATCTCTTCAACTTGTGCAAAGTTATACGAAAACCCACTAGAAATCATGCTACTATGAAACCCTTAGGGCACCCAAAAACGATAAAGATTGAGGCCATCACTCGAAACAATCATGCCACTAACTATGAAGTTGTACAATCTTCATGCCAAAGTATGCTGTGATCTGATTACTCCACACACTCAAGGGAATGTTTTGCACCCAATGGAATTATATCAAACTCTCATTATCATCATGAAATGTCATACAACTCAGACCTAGAAAACTCTTGAATCAATATCATATGTGTTCCTTGGAAAATTGATTGGCAGGGCTTCCCACTCAAGTAATGGTTGTTCATCTAAGAACTATGAAGTAAAATGTGGAAAATATTTTATCAATGTAAAAGTACAATTGTTGGAAATGAATTATTAGAAAATGCATTTTTCTGTGCTATGCTTAATTAATGATCCTATATGGAGCCAACATCTCAAATTGTTGACCGAGGAGTTAAAAACAAATAGGACCTGAGTAAAAAAAGAATCAAGGAAAGGAAAGGATAGCTTTTAAACAATCCAATAATACCTGATAGTTCAAGCCACCACTCAAATGCGTCCATAGCATAGAGTTTGTACTGAAGTTTGTAGTTGTCCTCACCTTCAATATTACGTTGTACAAATATAGTTAGAAGAGTCAGATTTCTTCAAAACATTGCCTATCTGTGTAAAATAAAAACTAAGTATAGATAGGTTCTTATTGTCAATTATAGTGAGCAACCCCTGCATAAGCTCTCTGAAGATATTGCTGTCTTTCAAGTTGTCTGAATGAGAAAACCATACTCTTCAAACATTCAAAACTTATTTTAGCTAGAAAACAATATAGGCTTATTGTGATATTGCTATTAGGATTTAACTGTGTAGTTTTTGAGTCAAACTCATTGACCCATATATCATGAGTAGTGATTCACACATGAACCCATCTCTCATGAGAATAAATGGAACAGCAAGAATGGTGCCAACTTCAAATCATCACCATAAAACCATGCAATGTGACGCTAGAAGGATAAACAAATAAAACATCATAACATGATTAACAAAAAAATTGCCAAATGCCTTTATTATTATATATAGCAATGCAATGCACCAATGAGCAGAAATCATGAGAATACACACTTCAAGAATATTAATATTAGCACTTGCACCAAAAAGGTGCAAGGGTTATGCTGATGATGTAATAATAAATTAAAGAGCAGGAAAGAGTCAGAAGAAGTGAACACTGCCTTTGTTATTAACAATTAGTTTGAAAATTGTCAAGTTGGTGTTGAAATGTGGGAAAAACTGAGCACGAATGTATACAACTTCTAAATTAAATTGAAAAATTTTTGTAAAATGCTTTTGTACTAAAAATCATGTTTACAATGTACACAAACAGATGTGTCCAAAATTTGTAAAACAAATGTAGCCAAATTATTGGAAGCCTAGATTAGGTGTCAAAATTTGAGATTACATATATAGGTCGAATCAGTAACCTAGATGGAAAGTTATGTATGAGGAAAATCAGGAAGGTTTCAGATATCAGACCTTTTTTTAAAGTACAATCTTTGTAATGTTGGAAGATACGATTTGGGAGTATTTGATCTATAGCATCATTTTAATTGTGAAAAAAACTGCTTAATGATGCAAATCACTAATACCTCAAGGTAATGGTTGTATTGAGCTTGGGCACATTGATTTGTTAGAGAGAGTTGCTGCAATCAAGATTCCTTTTTTCCCTTATAATTGTGTGAGAATTATTTTGCATTTCGGTGTATCTGTCAAAAGAGGACATTGGTTAAATGGAAAGGTCATATAATGATCCGACTCTAGATAAGGCTGTGAATGTCAGTCCATGCCTCTCTATTTTGCCAATGTCAATTGCTTCTTTATGTAGCATCATTCCTTGGGATTTTTGAATGGTTATAGCCTATGCCATTGTCAGTGGCATTTGCCTTAGAATTCCTGGTTACAAGAATTATTGGTATAATATTGAAGCCGTCTTGGTCCCATGGCAGTCACTCTAATTATTCAGCTCATGTTGACAGTGATCAGGAGCCGTATGGAGCTGATCCAAGACATGACAAAAATCATCTGAAATAGTTCTGGGAAGATCAAGCCATGTTGGTAAAGGTCCAAATCAACTTGGAGCTGACAAAAGTGAGAAAAAACAAAAAAGCCAATAACAAGATTTTTCGGTATTTTCTACATTTCCATAAATTGCATTATTGAGGATCTTCAAAGTGAAACAGGGTATCCAAAGTGTTGTTAGTTCGATAGAACGGTTTTCGAAGGCATGGATCTAAGGAACTAAAACTAGATCTCTCCAATACCTTTCCAGCAAACCAAATGGTTTCAAATTCCAATCTCTCGAGTGGAAAGATATGGCCCCACCAAGCTTACACAATTTTCTAGTTTTCAAAATATTTGTAATTTTGTTTATCGTTTTATTTTCTGCAGACTCTTCAGGTCAAACTGTTTGGTTTCCTAAGACTGTTGGGATCCCATTCTTGTGTTTAAAACCCCTTTTGAAGCTATTGGGGACTTTTGATGCACACAACTCTTCTTCTTCAAGTTTTTGCTATTGTCCATTATTTTTACAATACTTGCAGGTTCTCATTACCTTCTATTGTTTAACAAACTCCTTGTCAAATTCAGATCAAAAAGTAATCTTCCCTCGAAGGCAGCAGAGCATAGAAGGTTAAACCACAATTTTATGGGCCCTACAAGGTATTGAGAGGATTTGCGAGGTCACATTTGAGCTGGAATGTCAAGTCAACAGAAAAATATATAATGTTGCTATGTCTTATGTCTCAAAAAAGCCCTTGGCAAGCATATCACCCCCTTGGTAGACTTGCCACCACTTGACAATCGAGGAAAGCTGACTCTTGAACCGAAAACAATTGTGGCTGTGAAGGAGAAGAAGCCTAGAAGCAAGGTTATTCAAGAATATTAAGTGAACTGGAAGAAGTTTCCCATCAAGGAGGCTAGGTAGGAACGAGCTCAGATTTTTTACTATCCAAATTCGTAACTTCTTGAGGGTAAGCAATATTCATGACAAGAACTATCATGTCCCTTCGTTCTTAGCCATTTAAGGGCTACTTTCCACAATTGAACATTATTTTTAACAGTAATTTAATTCAAAATAATATTTTATATAAATAGTATTAATATATTATTTTTAAAAAGGTAAGAACCTACAACACAACGGTAAATTGCGAGCCTCTTGTCTGGGAGGTCTAGTGTTTGAGTCTACTCAAGCTTAACAATAATAATTAATCACAACAAATAATAATAATTAATCATGGCTTCAGCCTCTTACTGATCAATATATATATATATATATATATATATATATATCATTTGAAAAAAATTGGTGAGCATAATATGATTTTTAAATTTTGTTTTCAGCACCAAGCTTGCAGATCAGCCTAGACCTCATGATGCACACACCACTTCAGGCATTAATATTTAAACAGTTTTGATTTACTGTTGGAGGGCGGCTTTTGCAAATTTATCCAATGTTTGGAGCTTGTGGGACGAAAGCTCAATTTATTTGGAAAAGCTAGATGAAACCCTAACCTATTCCATTGTCTCCTTGCTCTGTTGTTGCTCAGTAATTCCTAAGCTATCCTACCTATTCCTAATTCAAATGTGTTTGATATGTGACAATCGAGATGGATATCAAGGTGGCATTGGATGCAAGTTGTGGCAATTTTTCAACCAGTCCAAAACTTGCCAAGCAATTATATTTAGCATTACGGAAGGAGCTGAGGGGAAAATCACAGCACCTAGGTTAACAAATTGCAAAGAATCATGTCATTCTCCAACCTGATCACTGGAAAACCATAATTCTAGGTTCCAGGGTTCTGTGCCTCTTACCTCTAGGCATCAGTGCTTTGAGGAGCCAATTGATACTCAATTCATCAGTCCCTTTATGAATGATTATGTGAGCTAACTGTGGGCCAGCACTGCCAAGGGAAGCTGAACTCGTAGTTGTGGTTTGTGTAAGAAATTATCATCTGCACACTTCATATGACAGTGATCAAGTTTGTACTGGAAGTTTACTAAAACTTATATTTTTCCTATGGTTGGTAAACTTAAAGTAGTCATTTGTTAGGTTTCTGTTACCAATTAATCAACTTGCAAAAATGCTAAGTGCATTACACTAAATCTGGCCATGGCAGCGTAGTTTGGTTGGAAAATCCATGAAATGGACACAGAGTATCTTCCTCGATGGTAAATTTTGAGGAAGAAGTGTACATGACTCAAACTCAGGGTTTTTAGGTTGCAGGAAAGGAGCATCAGATACAAAAGACTGTATGCCCTCAAGCACACACCCAAGGCACAGTACAGTAAGATTGACAACTATTTGGTTCAACAAGGAGTCGAGACAAGTCTTTCAGATCTGAATCCATATGTCAAAAGCATTGGCAATGAGATCATTCTAATAGTCATTTACATAGATGATATCATCACTACTAGAATTGAGTTGTGTTTGATCAAACAAATCAAATGTAATTTTAGTAAGGCTTTTGAGATAGCTGACTTAGACCTGTGGAAATAGGGTTGAATCTTTCAGCCAAAATAGACTGAAGGTAATACATGAGTCAAAACTCAAACAAATAGTGAGCAATCTTATCTATATTACAGCCACTTGACCTAATTTAAGCTATTTTGTGAGTTACATTTCTCATTACAGAGCACGCCAAACCAAAAAAAATCCTATAAATAGTATAATCTATATGATTTGCATAGACATCGTAAGATATCCATCATAATAGAAAATTAAGTTATTGTAAGATCATCACCTTTCAATACCTTTTGCAAATACAAGTGACATCATTTGGAAGTCGTCACTTCCTCATGATGTACACAAGGGGTAGGCCCATTAAAATCATATAGTCATAAGGTATATTTATGAATCACAATCCTCTTGATTGCTACAATTTATTGATCAATGGAGAATCCATCACAACATGGTTTACTCTCTCCGAATCAATATGATCGAGATCACCAAAGGTTGACTAAGTCACTGAATTGTATCCTCTATCTACTCCCTCTCTTTCAAGGTTGCCTCTAATGAAATGTCAGGCTCCCTCTAAGTCTCAATCTCAAAGGAAAAGATCACGGCAAATAGCTCGTATAGAAATATAAATATAAATAGGAGAGACTACTATAATACCCAAGGATAATAATTCTGCATAATAAGATCATTTCAATCTAATATAGATCTTACTTAAATCTATATCTTCAAAATATTGTTTTCTTATTAATGTCACATATAATAATCTATAGTGACCAAAACTATTTAGAAAATATATATTTGACTTCATAATTTAACATAAATTCACCTTGTTCTATATCACTCAGAATATTTCGTGTTCATCATATTATATATAGAAATGCAAAACATATTTGAAATGAAATCATAAGAATGAAATAATACATACATATGTATACTTACCTTAGCCCTCAAGAACTATGTTTGACCATCTCCTCCTTATGGCATATGGTTTATTTCCATCTTTAAGTGTACTTTTAATTGAGTCCCTTGGCCCGCCATTGTCTTTGTTTTGTTCGCTGCCAACTTCTAAGTTGGCTCACGGCCTCTTACCCCATTGACTTCCTTTATATAATTTTATACGTATTTCTATCTTCCAATAGGCTTCGTGGCCATACCTCTAGTTGACTTTTCATTTGTGAGCCACATTACTTAAATTTGCTCAAGCGTTTAGACCTTTGCATGGGCATAGCTAGGTGACACGTCACCATCATTTGATTCAATCCTTTCCTCTTCACTTTGTTGCGATTAACTATTACTTGTGATCGATGTCCTCATTCTATTTTATGGGGTGTCTTTTCTTGTCACGTTACTATGTGTTCTCCACGTTGGATGTGAGTTGCCCTTTTCCTGTCTACTAATTAGCCATGTGCATGCCCTATTATTTAGGTGTGATGTATTAGCCGTGCCTCCTACCAAGATTATAATGTTGAGTCTCCTTTCGACTCAGGCCACTCTACAACGATTTGATATTAATTTGTTTGGGCTATTTTTTTTTTCATCTCTCTGTGATGATTTGTTATAACTATTTTGTTCTGCAGTATTCCTTGTCATGGCATGTAGAGATAATGGCGAACTTTTTGGGAAGCCTATACTTGTATAATCTATTCTATGATGAACTGTATCTACCCTTACTCATAAATCACTTGTCATATTGGCTGATGCCTAATGAATTAATAGTTATTTTGGTTAATAGTTTGTTTCAGAATGTCTAATACTGTGTTCACAATCCAAGATCTGATGCATGGTGTGCAATGTGCATAGAGTAGACCCTCAATAATTTGGCGACTTTTTGGTTTGTTGAGACCTTTATATTCTTGGGCATTGGTTTTTAGGATATTAGCTCGACATTTCAATTAGGCATTGACTTGGTTGTATGCAGCCTACATGCAGTTTTGTATATATTTTGGAGTCGACAATCAAATAGGTTTTGCACAGCTCGTTGATTCCAAATAGATTGCTGGCCTACAATCCAAGTTCATTCCTTTTCTTTGATACATTTGCAGCCTAGCTTTGATACCATGTTGATTTTCCAGGATCACTGCAAATATACTAAGCACTGCCATGATATTTGGTATGTTTGTTCCAAATGGCCACGACCCCTTATTTATAATGAGAAAAAAAAATAAGAAGAGACATGTCCCTTCATGGGACATGTCTATTTGTTAATTTGACAATTAATATAATAACCATTTAATCATTGTTATATATATAAGTAAATTTCTCTCATATATATATATATATATATATAGGTTTATCCAACTGAAGCTATGAAACATCAACACCTTGGAGACCCATAATTCACAAAGATGACATAAAAGAAAAATTTGATTACTTATCATCATACACAAAATGAAAATGAGGTGATAATTTTTTTTCCCCCTTTTCTTTAAGTCTATGACAGTAACTCTCAAAAGAAAAAGCATCCAGCAGTTTGATTATTTCTATGTTTGAACATGTAATTTACAAATTCACCTGCATTGCAGCCCATCCTTGATGCACTTTAGGTCGACCATGACTCGAATCAACAACTGGGAAATCAACTTTTGGGACAACATGGGCAACCTGGAATAGAAATGCCAATGTCCATCCACAAACAAGCTGCAAAAGTATTCAAGTCAACATTGTGCTTGTCCACTGTTAACTGAAAATGATGTTGAAAGGTAAAACTTTGTAAACCCAAAATTAAGAAATATGTATACACACAGGTAAATCATAATATTAATGCTCACCTGTGAAGCTACATAGAGAACTGCACGTTGAAAGATGCTGTGATGACTGAAAAGAGAGGGAAGCACAAACATGTAGATTGTGTAGAGTATCTTGCCTCCAAAAAATACTCCAGTCTCCAAATTTGTCATTTTAGGTATCTTCACTCTGATCAAACATCAAACACATTATAAATCAGGCAAACCTTGGTGTCTTACAGATTTTTGTTATAAAAGGACACTTGGTTATTTCCATCATTAACTTTCCTTTCAAAAACGAACCAGAAAATATTTAAAAATACAAAAAATTTAGAGACTGGTCTTCTTTATTGTAAAAGGTGACCAACTTTTGGGGCGCACAGCCAAGCTCTAACCTATTCAACTTCAAATAGCATTTTCTTTAGATTCAAACATGGTATTCTTCACAAGAGATTATTTCATTTGTTACTAGGAACATTTGAAGTTACAAGAAAAAACGAACTCTTAACACACTAACCTGCAACAGACATAACAGCTAAGACAGCCAAAAATCCAAGTTGTACATATTTAGAACTCTCAATTATTGGAGAATTATCAAATTGTCGCCTGAATACGCTGTGAAAGTATTGACAAATGTAGCCTTTAACTTATCATATTGTCATTTAATGTACTCTAAGAATACACTGAAAGTATCAACAAATGTAGCCTTTAAACCTTTAAATTGTTTATGTGGGTTCTGTATCCCTATAAATTATGTATCTTATTTGACTCTAATGCATTTCAACAAATATGAATCCCCACAAACATCAGTCTTTGGGAAAAACTGTAGCAGGCTATGGAAATACTAGAAAAGGAAGAATTGTATAGCAGGTTGAAGTCTGGTTTGCCTTCAGAGATGTTAAACAAACCTAACCAACCAATAGTATCCACTCAAATAAAGATGAGAACAAAACAATTGACAAAAATATGGGCACATTCAATATTAAATGAAATATAAATTTCTAATGGTATAAATAGTTCACAAAAGATTTTCATTTGAATCATCTAGATGCATCAAGTAATCTCATATGGACCTCAGAAATCAGTCCCCAAGAACATTTTCTTGGAATTCATCCCATGCCCAAATGAAAAGTGAGAAAATAGAGGTCAATTTCATTAGAGGGGTTAAATAACACTGTCATTGTTGTTTGTTTTTCAATTTGATACTCAATTTAATATTAAACCTTACATTAACTATACATCTAGAAATTATGGTTTATCTCATGCTCAAAGTAAATTTAATACATATCAAGAGTACCTCTCCTTGGGCTTGTCTGTAGTCTCAGCACAATGGTTACAACCAAAGTTATGATTTTAAAAAAAAACTATCCACAAGGTATGATATATTCTGACCAAAACTAGCTATAAGAGGCTATTAAAATGTATTTGGGACTTCTTGAAAAAATTATAGGCTACATAAGACCACTTGACAAATGAGCAATTGTAGAAGCCAAATAAACTACTAAGCAGGACTCCAGACAGTGAAGAGGGAATGACAACCTACACAAGGTAATAGGCAATGTTGAACTCTGTTAGTACAGGTATAATAGAACTCTGGAAGTATAGATCGCGAACAAAAATGCAGCTGAATAATAGAACTCACAAACAAAAAGTAGGCCAAAACACAAGCATATGCAAATGAAAAGACATGGGCATATGCAGATGAAAAAATTAGCGATCATAGCCACCAAAACACAATGAAACCACTTCTAAAAACATGAAAATGGAAGTCTGTCAGCCGTCATTAGAAGAGATGCAACTACAGAGGTCATGCAAGTAGGAAACACTACGATATTCAACAAAAACAATTCTGAGCAAAACAAACAAATTTAAAAACAAACCCCATGTAGCTCTAATAATGTTGTTGCATGAAAAACAAACTCAAAAAAAACAGATATCGTTGCCAAAAAATGTGAGTTGCAAACACACCCAAATCACATGGCCCCTGAAACATGTAGAAAGCCCAAACAACCAAAAAAGGAGTTGCACGAGCCAGAAAATTGAGCACATGCCAAAATAACAACAAATACAAATCCTTACACTGCTCAAAAAGGAACAAAAACATATGAAAGATAGGCAAATACAACAATTATGAAAATATCAGCCCACAAAACCCCGAACATTTCTCCTCAAATACACAAAAGGAAACACTTGAAATGAATGCACTTGATGTGGTTTTCCAAAAAACCCACACACATGATCAAAACCTTCAACCAAGCTCACTATTTTCAGCAAAAATCTTCAATGTTTCCAAATGAAATGCAAAGTCATTTTTTCATTAAAAACGATTAAAAAAATCTAGAATAATTCCACAAAAGAAGCCTTAAACTTTTATTAAAAAAATCACTAAATTTTATAGAACCTCATCAACCCACTCTAAGACCATGCTATGAGAAATCAAAGTTATACTAATCAAAGGAGATGAAAGCTCCTTGTATAGATTAACAAAAAGATGTATTTTGGTTCTTCTTTTTGGGACATAGAGTTCTCTTGAGGATGAATGTTTTGGATGAATTGACTAGCATGCCACACACATTTGCTAGACCATTCAATGCCATCTTTTGTTGAAGCACACCTTTCTTTTTCATGAAGTTCACAATAAGAAACACAAACCTTATTGGACCAACTTTTACTTTGATCTACTTTACTGGGAGTTTGAGGCAACTCATACTTCCACTAAAGTGGGGGCTAAATGTAGCGTCTAAAAACAAAAGTACCCATTGTTTAAGACCTTTTAACACCCATCCTTTAATGACCTTATGGACCATGGATGCTCAATCATCTCTTTCTCCTATTCTACCCTGTAGCTCTCACTTTCATTAATGTAGTACTTGAGACCTCAAGGTTAGCTCCTTGTGGGGTGACCCTGCAGTAGGTTGATCTATTCTTAAATAGGTCAACCCAAGTTGACCTGTTCTGAACTAGGTTGACCCAAGTCGACCTATTTCCCAGGGATTTTGAATCCCGGGGCCACTTTTGTCTCAGGGTTGCAAATTAGAAAATCAGGTGACCTTGTTGGCTTGCTTTGTTTTTGCAACCAAAAACTCGTATAAAAGGAAGCCTGGGCACCTCATTTTTATAATCATTAAACATCATGAGAGGAGATCTACGTTGAGGCATTCATCATCGTCTTCATTGATTCACATTTACATCCATGGCTCCATGATGTGGTTTAGGTAGATCCACTACATTTGTGGAGATTTCCTACAACGTTCATTGCAATTCGACATCTACAACATACAAGCATTGCAAATTCTTATTCACAAGGGCTTTTACAAGCGAGGTGAATATTGCAAATCCTCAATCTAGGGCTTGACCAAGGCAAGCCCTCATCCAACCAAAACAAAAAACAAGTTTTAATTTGTGTACGAGCAGGATAGCCGAATTGTGACCACAAATCTGGAAACTACTCGCTGAAACACTTCCAAAGAAGTTGGGTCCACTTTGCTACTGTGTCCCGAGAACATGTCCATCCTCCCATGAAGTGTCTGAACACTTTACCACCAGGTCAACATCTTATTGGAAGCTTGAGAAAAACAACAGTTTTTGGGTTTTCTATTGTGATCGCCAATTTGCAATCGAAAGTTTTGTCACAATTTCAGATCTGCAATTTTCAAAGAAAAAAGATATATTCCCTTGCACATTTTGAGGCAAGTACATCATTAAATTCACTTTTTAGTCTAGACCTAATTCCATATCTTAATTGGGCTGATTGCATATATTTAGAACCTTGATCTATCTCTCTTCTCATTTGATCAATTGGTTCGATTTCACATTTAAAATTTCATATCTTTAACCAAACTTTACATTGCACGAAAGAGGACTTGCTTGCATACTTCCTTGATTTAGTTTGGGTATAGCATTGGCCTCCCTTTATCACTTTGGGTTTTGCTAATCTAACTTAGGTTATAATGAGAGTTATGTTTGGAAGCCCCTCTTTCTCTTGTATTGAATTTTGGTGAAAAGTGGAGGCCTTATCCAAATGAGCGCTTCCATCTGCTCACTTAACAACACCCACAATGACTACACCTATTTGTTGCAAAGAGTAGATTACAAAATCTCTCGACATGGTAACATCATGGAGTTAATCAACATGACACCCACAACAGCTACACCCATTTGTCAAAAAGAGTTTTGTTGTTAGGCTTTTGTACCACTGCCCCATTGCAAATTAGGACCCTGTCATTTTGCTAGTAGGTCTAGGTAGTGGGGTGAGTTTGGTAGCAATTTGAGATTTAAAGGGCCTTATTTAGGTAGACCTTGATAAGTTTATATTTGGCTGAGTCGAGAAGTCGGAAATTGAAGAGAAAATTTGAGCTAAGGGAAAGTAAATTTGCCTGAATGTGAAAGGAGAGGAAGCACCTCTTAGCCTCAAGGATTAGAGAGGAAGCGCCTCTTTGTCTCGAGAATAAATAAGAGGAAGCACCCCTTCGTCTCAAATAGGCGATAGACGAAGCATCTTTGTCTTAAATTACAAGTAGAGGAAACACCTCTACCTCCCATGTTCGATAAGGGAAGAAAGAGATAATGCATGTGTTTAGGTTTTAATAGGAGCAACTTAAAATTCAAATCCAAAGGCTCAAGACTCTAGACAGTAAGGCCCTGTCACTGAAATATGTGACCTTGGGCCCATGAACATTATTTAAATAGCAAAGTAAACAGCTCCTTATGCAAAATGTGTGGGCCTGGACCAAGTGGACCAGGCCGTAATTTGCTAAGGTTAGCCTTCAATTAGGGCCCCCAAAGGCTAAGGCATAAGCCTAATGAGGCCTAGATTTGAATAGAAAAGTTAATACATGTGGGCTTGTAGCATGGGCACTATAACTCATAGATTTAGGCTCAAAATTTGAGCTGGAGGCTTTAAGGTTGCAATGTGTGAACCCAGAAATTTAAATCTGGCCCTAAAAAACTTTGATCAGACACAAATCTAATTAGATCCAGCCCTAAATCATGGCGTGTGGCAGATCTAGGCCCTAAATTCAAGGTGGATCAGACCTTAAAACAATTGGATTAGACTTAATTGGATTTAAATCTTCCCTATAGGAGGCATGTGGCATTGGGACCGTAAGTCCTGAACATGAACTGTGTGACCCTTATGGACCTAAAACCAAGGCAAGTCTGGGCATTGAATTACATGAATTTTGCCATTTATCAAATGTATGGGTTCTAAACTCGAGATATGGGTTCCAAACATAGTCTATATGTTAAGTTCAATGCAAAAGTAGCCCCCTCTCCTATCCAAGCCTCAATGTTCGATGCAAATTCAATGCAAATGGTAAACTTTAAATGTAGATCTGAGTTTAAGGCCCTTGAATGGATAATTAATGGACAAAAACTTCATGCAATGCCCACTAAACAAGGAGGAGCCTCCACATTTACTGCAAGGCATTACAAATTCAATTCAAATTCACTTTTGACTTAAACAAGTGATGCCAAGCATTTAATGAAAATTTGCAATCACAATCGGATTAGAAAATTCGACCCTATATGAGGGCCCCAAATTCAAATTTTGAAATAAAAAGAGATTGAATTAAATAATGCCCATTAATCCAATGGTGGGTGTGGATGTTACTAATAATTGATTGAGGGTAACTTAAAATAATGGCAATAAATGCTAATCATCCTCCCTATATAAACAAGGTACTTGCTACATCCTAAAGATCATTTTCAAGCAATTGCAATAACAGGGCCTGCTGAGAAAGTTGAAATTATCAAAAGTGCAGATTGTGGAGTTTTTCTTAATCATTTGCTTCCAGGGCTATTTACTGGAAGTGGTGTAAATCATGGGCAGCACTGCTTATTTCAATTTGCAGGTTGGCATCAGCTCTCACAGTCATCTAACAACAAATATCAGTCAATTACAACCATCTAGGGGACTGACTTTATTCACTTTCAACAAGCCCTCCAGATTAAGCAAAATCAGTCAAATACCTCAAGTTACATCATTTGCAGCATTGTTCTCACTATTTTCAAAGATTAATCATCATTCTCAGAATTATTTAAATCTATAGCAGGGCTTGTTTGTAGAGTTTTCAGTCCTCTTCACAGTAAAATCTTGTTAATAATGGTGTAATAAGTGATCTTGGGTATCTAGGACAAGAGTTTGATCAATGTGAAACCATTACAATTTTATTTGCCAACATTGAAAAGAGTTTTTTTACTGTTAAAATTTGTTTGAGAGACTTTCCACATTGGAAAGTGGATTTTGAAATAGTTTAATAGCTAAGTGAGATGGTTTAGAAACGTGAGACAGGGTTAATGGCAAACCATGCAATGTGAAGCCCACAATGAAAAGCCTAGCAGCTAGTTATTATTATATTATTGTAATATTATATATAATACAATATATTAAATAAAATATATATAACAATACAAAATTAAGAATGGCTTGCATTCCTCCAATCCTACGGTTTTGGAGACGGTGGCGCAGAACTGATCTGTACGCTTCCATGCTAATAGTCTGAAGCCATAGTATTCAATGTGTCATAAGGATGTTGTTAAGGGGTGAACTGAGGCTTGGACGCCGCTAATGGTGAGGATGAAAAAAACAGGTTTTCGTCTTCCAAATGGTGAGACGTCGTGTATGGGCGGAATGCAACAGCGCAACCATAGAAGGGTGCCCGAGACAAACGTTTTGGCAGGCAATGGCAGGGACCTTCTTGGTGACAGGGGTTTACTCTGCAGGGGTCCACGTCAACAAATTGCAAGGTTGCATCCTAATGTGAATGGGGGTTTGGGGGGGGGGGGGGGGAATGCACATGTTGGCCAGAGAAAGCACCAGGAAAGGTCACTTTTGCACAAAATGGTCCTAGCTAAGGGGAGGTGAATGCTAAATCTTGCAAATGGTGAGCACTTACAAACGAGCAGTAGGGGCAATGTATTTGTTACAAGATTCAAGAAGAGTTGGCAGATTAATGGATTTCCGGATGATTCATTGATAAACAGAGGAACAAATGTGTTCCTTATAAAGAATTACAAGGACGTTGTTTCTAAAAGAAACAACGTAGACTGAAGACGGAATTAGAAACAAAACTAGAGACAGGATAGGAAACATTCCTATCTGGACTGAAGAAAAAAGAGACGGGATAGGAAACGTTCCTATCTAGACTGAAAGACGGACTATAGACAAGTAGTTGACTATTATAGAAAGTATAAGATATTATCTTAATACCCTCCCTTAATGGTCAACGTACGAATGTTGGAACATTCTGTGATAACTAAGACCCTCCCTGGATCTACAGAATGCTGAAACCAAGAAGCTTTGCCAGAAGAGTGCTATGACTCAAAATAAGTTGCAATTACAAAACTTCGTTTTTGTGGAAAAAACAGTAAAACCCAGAACCTCACGCAACCTTGCGTATTACAGAACACTTGAAATGATTTTTGAGGAGAAAATTAACAAACCCAGAATCTCACACAACCTTGCATATTACAGACAACTTCAAATGATTTTTGAGGAGAAAATCAACAAACCCAGAATCTCACACAACCTTGCGTATTACAGACAACTTGAAATGATTTTTGAGGAGAAAATCAACAAACCCAAAATCTCACGCAACCTTGCATATTACAGACAAGTAGTTGACTATTATAGAAAGTATGAGATATTATCTTAATACCCTCCCTTAATGGTTAATCTATCTAACACACCAAGCTGTCCTCTAAATTTGACAAACTTATCAGGACCAAGAGGCTTGGTGAGAATGTCTGCAGTCTGATCTGAGGTAGGAACATACTGCAGATCTATAGTCCCGTCTTCAACCAGCTGTCGTATGTAATGACAATGAACATCCACATGCTTGGTTCGTTCATGGAAGACTGGATTCCGTGCTAACTTGATAACGCCTTCGTTATCAACAAACAGAGTAGTCGGTCCTGCTGGTGACATCTGCATATCCCCAAGCATCCGACGAAGCCAGACAGCTTCACATCCTGCCTTAATAGTCCCTCTATATTCAGCCTCTATAGAAGAGAGAGAAACTGCCTGCTGCTTCTTGCTGGTCCATGTGACTGCACCGGATCCCAAACTGAACACATATCCAGATGTTGACTTTTTATCATCAACAGAGCCTGCCCAATCTGAATCTGTGAACCCACTGAGTTTAGGATTAGAACTCCGAGAATACAGAAGTCCATAATCAGAAGTGCCCTTCACATAACGAAGCACACGCTTTGCTGCCATCCAATGATCAGCCTTAGGAGCTGTCATAAAGCGTGAAATATAGCTGACTGCGAAGCTGATATCAGGCCTAGTAGCAGATAGGTAGATGAGGCTGCCTACTAGTTGCCTATACGTAGTATCATCAACGGAAGGAGAATCAAACTTGGCTGATAACTTGAGACCTTTCTCCATAGGTGTAGATGCAGGTTTGCAATCCTGCATTCGGAATTTGTCTAACAAGGCTCTGGCATATTTGGACTGAGAGATGAATATACCAGAAGATTGTTGCCAAACTTCAACACCTAAGCAATAATGCATGAGCCCAAGGTCAGTCATATCAAAAGACTGGCATAGGTGTTGTTTGATTCCCTGAATCAAAGATGCCGAACTGCCAGTGATGATCAGATCATCCACATAGATAACCAGAAGGATGATGTCACTGTCAGTAGTCTTGATGTACAGATTTGAGTCTGAAGAACTCCTCTTGAAGCCTTGATCACTGAGGTACGTATCAATCTTGATGTACCATGCCCGAGGGGCCTGCTTCAAACCATAGAGAGCTTTTACCAATCTGAGAACCTGATGGTCTTTACCAGCAACCTTGAAACCAAGAGGCTGCGTCATGTAGACCTCTTCATGGAGATCACCATTCAGGAAAGCACTCTTTACGTCCATCTAATGGACCTTTCAGCCAAACTGTGCTGCCATGGCTAAGACTAATCTGATGGTGCTCATCTTTGCAGTAGGAGCAAAGGTCTCCTCATAATCAATGCCCTGACGCTGAGAAAAGCCCTTTGCCACTAAACGAGCTTTGTACTTATCCAAAGTACCATCTGATTTGTATTTGATTTTGTAGACCCATTTGCAGCTAATGGGTTTCTTCCCTGGGGGAAGATCAGAAAGGACCCAAGTGTTGTTCTTCAGCAGGCTTTGGTGTTCAGATTGCATGGCCTGTTCCCACTCTGGAATTCCTTTAGCCTCGGAATATGTTTGAGGTTCAAACACACTGTGAATGTTGGCCATAAGAGCAAAGTTAACAGAATCTATAGTTTTGCTCTTTTTCCGAGTAGTTCTCCCATCAATGAGCTCATCATCATGAAGATCAGCAAGTGTCTTAGCCCACCACTTAGGCCGGAGAGGAGAATGACCAACAGTAGTACTAGGAGATGCTTGATCAGCAGGATCCTGATCAGAAAAATCTGGATCAAACTCAGGACTTAGCTATGGCTGCTCGGCGATCTTCCATCAGCACACTTTGGCATCAGCGATATGGGCACTTAAATGTGCATTATCTCTCACAACTTGCTCGGGATGAGCTTGTTCTTGGTTTGCCAAAGATTCAAACCCAACACCTTGGAGTTTGTGACGCATGTCAGGCTGGGAAGCAACATCGCACACCTTTCCCCAGTGGCAATTCTTGGCGAGCTTCTCAAGTACTTCAGCTTGTTCATGCTGATATCTGCGGCCCTATGGCCACTCCTTCTGTTCTTGGGTACAGGTATTTTCTGTTGTTTGTAGATGATTTCAGTAAAAAAATGTGGGTGTATTTCCTTATAAAGAAATCCGATGCATTTATTGTATTTCAGAAGTTTAAACCCTTAGTTGAAAAAGAGTTCGAAAAAATTTAAGTAATAGCTCTGATACCATGTTACAAGAATCAAGAAGAGTTGGCAGATTAACGGATTTCCAGATGATTCATTGATTAACAGAGGAACAAATGTGTTCCTTGTAATTCTTTATAAGGAACACATTTGTTCCTCTGTTAATCAATGAATCATCCGGAAATCCATTAATCTGTCAACTCTTCTTGATTCTTGTAACAGTATTAAGTCCCTCATTGAAGGTTGTTACAGTTGATGTCAATGTTGAGGCTGAAAATGAGATTGCCCACTGTCTCTCATTCTTTTCAAAGTTGGGGCTAATTGGTCGCTTCTAGGGTTATTGGCCTAGTTTACAAGCGCTCCATTCTTAGATATTAGAGAAATGGGAGCCTATTCTAGAAGAGGGTGTTTAGTAACACGGCCGCAAAAGGTTTTTGTATCATGGTTTTTGAAAATGTCGAGGATAAAAATAGGGTTCTATTATTACAATAATAGATAAGACGTCTATTATTAGTTAATGGTTATCTTGTAAATATCTTTAGCTTTAGTTTGCTTTCGTTTTTTGCTTTCTCTGGAATAGAATGTTTCTATTCTTTACGCTTGTTTCCTAAGGAAACATCGTCTCTTCCTTTTGTATAAATTGACCTTTCGGTCTCTGTTATTAATAAGCAAGTATTTACCAATTACCTTGTAATATGGTATCAGAGCTAAATACTTAAATTTTTTGGGAAAATTTTATAATTTCTTCTTGAAATTATTTGTTTAAATTTTTCCAAAATTATTTCAGCTAATTTCTCCAAAACCCACCTAGGGTTTTTCTGCTTGGAGAAATTCCCAAATTACAGGTCTGCAAATCGCATGGAAATCGTGGCCATTTTTTGAAGACTCGCGTTTTTGGGGTGAAAATGTGCATGTTTCTGTATCAAATCTTCATGCTCTTAGACGTCTCAGTCTGTCATCGTGCTCTGGGAAGCAGATTCGACCATTTTTCATCAAGAAATCTGAAGTTTTTTCAAGCTTTTTTCAGCTAGGGCCATTTTCTTTTCGAAAACCTAATTTTTGGGGTCGAAAAAATTTTTTGTTTGCAGATTCTTGGTGGGTTTTTCGAGAGCTCAACTGGGTTGTCGTCCGTTTTTTCTGGGTGCCTCGATTTTTGTGCCTCGATTTTCGAGCCAGCGGATTTAGAAAATGACAGCAGATTCCTTCTGAGTTTTTCGAGCTCTCTTTTGGGTCATTCTCTGATTCTTCTGGGTCTTCCGTATTTTTGCCTCAAAGAACGTGCCTTCAATTATTTTCACAATTTTTCATTGAAAAACGTGCCATGGCATCTCTGACAAATATTTTGCTTGAGCATAATTCCAAATTCAATGGTCGCAATTATGGAACCTGGAAGCAGCGCATCATCGCAATCTTCGAATATCAAAACACCGATCAACTTGTTCTGGGTGTTAAGCAGCGTCCGACTTCTCCGGGTCCTGATCAAGATACATGAGATCTGAACAATCGAGAGGCAGTAATGCTTCTCAAACTCTCCGTAGCTGATGACCAGCTTTCTCAGATTCCATCCGGCAAGACAACGGCCGAAATCTGGACACATCTAAAAGGTCTTCATGAGACTTCCGACAAGAGCAGAGCCTTCTTTCTGAAAAACACTCTGTTTTCTATTGTCATGGATGAGCACACCTCGCTCCAGGCACACCTAAATCGGATTCAGGAAATCCGTGATCAGTTACATGCCATCGGTCCCAAGATGGAGGAAGAGGATATTGTGGTAATCACTCTTCGGAGTTTACCAAATTCCTATGAGCATTTTATCGAGACTCTCAACATCACATCTACTGGTGTTGATCTAAAGTTCACTGATCTCTGCACCCTGCTACTTCAGCAAGATCGGTGGAAACAACAGTTCGGTAGCAGCTCCAGTTCCACCTCCACTGAGCAAGCCTTTGCTGCGAAATCCTTTCAGAAGGATAAGGGCAAGTTTCAGCAACCATCTCAGCAGAAGTCTTCTGCTCCAGCATCCGATGGTACCAAAAAGAAGAACATTCAATGCAACTATTGCCACAAGTATGGTCACATGAAGGTTGCATGTCAGAAACGCTTAGCTGCCCAGTCTAAGCAATCAGGTTCGCAACCCAAAGTGAACAGTGCAAAGCACACTGAGCAGGTGGAATCTGCCTTTTATGCCTTCATGGCTAAAAGACCCGCAGATCATGTACAGTCATCTACCTGGTACATTGATTCAGGTGCCTCTCGACATTTCACTCACCGCAGAGACTGGTTTACTGACTACCAGCCTTATTCAGATTCTGTTATCTTTGGTGGTGGAGAAGAGTACACGGTTGTTGGTAAAGGCAACATTCAAATTCAGTCTGTTGGGAGGAAGCTCATATTCCTTGATGTGTACTACGTTCCAGGGATGGAACTAAATCTACTCTCGATCAGTCAGTTGCTGCGACATTCTCCACACTTGGTAGTCACCTTCAGTTCAAATCAGTGCACCATCACTGATCGGGCGACTAAGTCTACTATTGCAGTTGGTCTTGAGGATCATGTTCTTTTCAGACTTACTGATTCTGGTGATTCTCAGGACTTAGCTATAGCTGCTCAGCGATCTTCCATCAGCTCACTTTGGCATCAGCGATATGGGCACTTAAATGTGCATTATCTCTCACAACTTGCTCGAGATGAGCTTGTTCTTGGTTTGCCAGAGATTCAAACCCAACACCTTGGAGTTTGTGACGCATGTCAGGCTGGGAAGCAACATCGCACACCTTTCCCCAGTGGCGATTCTTGGTGAGCTTCTCAAGTACTTCAGCTTGTTCATGCTGATATCTGCGGCCCTATGGCCACTCCTTCTGTTCTTGGGTACAAGTATTTTCTGTTGTTTGTTGATGATTTCAGTAGAAAAATGTGGGTGTATTTCCTTAAAAAGAAATCCGATGCATTTATTGTATTTCAGAAGTTTAAACCCTTAGTTGAAAAAGAGTCTGGGAAATCTATTATTACTCTTAGATCAGACAATGGGGGGGAATTTTGTTCTAATGTTTTCTCCAGCTTCTTCGATACACATGGCATCCAACGCCAGTTCACCACACCCCACATGCCACAACAGAACAGTGTAGTTGAACGTCGGAACAGGACAATCACCGAGATGGCTCGTTCCATGCTCGAACACAGACATGTTCCGAAGCGTTTTTGGGCAGAAGCAGTTAACACTGCAGTTTATCTGTTGAACCGGTCACCCACAGTGGCGGTCAAAGGTAAAACTCCGGAAGAGGCCCGGTCAGGTCGCAAGCCTAGAATCAGTCACCTGAAGGTTTTTGGCTCTCTTGCTTTTGTTTGGATCCCTGATGCTTCACGCACCAAGTTGGATGCCAAGAGTCAGAAACTGATGCTTGCTGGATATAGTAGTCTTCACAAAGCCTACTGCCTTATTGATGTTGAGACATCTCGTCTCATATACAGCCGCGATGTAGTCTTTGATGAGCAGCGAGGACCATTCATCCCTGTTTCTCCTGTTCCTGATCCAGCAGACCAGCCTATGCAGGTTCATGATTTGGGAGTTCGGCTTCCATTAGGTCCACCTAATGGGAGGGCTCCAGTAGCTCCTACAGTTCCAATCCTGCCAGTGATACCTATACAGCCACCTTCGGCTTCTCCTGCAGGATCACCTCGTTTTGAAGATGCTTCACCTGAGTTTGATCCAAATTCTTCTAATCAGGATCCTGCTGATCAAGCATCTCCTAGTACTAATGTTGGTCATTCTCCTCTCCGGCCTAAGTGGTGGGCTAAGACACTTGCTGATCTGCATGATGATGAGCTCATTGATGGGAGAACTACTTTCAAAAAGAGCAAAACTATAGATTCTGTTAACTTTGCTCTTATGGCCAACATTCACAGTGTGTTTGAACCTCAAACATATTTCGAGGCTAAAGGAATTCCAGAGTGGGAACAGGCCATGCAATCTGAACACCAGAGCCTGCTGAAGAACAACACTTGGGTCCTTTCTGATCTTCCCCCAGGGAAGAAACCCATTAGCTGCAAATGGGTCTACAAAATCAAATACAAATCAGATGGTACTTTGGATAAGTACAAAGCTCGTTTAGTGGCAAAGGGCTTTTCTCAGCGTCAGGGCATTGATTATGAGGAGACCTTTGCTCCTACTGCAAAGATGAGCACCATCAGATTAGTCTTAGCCATGGCAGCACAGTTTGGCTGGAAGGTCCATCAGATGGACGTAAAGAGTGCTTTCCTGAATGGTGATCTCCATGAAGAGGTCTACATGGTGCAGCCTCCTGGTTTCAAGGTTGCTGGTAAAGACCATCAGGTTCTCAGATTGGTAAAAGCTCTCTATGGTTTCAAGCAGGCCCCTCGGGCATGGTACATCAAGATTGATACGTACCTCAGTGATCAAGGCTTCAAGAGGAGTTCTTCAGACTCAAATCTGTACATCAAGACTACTGACAGTGATATCATCCTTCTGGTTATCTATGTGGATGATCTGATCATCACTGGCAGTTCGGCATCTTTGATTCAGGGAATCAAACAACACTTATGCCAGTCTTTTGATATGACTGACCTTGGGCTCATGCATTATTGCTTAGGTGTTGAAGTTTGGCAACAATCTTCTGGTATATTCATCTCTTAGTCCAAATATGTCAGAGCCTTGTTAGACAAATTCCGAATGCAGGATTGCAAACCTGCATCTACACCTATGGAGAAAGGTCTCAAGTTATCAGCCAAGTCTAATTCTCCTTCCGTTGATGATACTACGTATAGGCAACTAGTAGGCAGCCTCATCTACCTATCTGCTACTAGGCCTCATATCAACTTCGCAGTCAGCTATATTTCACGCTTTATGACAGCTCCTAAGGCTGATCATTGGATGGCAGCAAAGCGTGTGCTTCGTTATGTGAAGGGCACTTCTGATTATGGACTTCTGTATTCTCGGAGTTCTAATCCTAAACTCAGTGGGTTCACAGATTCAGATTGGGCAAGCTCTGTTGATGATAAAAAGTCAACATCTGGATATGTGTTCAGTTTGGGATCCGGTGCAGTCACATGGACCAGCAAGAAGCAGCAGGCAGTTTCTCTCTCTTCTACAGAGGCTGAATATAGAGGGACTATTAAGGCAGGATGTGAAGCTGTCTGGCTTCGTCGGATGCTTGGGGATATGCAGATGTCACCAGCAGGACCGACTACTCTGTTTGTTGATAACGAAGGCGTTATCAAGTTAGCACGGAATCCAGTCTTCCATGAACGAACCAAGCATGTGGATGTTCATTGTCATTACATACGACAGCTGGTTGAAGACGGGACTATAGATCTGCAGTATGTTCCTACCTCAGATCAGACTGCAGACATTCTCACCAAGCCTCTTGGTCCTGATAAGTTTGTCAAATTCAGAGGACAGCTTGGTGTGTTAGATAGATTAACCATTAAGGGAGGGTATTACAATAATAGATAAGACGTCTATTATTAGTTAATGGTTATCTTGTAAATATCTTTAGCTTTAGTTTGCTTTCGTTTTTTGCTTTCTCTGGAATAGAATGTTTCTATTCTTTACGATCGTTTCCTAAGGAAACATCGTCTCTTCCTTTTGTATAAATTGACCTTTCGGTCTCTGTTATTAATAAGCAAGTATTTACCAATTACCTTGTAATATCTATGTGATCATTTTTGGTGTTGGGAGGGCAAGTTTTTATTGATGTTGAAGCCATGGCACTCGGATTTTTGTCCGTTCCTAGGTAAGAATCTTGAATCTGCCCCTACATTTGTAGTTTGATTCTATGTCGGAGACTATTGGAAATTCTTTAGGTATGTTTCTAATGATTGACGTTGATTCTTTAAATTTTCTTTACTCTATTTTTGCCCATCTGCTGGTGGAAATGGACTTTGCGGAGGGTTTTCCAACTAAAATTACAATTAAATCTTCAAAGAGATACTAGACTCAAACAGTGGATTATGAAGGGATTCCCTTTAGATGCAAAAGATGTTTTCAAACAAGTCGTGTTGTTGCAAAATGTGATCAGGGGAGGGTCACTAAGGCCTCTACATGGTGAAAAGATGTATTGACCCAACACTATATAGTAGAGAAGAAAGTCAAGAAACATTGCGATTTCTCTCAAGTTGTGGGTGGAGTTGACAATTGTGCCCCCTAGACAAGATCTCTCTTCACGGAAATTGAGGGATAATCAAAATATGGTTGGTGGTGATGGGCATGTTACTCAAGTGGAGGTGGGAACACTGAATGGAAGGGAAAAATCTAGAATAATGGATCAGTGCCCCCTAGACAAGATCTCTCTTCACGGAAATTGAGGGATAATCAAAATATGGTTGGTGGTGATGGGCATGTTACTCAAGTGGAGGTGGGAACACCGAATGGAAGGGAAAAATCTAGAATAATGGATCAAAATGCACAAGACCAATTGGCCCAAGAGAAACTTTGGTGGATGGGGCGAGGTCAAGCCAGGAGGAATCTGGGAACGAACCTGATAAGCTTTTAGTCCTGACACAAGCCACAACTGCTAGACAAGAAGATTGACGGAAAGTGGTCAAGAGAAAGAAGGATAAGCTTCCAAGGGAACTTGGAATAGTTCTCACGTCTCACAGTAAATGGGAGGGCCACTAAGGTTTTTGTCCTTTCTCTGGCTTTTCGTCTTTATTAGTTTGTTGTTGTGTTGTTGTGATGTATGATGGGATTATTGAACCCTTGTTTCCACTCTTGCTGCAGGGCAAGCTCCTCCCAACTTTTTTAATTAATAAATCTCCATTGCCAACCAAAAAAATAATTAAGAATAATATAAAGTTGATAATAGTATAAAATAATAAAATAATAATCTGATTGGCTGCTATTAACTTATATAATTTATGTTTGCATTTTCTAATATTTAACTTCAATCTTGATGTTGTTCTTTGTTGCCAACAAGGTTTCTCTAGATATGTGATCTATTCTATTGTTAAATAAAGAACAAATGTAATAAGCTAAAAACCCAAAAGTGAGGAACTTTTCAAATAAAAGATGCTTCATTTGCACTTTAAACTAGTTTTCTAATTTTTCATATGACCTGAAGACAAACTCACTCGGGAGCTCTTCATAAAATATGCATAGAATAGTTCTATTGGGCCATTCATGTAACAATGCAAAGAGCTCAAAAGTAGCTGTAGAATAGATTTATTTAATAAGGTGACTGCTTTGGAAGAAACAAACCAAACACCCAAGAGATGGAAGTCCCGAGGTCAATTTTTAAAACTTATACATATCATGCTAAATAAGTGATAGCCAACCATGTGCATTCCAAATATCATAGAATAGAAAACTGCTCAATAACATTTAAATCTTGTTTAGCAAAGCTGATAATTTTCATGCAGCTGCAGAAAACGGGAAAAAATAAACATACGGGCCAATAGATCCACTTATGTATGCTGCAAAATCATCCAATAATACTCCTTTCAATGCCAGTAAACCATAAAGTGCTCCCAAGTAAATATGCTGCAGGGGCATTACCACTCATCAGGAAAAGAATAACTTTGCAAACTCAAAGAACTTATAGTTTCTAGACAACTCATCTAGTTCCAATATTTGTAAAATCAATAATATCTGCTGGTGTATAATAGTAATTTTCAGATAATGGCTTCAAATCGCAAAAAATACTTCAAAATTCAAATAACAAATTTCTGTATGAGATTTGCATCACAATCCATTTATCATTGTCCTCAACAACTAAAGGGTTATAAATGGGTTTTGTGATTTCATCATACAGTAATAAGACAGATAAAAGATGAAGAGTAAAAATACTGAGTGAACTATGGTTACTGATTATTCTAAAACTTAATGAAACCTCAATATGTGATGTGTGTTGACGATAGTAGCTGCAATAGAGATCTTTATCTCTGGAAATATGAACGTTATTACCGTTATTATCATCTTCAGCTGAAAAGGACACTTAAAGTTTAATTTGTAATATTATAAATGTAAATGACAGGTGTCATTCTCATGCATTAAGGCATGAATATTCGAAGAGTCATATTTAATTATAGGAGTTATGAGAAACTCAAGAGATCTTCAGTTAAAATATGAAGAGTCTTTTCTATTGTTATATTTTCGCATCTTGCGATAAGCATTGTACACTTGAACTTTTATTATCAATAAAGACATTTTTTTGTGTGGCTGGGTTTTTCCCTTCATTCTCGAAGGGCTTTTGCAGGATATTTCTGGTGTTCTCTTTTCCAGTTTTGTCTCTTTATTATGTCTGATTATTTTCATGGATTTCTGGGCTCTAGTTTCAACAATGTGCAGGCTATTTATTATAAAAAACAGCTGCTCAATAATATGGAAGCCTCCTTGCCAAATTCAAGCAATGACTCAAAGGCTCGAAAACATAAAAAGAAGATGAATATAGAAAGTTCACAGCTGCAAGTGCTGCAAAAGCCATAATGTTGTAATCAAAAGATAATTTGGGAAAAAGACAATTGCTGCAGCCAATAGGTTGAAAAGAATCTGAAAAGAAATTGCTTTATCTTAGATTTATTATTAATAATTTTTTAGGGGTGGAAGAATTAAAAGATGCTTAAAACACAATTCAATATAAAAGAAAATAGAAAGATATTATTTTCTCAAAAAACAAAATAAAAAAACAAATTTATTATTTTTCAGACAGAGCTTCTAGCAGTTGATCAGCTCCATAGAACCAAAAAATTGAATTTTCATTCAATTATTCTTTTAGTTGAATTCTATCAGTATTACTATTATATTGTTGATTACTTTTTCATCATGCCATTAATTCCTTATTGATATGTAAAATAATAATGAGAGATGTTCTTGATGATTGGTTGTTATCTCAGGCTCAGCGGTAATTGACTCACGTTGACCTCTGCAATATACAATCACCACAGTGTACTGTGATCACCAAGGGATGGAATTTCATTTATCACGATGATTCAATATGTCTTTGAATCGATGTGATTCCTCCCAAGGACGAAATCCACAACAGCAATTCACTCTATGTATATTGCATCTTCCTCTGCAAATGCCGTGGACCAGTATGAACGAATGGATAATGTTGTCCCCTTATATATATTTATGTAGCTCTTCTGGGTTTTTCCTTGTGTATTAGGCCTGATCACATACGCTATATGTAGTGAGCTGAATGCAGGTACTAATATATGCTTATTCAATGTTTAAACGAAGTCTTCCAAAGTTTTTATTTCTGACTGCGTATTGAAGGCTGATTGGTCGATTGGTGCTGAGTGTGTTTATATTGTCCAATAATACTGTTGATGTGGACCCCTCATAGATACTGTCAATGAAGCACCCGCACCTAAGAGGAGAGTCACCAATTGAGTCGTTGGACTCATAAATTATAGTTTATTTGCATTAATATATATTTCAATATACATGATAGTATATGATTATTAAATTTTAATTTCATTTAATATTATTATTAGTTCATTATATGTCATTATATTATATTACAATATAATGCATTTCTATTTCATTATAACATTGTATCATTATATACATTTGTAATTACTAATTTGTATATTATATTATATTAAAATAAAATGTATTTCTATTATATTAGTATTATTATTTATTTATTTATAATTTATAATTATCCAATTAATTATATATTATATCAATTATATCATTATTTCAATAATATATTATTATAATTATATTTTTTTATAAGATTATATATAATAATACTTTAATGATAAATTATTATATTAAAGATGGATTACATTATTTTTATTTATTAAATTTTTTGTTTTATTATTATTTACTATTAAACCCTATTTTAAAAATGGGAACATCACAACTAGGCAGCATGCACCATTTGGTGGATAAATTTGCGCTTTTTAATGTGACTTTTAATTTTAAAGGTAATTCAAAACTGCTTATATGCCAGAAAATGGAGGACTGTAACTGCAAATTCAGCACATTGTATTTACATTTTTTAATGTCAACTTCTATTTGTTCAAAAAAAGAATTAAAAAAACCTCTGCTTCTTTATATGTCCTAGACAAAGGGGTTGCTCAAACAGTAAAGGATTATCTGAGGAAGCCATGCAACAAACAGTGGGTGGTCTATTATCCAAGTTTAACTAAAAATTTTCAAAAAACAGAATAGTTCAAATTAATTCAGGCACAAACAAAAGATAATATTCAAAACATGATTATGCTAGTCATCAAATAGTCAGCAAACATTCAGAGTATAATATAAAATGGTACAGATGCTGTGAATAATATAGAGTAAAACACAGGAAGGAAGAAACATAGAAAAGCTAACACATTTTATAAAACAATCACGAATACTCACCTCTTCTGAGTCTTATTTGAACTACACCCAAATAAATGGTCAAGCTTATCAATATCTAATCTTGAATGGGGCCTGAATCTGATTATTAAGTCCATTTCCCATAAATTGCTACATAAATCACCCATATACTTTCGGGGACAATCTAGTAATATGAGTGTGTTGGTCCAAGAGGTGATCATGGATGTCTTCTATCATAACACTTCCAAGGTATATGCAACACATTTACCTTCTCAGCTGCTTCACACCTTGCACAAATCTCACAACTGTTGCTAAACTCATATTGATTTCTCTGCCAACAAGCTTCTTTTCACTTCACCACAATCCACACTATGCACAACTCTCACAACTATTGTTAACCTCACAGTGATTTCTCAACCAACATTCTTCTTCCCACAGATTAATCTTCAGAGTGTCAAGATATGCATGTTTGATTGTTATGCCACTAGTTACACAAAATAATGTTTGTCCCAACTTTGCAGCATGCATACATTACAAACTGTATAATAATAAAATGGAATTGAATAACCTATTTTTGTAATTCCATGAGTTAAATTAAATTGAAAAACCTTATCAAGCTTTACAATGAGGCTAGCTATTCATAAAGAAATAACTGACCATTTAGCAATTTATTTTGCGATATTGTGTAACGTTCATCAATTTAATCATTTCCCATTGATGTAGATTTACTAGTCTCTAATTAAACCCGAAATCATCATCTGTTAGTGTTATTTAGCTAAAAAAAATTACATCCAAATATTGATATCTGCCTTAACTAATAGAAGTCCATGCTTAATGTCTATCCTCCTCAACCTGAAAATCTCATGTAGTACTTGATAGTTGCCAGCCCAATGGTGTAGCATTTTGGCCTATTGAAATGTTTTATAGAATGCGTATTTGTGCATCTATTACTTTTAGGTTCAGTTAGATCTAAGATAGCTTCTTTTTTATAATTTGACGAATGGTTCGGCCATGCATATTGTTCCATTTCGAGTTGTCTAGCATAGAAAAAGTAAAATGCTAGCCATTTTGGAGGAAGATAAGACTTCTTGATCCTATTTTCCAAACGCCTACTCAAGCTCATTCAATAAAGGTTTATCTTCACCAATGCTTCTAAGATCATTAATATTTTTGTAGAAGAGCCTTAAATGAATAAGGAACCACTTCAACCAATGGGTGATAACTTCCAGTTCCAACCTTCAATCCCATTACCATGGGGAAATGCCATCAATCCC
Source organism: Cupressus sempervirens (assembly GCA_028749045.1). Taxonomy (NCBI): domain Eukaryota; kingdom Viridiplantae; phylum Streptophyta; class Pinopsida; order Cupressales; family Cupressaceae; genus Cupressus; species Cupressus sempervirens. Next base: position 353,240,577 of record CM053788.1, read on the forward strand.
ATATCACTTCCAACTTGTCATGACTTCCCATAGGACTTGAGGAAGAATTTCTTGAAATTCCAAGTTAACTACACACACAACATACCAATCAACACATTTTAACATTCACCATAGTTTGCAACATTCTTAGAGTGACAGTGAAAATGTTGAGGTCAAATGTTTTGTTGAAAACCATCATTTTGATCACTAACTAGGAGACTATACAAGTGAAATTCATATCATGCTTCACATCAAATTAGGATAATCACAAGTTTTCTCAACCTGTAACACAAATAAAAATAGCAACGAACCTGAAGTGTCCCCTTATGCAACTGCTTAGGGTTTGCCTACTTTTCTATAATTCAAACAGCAATAGATTATTTTCTATATAACTTGTACACAATACTTTTATTTGATATAAATGTTAAGTATGTATTGAATATGATATGCCAAAATAAATCTCAGTTCTTTGACATATAATTGCCACTGTCCTTTGTATTAATGAGTACTAAGTTTATCTTCAATCTGATTCAAATATTTGATCCGAATTCGATTGCCAACTCTTCTATGATATAAATCAATTATATCAAGGGTTTGATGGACCAACCAATAAGAACAATGACACCATCAAATGATTTATTACTCCTTAGAAACGTTTTATGGAATCAGTTTGATAAGAAGAGATTATGATATCTTACATCAAGAATGCTTCAAATAATGGATGCGACATCATTTTTATATATAAAACTATATCTGCCGTATCAACAAATCAATAATATTCTTGAATAAAAAATTGAATTTTTTATGGCAAGGAATCTGATATGTTTCTGGATCGGTCCTTTATGGATCAATGAGTACAAATTTAAAATTTAAAACTTGAATGATAACCTGTTATGATGATTGATCAGAAAATGCAGAAAGTTCTGATATAATTGAAAATGGATCCTTATAGACTGGATCTGATAATATATGGACAATGTGATCTGGTAAATAAGGATGACTGATGAGTCTCTGAATTCCTCTTTTATGGATCCAATGGTTTACAATTGAGATCGCTACCTTATAGTGATCTCTTATGAATATGCAATTGGAAAATTATTGTATTCTTTACTTCCTTGCTTATGATACCGTTCCTGATCACTGACTAGATGCACGTGTGTTTTTAATCTTGCCAATGGTGGATCAATACCACCTTCCTTGGCTGTGGTAAGGCTCCTTGAGCTCCGAAGTGTAGTTATGAAATAACTCTGATCAATGCCTTCGGAGGAGGGAAGGATATCTCTTCACCATGTCACAAAGAGATGTGGAGTGAGGGGTTGCAATTTTTTCACAAATTAAATTATTCTCATCTGTGGACGCCAGCTCTGATGGTCGTGAAATTCTGCCACCCCTCCCAAAAATTAAATACCAGCATAAGTCATCATTGGATACCTCTGCTCCACAGGACCTACTGGACAGGGTAGAACGTCTTGAAGCAGACAATGTAATGCTCAAGCATTCTCTGCAAGTTATCTGCTCAGAGAATGCTGAGCTGAAAAGGTGGATCTCCCACTTCAAATAAGTCTCAGTTAAAGACACAGATATTCTAGAAATAAATAATAAGCAGTCCGAACTGGTATCTCTTCAGCAGACCCTTAAATAAGACCAAGATAACATAAGATAAATTTATTAATGTCCAACGAAAGACCAACAAGCAGGCCAAGGAGCTACAACAACCTGGGAAAGGAAAAGCCAATAGCAGGGCCACCAAGCAGGTTCAAGGTTCTACAACAGCCTGGGAAAGGAAAAGCCAATAGCAGGACCACCAAGCAGTGTCAGGGGAAAGGAACCAAAACAAGAACAAAGATAACCCAAACGAGAAACAGAGCCACCCCACCAACTGCCTCGAATAACCTGGAAAAAGTCTGGAACCAAAGGAAAGGCCACAGGGCAGGAGGAGACACCAATCCGACACTGAGAACCTATGGGGGACAGTGTGGAGAAGGGCTGCAACCGTAAGGAGGTCATGCAAGGATGTATAACACAAGGGGCCTAAAAAGAGGATTGAGAAGCTGCTTGGTTCCCCGCATCAGGAAAACATTGTAAAGAATGATGTGACAAGCTGCATCTGGTGCGGTCCTGTGTGGAAGCACTGTAGGGAATAGTGGTCTTGAAGCCTCGGAGCTTCTTGAAGGTATAGGGCAAAGCACCTCTGGTAGGTGTAATCGAAGGAGGGGAGAGACTGAGTCCCTCTAAACAAACAGTAGAAACTCCCTCTAATCTAATAGTATATGGGGCAGCAAAAAATGAAATGAGAAACATTCTCATCCACCCCCATATCACACATCTCGCAGATCCTGTCCTCTCTCGATAAGTGATGGTTGGATTGAATACAGTGTCTATGGGAACCAACCCTAAAGGACCCAAGAGCAATCTGAAGTGCATGGAACCAGCTGCGGGAAAGATAGGATGGACAACCAATGATTCTGTCCTAAATTTCCAAAGAGTGCTCCGCGTAGAAAGCCATTGTTGGACTCAAACCCCCTAGGGGGTTGACTCATGTGGTGAGAATGTACTAATATGTCTATTCAGCTCCAGACAAGGAGCTAGAAATGGGTTGGGGCATCCAAAGAAAATCAATACGGAGGAAGGTAATCAATCTCAATCCCCACTAAACCCAAAAGAGTCGAAGCCTGAGAAAACCAATAAGAACTCCCTATGGGGTCCAACCAAGCAATATCTACTGAGGAACAGTAAGCAAGGTAGGTATACTTGTGATGACCCTCTGAGGAATCCACAAGACACCATAGGCAATGAAAGATAGTACCAAGTCTGAACGGATGGATGCCAAACTCGGCCTAGACAATAGTATGCGGTGTAGTCTGCCAACAATAGATAATGTGCTAAAGAAAGAGCGTTTGAACCCACCCCATTGAGGCCCAATCAGTCTCTAGCAAGGAGGGGCCACACACCACAAACCCATAGAGCACTATCGGTCAAATTAAAGTGTCCATAAGAGTCAACTTGTATGTTGTGTCTCGAAAGTGATGTCTGAAACATGATCTCTCAACAAGGGCCAAAGAACCATACCCTTTGTTGATGTGAGGCTAGAGCACAAGTCTCATACTAAACAAGGACTTGAAAACATGACCCCCCTGATATGTATTAGACGACGCACTCTCAATCTCAGAAACTTGGGAGAAGGAATGGAGGTGAGAAGTCTTGAACCAATTGAAGATCATCACCTTGGTCTTCACCAGGTTCACCATGAGTTGTTGCAAGTCACAGAAAGAAGCTAGTCTATCAAAGAGTCTTTGTAGCCCCTTCGAGGAGGAGGTCGAGAGGACCGCAACATTCACAAAAAGAAAAGTATAGATCAAGATGTGATGTAAGGAGCAATCACCCATCAGAAGGGAGTGCACCTATAGCTAAGCCTCCAACTCATCAATGTAAAGTCCAAAAAGTGTGGAGAAAGAGGGCAACCTTGTTTAACCCCAATGGTAATCTAAATGACCTCAAAATGCCTCTAGGGGGTCCTAATATGCCCCACCATAGACTTAAGAGTCTCATGATGTCATCCAAAAGTGTCTCAAAAATCTCAATATCTCGAAGCCTTTGGAACAACGTTGTCCTGGGGATAGAATCAAAGACCTTGCCAAAATCCACAAAGCAGCAATAAACTTTCGAGGAGCGATGTCGTGCTTCCTCGATAATCGCTTTAACATTCATGATATGGTCCAAAGTCTAAAACTACAAAGAAATCCAGCTTGCCCTCTAGCCCAAGTCTATCTCTGATCCAACTCCCATGAAAGAATAGCGTGTACAAGTGTAGCATAGAGTTTGGGAACTGCGTGCCCAATCATGATGGTTTTGTAGTTGTTGGAGTCGGAAGTAGGCACTACCTTGTGAATCAAATGAATAATGTGTCTTGACCAAAGTAACGAGACTCGCTACGAGTCTCGCGAGTCGTCCTAGTCAGTGAGTCGAGTTACCTCAGCCGAGTCAAAATGACCCATGACCCTAACTCGATGGGTCAACTCGATTGACTCAAATGACTTGCTTAGCTAACTTGTCGGATTTTTAATTTTTCTTTTCAATATTTTCTTAATACATCTAAAATTTACCTTTGTACTTATGTAATCGATGTATGTTATGTATGTGATCAAATTACCTTCTATTTCATGATGTTATTGTGTCTTTAAGCTTTATTCAATAATGGGTGCATGGAATTTCTTTAAATCCTAAAAAATCTCTAAATTTCAAGGGTTTTGTCACTTTGCCAAGTCACTGCTGAGTCCAAGCCGGGTCAAGGTTCGAGTTACCCTTGCCAAGTCTAGGTCGAGTCTCATTACCTTGGTCTAGACCAAGAGGAAGGGAACTAAGTGCAAACCACTTGGTTAATAAACCCTACGAGCAAGGAACCAAGAACCCTATTGCCATACTTGAAGAGTTCTGCTTGGAACCCTTCCTCATCTGTTGCTCTGTTATTACTCAAACACCTGATCGCCTCACCAATGTTGTTAATCATGAAAAGATGGTAATGGTAGGGAGGGGTGACAATAATGAGAGGCTGCCCTGAAATGTCATTTAGGGTGGAGGTGTTGGAGATCAGCAAGTCAAGGTCCAAGGTGGAGGAAGGGGATCTTGTGAGGGAAACGAGCAAGCCAGAAGGGGACTAGAGGACCAAAACCCAAAGGGAACGGCTACAAAGTGAGCTAAAGGTGCGCTTTCCAGCAAATAAAGAGGTGGTAGGAAAACTTCAATTGCATGGAGGTGAGATGGAAGGTAGAGGAAATACGCAGGATGCGGTGGAAAGAGTTGCAGTCACCATCAAACCACAAGTTATGAGATCGGGTATTCTTACAAGTAAGCAAAGACGATCTACGGCTAGAACGGTGGGGGTTGAAGAGGCAAGTCACCTCCAAATAGAGAAGAAAATGAGGTTGAACAGAGTGGAAGCACTACCACCAAGGGATGAGGGGTCAAAGGGGGGGAGCTACCTGAGATGCATGGTGAAGAGGCCACAGTCCCCACTATCGAAGCTAAAGGAGAAGTGATCACGAAGCAGGGAAAGGAAGGGGGTTTGGGGGGACAAGGAGGGGCCCACGAGGTGGGACTGAGGAAAGCATTGTCCGTGAAGGGAAGGCGAATGATGGTAAACAACTAATATAGGAAATGAAAGAGGAGCAAAAGAAAACATAATCTACCACAATGTAGTGAGCAAGTGAAAGAACTGGAACCTAAAAGGCAGGGGAGGTCGTTCAAGATCACTATGTCCAAGGACTCACAAAGCTGCAACAGATGGCGCCCATACCTTGTGAGAGAGCTCATCGAATCATTGAAGGATCTTTAAAGACCATGTAGGGTTGGGTTTGGCTCCAAGGTGCACATTGAATTTGAATCCCTATCATGGAGAGGGGTTTGTTTGTCTCTAGTTTGTGCATTGAAGTCACCCAAAAGGATGATGTCACCCATCGTAGAGAATCTAAGAATATTCTCATGCATGTCTGAGAAAGGGTCCCCCTCAGGCCCATTGTGCATAGCATATGGAGAGGTTATGGGAAAGAACTAGCATATGGCAAAGACACTCGGATTCACATAAATCTCACAAGGTTGTTAGAGTGAGCTATGGAAGTCACATATTGGAGTCTATCACTAACCAAACAACCCACACACCCCCACCCCCCGAGGAACCTCTAACACCCCTAGACCTACATACCTCATCCCTGAAATTGAGAGCTAGTGTAAACTAGTAACCCTTGGGAGTGGCCCAGCAGGACTCTCATGTGTCTTTGTGAGAGGAGGTCAGTCGATCCAACAACATCAAGGAGCAAGCTAGGCATGGACCAAAAGGAGCCATCAACAGTTGGCATGCAAGCATAACCCCACTAAGTTGCTTCATGCCCAACTACGTTTACCATCATTTAGTAGCACGCATTGTTCAAGTATCCCACCCAAGCAAAAATAAATCTCTAATCATTACTTTCAAGTTCCTGATGACCACCCATTTACCCTCACGTTTTGTTGTTGTAACAAGTTCCCGCAAATGGTTTTGTTCAACCACCTGTGATCTAGTGATATTCTCGTCTAGTTAGATTCTTATGGGAAGAGAAAACAATTTCCTTCCGGCTCTAAGAGCTCTCAAGTGATCCACCAAAGACAGGAAACGAAGGAAAAGGACATCGTCAAAGCCTAGCCAAGCTCTTTCTAAAGTCAGATGTAAGATATCTAGTCAATCCTTGAGAAAGGAGTACGTCATTGCGAGTGGACAAGAGGAAGGAAAAGGGAGGCCTCAAAAGTTGAGGTTCAGCTCTCAAGCCCTCCCCTCTAAGTACACTCTGAGAGTTTGGCATGGACTAATTCCTCAACATCTGCGAGACATGTAACAGTGTTATTAGAAACCAAAGTATATGTCCCTAATTGTTTCTCAGTCTTGCTTTTAAGGGTCTACTAAAGTGAAACCAGTTCAGAATTTATTTTTTATTTCTAAAATATCAACATCTTTAATCGATATGTGTTCAAAGTAGGAGAGTTGCATTTTTAGTTCAGCATTCTCTAAGAAATTATGTGCAGAGCATTTTTTAGCATTACATTGTCTGATTCCAGGCACTCAACCTTATCCAGTAAATCTTGAAAAACTAAGGTGTCTAAAGAAGGTTTTCATTGGTAAGTTTCTGGGGGGGGTAGTGGGAGGTTTGGACTCTTCAAGGTGGTATCCATAAAAGATAGGCCCAACTGACCATCCCCCCATTGCTCACAGACATAGAAAACCCGTATGGTCAAAGCAAGCACTAGATCACAAGCCCGAAGAGAGCCTACTATAGACCAAAGTTGGCAAGGTGTGGCATGAGTCAAAGACAAGCTAAAGCACAACACATACAGAAAGAAAGAAAGAAAGAAAGGAGCGACAGCAAAACACGGGATGACAAGAGAAGAAAGAAGTCACTGCTAAAGGACACCAACACACATAGTAGAGACAAACGCAAACACCGCGGACAATGGGCACTAGGAACACGTGCAAGCAACACCAAGAGGGTCGAGGCTGAATCACACCCATTAGCAATAACGTAGGATAAACAAGCTCACATGATCAAAACAAAGCCCAGCATAGAACATGACTAGCACTTGTAGAGACACAAGAAAGCAAGCCCGCCTAAACAACACAAATCCAAGCCCACCACAACAGCGCAACCAACAAGAGAGAAGCAGACAAGCATCGCATGACAACAGAAGTGCCATTAATCCACCAACAACTACAACTTCCTGAAGTTGTGGATGATCAATGAGGATTTGAACAAGATTCTTCGTTCCATTTACACCAAGTTGTTCCTTTCTTCACTTATAATGTTGACAATCTTGAAAATTGTTATTTTGATTATGGAGGTTAGAAAAGAAGAAAGATATCTAGAAGATGTATCATCAAAGGATTAGAGCTTCTTTTCCCCTTGAAATTGTTTTTGGGAGTATTAGAGTTTAACGCAATCATCTATGTATCATTGTAATCATGAAGGCTACTATTGTAACTTAAGTTGTAATTGTCCCCAAATCTTAAATATAATTGATTGTGTACTTGGCCCTTTGATTTATTTTATGGTTCATTCCCATAGTGGTTGTTTATGATCATAGTGGTATCCAAGGTGGTATCCACAAAAGACAATCCCAACTGGCCATCCCTCCCACTACTCACATTCATAGAAAACCTGCATCGTCAAAGCAAACACCAAATCACAAGCCTGAAGAGAGCCTACTACAAACCAAAGTTGGCAAGGTGTGGCATGAGTCAGAGACAAGCTAAAGCACAATGCATACAAGACGAAAGAAAGAAAGAAAGGAGGCGCAACAAGCAAAACATGGGAAGTCGCTACAAAGAGCACCAATGCACATAGCAGAGGCACAAGCAACACCAAAAGGGTCGAGGTTGAATCACACCCATCAGCAAAGACGCGGGAAAAAGAAGCTCGCGTGATCAAAAAAAATTCCAGCATAGAACATATTCCTTTCTCAAGGACCAACTCGATATCTCAGAATTGGGCTCGTGAGCCGAACATAAAGGTTTCAGGCTCTGTTGCTCCTTCCTCTAATCCACTCATAGCAATGTGTTCCTTTCTCAAGGACCAGCTCAATATCTTATAATTGACATTGGACAAAGCTTGGTTGGGCTTTGATAACACCCTTTTCTTATGTTTACTATCTTCAACGAATCACTTGAGAATACTCAGAGTTAGATGGACGTTGTTTCATCTTCCCACGAAAAATCTATCTAGCTAAGGATCTTATTTTATCACCAGTGGTTGAACTAAAACATTCCCAGGAACTTGTTATAGCAGCGAGATGTGAGGGTAAATGGGCAGTCATCAAGAACCTAAACGCAACAATTAGAGATTCATTCCCTTTGGGGTGAGATATGTGGATAACACGTGCGGCCCAATGACAGGTAAAAACTCGGTTGGGTATGAAGGAACTTAGCAAGAGTCGTTGGCTCTAATTAGCTCTTTGCCTTTAGAAAGGAGGTCTAATGCTCAGGGTGTTAGAGGCTCGAGATGGTTTCTTGTTTGGTTAGTGATCAGCTCCAACGTCTGACATCTATAGCTCACTTTGACAACCTTACTAGATTTATGTGGATCCAAGTCTACCACGTAGCAGCAGGTGGTAGGGATGTCTAAATTGTCATTCGTTATTTCCCACCTGCGTCATCACCCTACACTATACATAGTAGCCCCAATGGGGACCCTTTCTCTGAATTCCATGAAAATATTACCACATTCTTAGCAATTGGTAACATAATCATTATGTGAGACTTCAATGCATGGGTTAGAGACAGACAGACTCTTCTCCCTAATAGGGTTTTGGATTCATTGTGCACTATAGAGTCAGACCTAGCCCTACTTGGTCTACAAAGATCCTCTAATAATTTTGCAAGCCCTCTCACGAGGAACAGACACCATCTGCCTATGTGAATCCTCTGGCTTAATTATCTTGAATGACCTCCCATGCCTTTTAAGGTCTAGATCATTCACTTTTTAGCCTATTTGTTGTGCACTATAGACTCAGACCTAGCCCTACTTGGTCTTCAAAGATCCTCTAATAATTTTGCAAGCTGTCACATGAGGTACGGACACCATCTGCTATGGCTATCTGAATCCACTAGCTTGGTTATCTTGAATGACCTCCCCTGCCTTCTGAGGTCCAAATTGTTCATTTGATACCCTCTCTATGATGGATTATGCCTTTTCTTTCTCCTATCTCATTCCCTCTGTCATATATTTTACCATCACCTATCTTCCCTTTGTTGACCATGCTCTCCTCAACCTCACCTTGTAGCCCCCTACCCCCCTCCAACACCCCTGCCCCCCACCCCCCATGCTGCCACCCCCATGCCCAACTCCCCCTGTAATGTCCCTTCCTTCGAGACATTAGAAATATTAGGAAGGGACGAATTTACAATATTAAATTTGACTATGTAGGCTGAATATTTATTATTAAAGGTCAAATTAATATTCCTTTTGGTCACAAGAGGACGAGGAGAGTTAAGACAAAAAACCCAAGAAAGGAATTTGAAGGGTCACTGTTGCGAGAATAAAAGGAGAAGAGACCCTTCCTTTTGGTATGCTTGATTTATTATTCTGATTTTCAGTTTTCTTGTGACAATCATTCAAGAAGCCTCAGCTTTCAGCCTGTGTGAGGATGTAGCACCTCATGTAGGCAAGCAGTGGACACAAACCCATTGTTCGTGGAGATATCATTTCAGGTGTCTCGATTGTGTTTACAATTTCTCTTGTTTTCCAATCTGACTGCAAAGTTTGTGTATAAGATTGGATTGTAGTTAGCTGGTTATTGTATTGTTGTTGTATAATACAATAACGTTTTTGTTGTTGGTTGTTATATTGCTATTGTATAAGGCAATAACGTTGTTTAAGGAATTATAAGATTTTGTTGGTTTCATCTCATCAATTTGTAATTCATGGTTATATGTTCGACATCTTGAATGTTATTTTGGAAATAATGAATCGTTATCTTCAGGAAAACCGTTGGTTTTATTGCTGTCACACATTGCATGTTCTTAAAATTGAATCGGAATATAAATATTCCTAAAGAGGTTGGATAAATGCCAGTTGGTTTATCTACCATTTTTCAATTGTGTTCGTAATACATCTACAATATTCAATTTTAAATATACTGAGAAAAGGGGAAAACAAAATAATATCCGATTAGGGATATTACAGTGGTATCAGAGCTGTTTCTCCTGCTAGCCTGTGAAGTTATATCAGAATTGTGTCTCCTGCTAGCCCGTGTGGTTATTGGAAATCGATAGTAAATCCTTATCAGACATTGAAGTAAGAGTTCATAGGATTGGCTAGAAACGCGATATTCTAGTATTGTGTTTGGAACGGGTTCATTGCAGATTTCAGTATTATGAATTTTGCAGCTGGCAACTAGTGGTTTTAAAGGAAATCTTCACACATGCTCATGAAACAATTATAAATGCTATTGATGGATGCGGTGGCCTTGGAATCGGTCATGGGGTTCCTAAAATTGTTACAGGTGGAAGAGATGAGCAGGTGTGTATTGGGGACCAGTGGCAAAAAGATGATCCAGTAGCTCTATTTGAACCTAAAACCAAGGATACAACCCAAGATTGCTAGAGCGTTGCATTTGGTAATTCATACAATGACAAAGAGCGTTGTGTTTTGGCTGGCTATGACAATGGATATATAAAACTGTTTGATTTAAGAACTAGAAAGGTTCGATGGAGTACAACACTCAAGAGTGGGGTATGTGGCATACAATTTGATCCCAAAGATACAAAGATGAACAAGTGTGTGGCAACAACTTTCGAGTCAAAGTTTCATATTTTCAATCTGCAAATTTAACATCCAGAATCTGGAGAAAATTAATTCATTAGCGTGGATTTATGAATATAATAGAGCTTTGAAGACTTGACCAATCGGGTCTTATCAGTGAGTTGAGCTGAAGACGTGATTCCCCCATCTTTCCCAGGCCATTATAGCAAAGTGATTGCAATTGCAAGAAGTTTAGTAAGGCACGACAGAGAGTCTATAGCAGAGGAATCCAGGAAAGAAGATAAGAGTTATTGGCAGCCATGCTGGAGTATTTGGGATGAAAGCGCAATGCATCCATCACTGCAGTACCGGATTGAGGACCACCTTATCAACTCACATCAACAAGTCACGAGTAGCTTCTTTTCTTAATGCAGTTGTGAAGGTCGACTTGGTAAATGCTCAAGTTTTCTGAAGAAAGAGGAAGCCATAAATCTCTGAAGGAAAGAACTCCAAGCAACAAAGGGAGGGCAGACAAGATTGTTCGAGTGTATCTCCAAAGTATCGACAGCAGAATTAGACACAATGAGGATACCGTTCGCATCCGCCAATAGAAAATAAAGTAACATAGAGTGGAGCCGATTAGGTATTTTGGGTTTGGTGAATACCACTATGCCCAGGCGTCTGGAAGAATGTTGTAAACCTCATCTAGAAAAGCAAACACATTTTCAAGAGTTCTGAAGACTTGAATCAACTCCAGGACATCATAGTATAACGCCATCTGCGGGAGGGGTCATAGCATAGGATTAGTAGTTGGTGTATGCCAGTTGCCTACACACCAAGATGGAATTAATGAATAACCTCATTCTATACAGAAGACAGGTGGAGTGGTATGACAAAGCAAACAAGAATTGGTTCAAAATCGTCGGTGCAAGAGCTAAGGAAATATATTAAGTTTAATAAAAGAATACGAGAGAATCTTATTGGTCAAGAGTGGTGGATCATTGTTTAATTGGGCCTTGTCATCTGAGATATATATTGTCGTCCAGGATTCATTAAGAAATGTCTGTGGACGTTGTAAATGGAATAATGTGTCGAGAAATTTGGCATAACCAAATACCGAGCCGTTTTAGTCTTTACTGTAGTTGTGAGTTAACGGGAGCCTGTGGAGGGTAACTGAATAAGAAGATTACTTTAATTTTGGCATCTAGTTTGCTTATGGAGCTTCTCGAACCACTTACTTTTGATTTATCATTAGTTTCTTATTTAGGAGTTGAATAGGCATCTACTCCAATTTCAGCAGTTGTAGGATCACCTTGTAAAGATCTTAATCTATCAGGTTCAGTGAATAGGGATTCATGATCCTCTACTGTTTGCACATCAAAGGTTGAAATTCATGATTTGAAGAATAACATGCAGAAAATGAGAACTGGGAAATTTTCTATAGGAGCCTCTTCTATAAATGAAAGCAGTGCTTTAGATATGAAGTCTACATGTCATTTTGTTTAGGAGAAGTCTCTGAATTGTAGTTCTCTGCAAAATGAGTTACCAAAACTATATAATGGTGTTGCTTCATTTATCACTTCTGATGCTGCAAATTCACCTGGCTGTACTTGCCAGACATGTAGTTTGTTTGATGCTCAAAAGATGGAGATATCAAGCAATAATTCAATTCGTTTCTATCCATCACACTCCATATGTGAGAAAGAGCCTGAAGTGGTGTTAAGAAATGTAGCAAAGAGCTTAACAAACACTCCTTCCATTTTGAGAAAAGGACCACATTATGCATCAGCCTCTTTGCAAATAACTAATAATGAGAAAAAGGCAAGTAATTTTAGAGAAAGTGAGAGTTTCTGCTCTTCTAACGGCTTGCTCGCTTTGCAAGATCTGCTAGCTATCACTTCAATAACTAGTATAGGGTCACAACATAATCATCAACCTGCTGTAACTGCACAGGGAATAGTGACATCTGCATATGAGCTAACTTTTGGTTATATTTCATATGCCAAAGATATGGGCTCACCTGCTATTGTTGGTAATATGCATACAGATACCATAAAAATACAAGAACAGTTAGCCCCGAAGTCTGAAGCTGACATGAGAACAAAAATCCTTGACAGTTTTGGAGATTATGAAGAACTTCCTATCAGAATTCAGCATGAGTTACCATTCAATGATTACTTGAAATTTTATTTAGAGCACCAAAATAGGAATGAAATGATGAAAAGGAAGTATTTTGAATTAGCTCAAGATCTCCTCGCAAAAGACCAATGCAAAACTATGTATGATGAATGTCCCGCAGATCAAGGTCATCAAATTGAGGTTTTTGAAGTAGAAGAGCAGTCAACTGCCATTGACTTACAGCTTTCCAACGACCACGTAGGAGATGTTACCCAGGGTACGAGTTTTTATGTTGGTGAATTGGAGGTTAGTGTTGACAAATAGGCAGATGAGGACAGTTGCACACGCGGTAATAACAAATTGAAAATTTTGTGTGATGAACCATATTGTGCCTACACCCATGGCAAAAATTGAGAAGAACCATCCAAGATGACACTACAAGACGGTGACATGTATCAACAAGATAAGCAAATGCATGCATTGAGAAATCAACTAAAGGTTAGTAAAGACATGGTGGTAGCATCCCTAGTGCAGTATGACAGTACCCCCGAGTTGATTGAGGACCTCTACAAGAAGGTCCCACAAGAAGGGGAAGGTGACTGGCATGTAGCCGATTTACAGAAGGTCAAAACAGCCCTGGAGACTATGAAATCAGATTACTTATATCTGCTGTCCGACAGGGATCATATTCTTAAGGTTGCTGAGATTTATGCAACACAGTCAAAAAGGGAAAAGGATGAAATTGAGGATCTTAACGAGATGCTTAAGCATGTTCGGGAGGCACTGAGTGAAACTCAATTTTCTCTACGGAGAGCAGAAAATCAAATCAAGTTCATGGAACACTCTCGAGAACATGAGAACAGAGTGACGCAGGAGTTCTTCCAGGAAGTCATTGACGAACTTGAGAGCATTCAGCAGATGTATGACTTGGATAGCTGCCCCAAATGGTTAAGTACCAAAACTTCAGATCACTTTGAGCTTGTCAACAACCCTTTGTTTGAAGTTGTTGCTGATTGGACGTCCAACAATCTTCTTTTTGTGTTAAACGAGGAATCATCTCTAATTTGCCATGAAGAGGAAGAGTTTTATTTCAGACTTGGGATCCTGGCTCAGATCCTAGTAGTGAATTCGGATCTCAACATGGGAATGACGAATCAACTTCTATTGCTTATCATTTGATCAGCCCCAACATATTTTCTCATATCATTCCATTCAGGAGTTGGGTGAATTTTCTTCATCAGCCTCTAAACAATTCTCAGTGGAATATTTATGTGATGTTTGTGGTTAGTTTCTCAGCATCTTTCATATTCATAGCACCTATGTGCTTGAGAATTCTCCCAGTTTATGCCGACAGTATGGATGTTGACATCCATGGGATGGTGGTTTCATCTTTTGAGCAGCTCATTACTTACATCATCCACCTAAGTCAAGTCTTCACATTCTACTGGATTATACATGGACCCTGGATATATTGCTATATCATCATAACAGCAAGCCAGCATAACAAAGTTTGGGATCTAGGTGTTGGCAGATTGTATCTATGGTTGGACAAGGATTTTATTGTGGTCCTATTCAGTTTGAGGTTGATTATGTTGATGATCAGTGTTGACCAATTTACAGGCACAGCGTTTCTTCAAAGAGCAATATGGGATCCAGAAACTCGGTTGACAGGTGTTTTACAGAGTGGTACCGTGCTTCACAGTTTGGCCAAGTTTGTTGTTAGTTTGGGCTACTAGATTAACTACAAATTTATATGAAATCCTGGTACATATTGCTTGAGGGCAAGAAATCTCAAGGAGGGGAGATTTGTAATGTCCCTTCTTTGGGGACATTAGAAATAATAAGAAGGGACGAATTTACAATATTAAATTTGACTATGTACACTGAATATTTATTATTAAAAGTCAAATTAATATTCCTTGTGGTCACAAGAGGACGAGGAGAGTTAAGACAAAAAAACCCAGAAAGGAATTTGAAGGGTCACCGTTGCGAGAACAAAAGGGGAAGAGACCCCTTCCTTTTGGTATGCTTGATTTATTATTCTGATTTTCAGTTCTCTCTTGTGAGAGTCATTCAAAAAGCTTCAGCTTTCAGCCAGTGTGAGGACGTAGCCCCTCGTTGTGTAATGTCCCCTTTTTAGCATTCATAGCATGATGTTGTCGTTAGCCTATTTCCCCACAGTCCCGTAGGCTAACCAGGACATCAGTGAATTCAGACTTTGGGATCCTGGCTTAGATCCTAGCAGTGAATTCGGATCTCAACATGGGAATGACGAATCAACTTTTGTTGCTTATCATTTGATCAGCCCCAACATAATTTCTCATATCATTCCATTCAGGAGTTGGGTGAATTTTCTTCATCAGCCTCTAAACAATTCTCAGTGGAATATTTATGTGATGTTTGTGGTTAGTTTCTCAGCATCTTTCATATTCATAGCACCTATGTGCTTGAGAATTCTCCCAGTTTATGCCGACAGTATGGATTTTGACATCCATGGGATGGTGGTTTCATCTTTTGAGCAGCTCATTACTTACATCATCCATCTAAGTCAAGTCTTCACATTCTACTGGATTATACATGGACCCTGGATATATTGCTATATCATCATAGCAGCAAGGCAGCATAACAAAGTTTTGGATCGAGGTGTTGGCAGATTGTATCTATGGTTGGACGAGGATTTTATTGTGGTCCTATTCAGTTTGAGGTTGATTATGTTGATGATCAGTGTTGATCAATTTACAGGCACAGCGTTTCTTCAAAGAGCAATATGGGATCCAGAAACTCGGTTGACAGGTGTTTTACAGAGTGGTACCATGCTTCACAGTTTGGCCAGGTTTGTTGTTAGTTTGGGCTACTAGATTAACTACAAATTTATATGGAATCTTGGTACATATTGCTTGAGGGCAAGAAATCTCAAGGAGGGGAGATTTGTAATGTCCCTTCTTTGGGGACATTAGAAATAATAAGAAGGGACGAATTTACAATATTAAATTTGACTATGTACACTTAATATTTATTATTAAAAGTCAAATTAATATTCCTTGTGGTCACAAGAGGACGAGAAGAGTTAAGACAAAAAACCCAGAAAGGAATTTGAAGGGTCACCGTTGCGAGAACAAAAGGGGAAGAGACCCCTTCCTTTTGGTATGCTTGATTTATTATTCTGATTTTCAGTTCTCTCTTGTGAGAGTCATTCAAAAAGCTTCAGCTTTCAGCCAATGTGAGGGCGTAGCCCCTCGTTGTGTAATGTCCCCTTTTTAGCATTCATAGCATGATGTTGTCATTAGCCTATTTCCCCATGGTCCCGTAGGCTAACCAGGACATCAAAAGGGCTTAGAGGCCATTTGGCCTAGATAGTTTCAGTTGCAAGTCTTTCTGAGGGGTTTTGAGGCAACTTTGGGCATACTTACTATTTATAGTAAGTCATCTTGGGCATGGGTGGACATCCAGTGGCAGCGGTGTGTCGATGGTAATTGTTTAAAATCGGCAAGAAGACTTGTTTATCATTGATAAGATTTGTTTTGCATTGATAAAACTATTTTATAAAGTTAAATTTAAATATTTAACTTTATGAATACATAGACTATAGTTTGTGGGAAATATTTAAATTAAAAGAGTCCCTTTTATTTTATAAAACATTAGAGACCTAAGTTACATAAAGGGAGTTATGCTTTATCCCACATTAAGAAAACGAAGGATGGAGCTCTTGTGAGAACACTATAAAAGAAATGAAAGAGCTTCTTTTAAGCATGGTTGGAAATATCAAAGAAATTGGAGAATTTTCTGGAGGTTATGTCTCAATAGTTTGAAGGACGAAATCCCTTCAAGCTGAAAATCTTGACGTCATTGAAAGATATGGTATTGAGATTCAACAGGGTAGCAATCCGAAAAAGAAAAAACGAAAAAGCAGTCCAAAAAAGTGGAACCGAAAAAGCACGCGGAAAAAGCGGAACTGAAAAAGCAGGCAGAAAAAGCGGAATCGAAAAAGCAAGCGGAAAAAGCAGAACCAAAAAAGCAGGCCGAAAAAGCAGTTCGAAAAAGTAAAGCAAAAGGGGCAGCATTGAAGGAAAATTATTACAGCCATCTACAACCAGGTTTCCTTGTTAGTATTGTTTTTTTTAGGGTATTATAAGTTTCAGCTGTAAGTGTGCATTATACCAACATTGTCATTTTGGTAATCCATGTAAATGCCAAAGTCTTGGCCATATTTCATGAGCATTGTATTAGAAATTTGATTGCAATCAAAAAGATAATAGTTGCTGGTGTCATTTAAGCAATTCAATCTCATTATTTATCAGCTAGATAGTTTGCATACCAATTGTTTGCAAAAATGCCTGTTGGCTGTAGGTGTTCTTTTCTCATGCTTAGATCATAATATATGCACTGAATATTGTCAAAATTAGGAGCACACTCATGTTAGGTCATTGTGTAGTTCATTGTAATCTTCTATCACTAGATTCTCATTGATGCAAATTGGAAAAAAGTCATTTAAAGCAAGCTGAAATACTATATCATTCATATGTCTCTTGCATGTGAATTGTTTGACAAAATTCTTTGAGCCTTCAATCAGCATCTTTGAGAGCTGATTTGAGGAGGGTTATTACAGTGGCATCAGAGCTTGTTTGCAAAGTGTTTGACGAAATGTCAAACAACTGAAGTATAAAGATTTTTGGTGTTTGAAGAAGTTATAACCTTTTGGGGTCATTACATGTTGAGGCAAGCAGTGGACACAAACCCATTGTCTATGGAGATATCATTTCAAATGTCTCAATTGTGCTTACAAATCCTTCTCTTATTTTCCAATCTCACTATAAAATCTGTGTATAAGATTGGATTGTGGTTAGCTGGTTATTCTGTTGTTGTTATATAATACGATAACGTTTTAGTTGTTGGTTGTTATATTGTCCTTGTATAAGGCAATAATGTTGTTTAAGGATTATAAGAGTTTGTTGGTTTCATCTCATCAGTTTGTAATTCATGGGTATATGTTCGACATCTTGAATGTTATTTTGGAAATAACGAATTGTTATCTTGTGAAAAACAATTGGTTTTATTGTTGTCACGAATTGCATGTTCTTATAATTGAATCTGAATATTATATTGCTAAAGAGGCTGGATAAATGTTGGTTGGTTTATCTACTATTTTTCGATTGTGTTCATAATACCTCTGCAATATTCAATTTTAAATATACTGAAAAAAGGGGAGAACGAGATAATATCCAATTAGGGATATTACACCCCCCCTCCCTTCAACTCCTCCACAACATTCTTTGGCTTTGACAGTGGGGACCGTGACCTCTTTACTTTGCATCTCAGGCAACTCCTCCCCTTGACCTGACACCCCTTAAAGGTAGTGTTTCCACCTTGTTTGACCGCATTTCCACATCCATCCAAAGGTGGAATACCTCTCTATACCCCATCGCTCCACCCCCTAATTCTCTTTGCGTACCCATAAGAACACCTACGCCCATAACATGTTGACGCTCCTTCCTCCCAGTGTCATCTTTTCATGATTAGTAACATCAGTGAGGTAGTCAGGTGCCTAAATAGTAGCAGAAGAGCATATGAGGAAAGGTTCCAACCAAAAATCTTCAAGTATAGCATCACGGTTCTAGGTTCGTTCCTCACAAATTTGTTCAACAGGTTGGTTTGCACTAGATTCCTCCCTCTTGGTCTCAACACATTATCCACCCAACTGACAAGGTTGGGCTTACTTTCAATCCCAATAACTACATGATCATCATGATTTAGCATACATTGTCCAAAATCTATATTTAATCTGTGTTCCGTCCATATTTTTAGACACCGGACCGCATCATGACTCTCAAGGTCATTATCTAGGAAGCACAACATAGCTCCTCAAAGGTTTAAAATTGCTTCATGGATTTTTACAAGGCATTTGATTCTATCCCTAGGACGACATTGTTCCAAAGTGTCCAAGATATTGGGATTTCTAAAACACTTTTGGCGACCATCATGAGACTCTATAAGTCAGTGACGGGGCACATAAGGACCCCCCATGAGCTTTCTGAGTTCATTCAGAGGATCATTGGGGTGAAAAGGGCTTCCCTCTTTCTCCCACACTTTTTAGACTTTACATTGACAAGTTGGAGGCTTACCCGCAAGCACACTCAGCTTTGGGGGGTAGTCGCTACTTACATCAAGTCTTGATCTATATTTTTCTATTTGTGGATAGTGTGGTTCTTCTAACCTCCCCCAGCAAAGACTTCTTGATGGTCTTACTTCTCTCTACGACTTGAGACATGTGAGACATGTGGTCCAACCTCGCATCAACAAAGGATATGGTTCTTTGGCCCTTGTTGAGAGGCAGGGTTTCAAGCATCACTTTTAGGACACAAAGTCAAAGTTGACTCTTATGGACACTTTGATTAAACCAACGGTGCTTTATGGGTCTATGTTGTAGGGGCCCTTCTTACTAGAGATTGATTGGGCCTCGATGGAGTGTGTTTAGATGCTATTTCTTCCATGCACTATCTGTTGTTGGCAGACTACTCCACATAGCATAGTCCCAGTTGAGTTTGGGGTCCATCCTTTCTAGCTTGGTACTATTTTGTTGGTTCGCAAACAAGTGAATAAACTTAGGGCAGGGGGGTGAATCAATATATTGTAGATAATTTTAAATTCTTTCACCTTCCTTCTGATCACATCGGTGTGTTGTTAGTGATGACTATAACTAAACCAGTTGGGATTAAGCAAAAACAATTAAGACAAAGATATCATCACATAACACAAGTGTTTATCTCGTGGGTGCCCATCTAGGGTGAAAACCACAGTGTGTGAGATAACCCTCACAAAGTTTGCACCCTCCTAAAGTGCTATCGGTCAAGAGCTTATCTTTGTTAAAAGATTACAAAGACACTATCAAGTGTCACTTGGTGAAGGGATTTAGTAAAGACCTGTGAGAGCCTTCCCGGTTAAGAGCAGCCCAGTTAAAGGACTTAAGAACACAAACCATCGTGTCATTTTGTTAGGGGATCTAGTACAAGAAACCCTCAATAAGATTTGTTGTTGTGGTGGTTAGAGAACAAAAGAAGGATTGACCTAAACAGAATAGTTGTTGTACTTAGCTTAATATAGATCACTTTGATGCTCTGCTTACTCTCAGCTTTGCCACTCAAACACAATCGCTATGTGCACGACTCTATTAGCTACAGCACACTACATCATTGTGTTTCTTGACACACTGGCTCTCGTCAACACACTTCACCTTCACCCTTTGCACTTTTCTCTTCCTCTTCTCCTTCTCTTTGAGATTGCACTTAGCTCTACTCATTGGCATCTTTCTTATCAATCTCCATTGCTCTTTCAAAAATGAAAGCCTTTTATATAATCCTTATGCACTCTATTGTAAACCCTAATCCGAGAATTCAAATTTTGAATTCTCCAGCCTGTCTAGCTTGAACTCCTATCACTATCTTGCGTTGTTCTTGTCAAATGGACCTTGTATGAACAGAAGTCACAAATTTTCTATGACTTTGATAGCTTGCTCTATTGGAAGGAATTCAAAGTTCAAATTCTTTCGTCTATCCTCAATGTAACAGTACCAATTTTGTTAAATGCAATGTCAAGTGTGATCCACTTGATTTGTGATGTGGCAATCACAAGTAGCTTGCCTTTACACTTCATCCTACTGGCGTGGCTCAAACATTCACACAACCTGTCTGCTTGCTTGACAACATCCTTTGTATCCATATGTACTTAGCATGATTTTGTCTAAGTATGATTACTCTTTTCACTTCCTCAGCTTGGCTTGTCCTTATTTATCTAGTGACACTTGTGAACTAGAGTCGCACTTATGTGCTCACAAAGCTTCACCAGTCATGGCTCCATATTGATCAATGTTTTGTCTTTGCCTTGACATCAATGACAAACAATCATAATTGGTTATGCTAGTACCTTCACCAGTCTCTCCTTTGAGCTTTTTGACAGTTATGCCAACATATTTTTTTATGGTCTAGTTCCTACATCGCCTACAGTGTTTTGCGGATTCCTCAAAGGGTTGCCACAAATATATCTATCTTGCCTACTGCTCCTCGATGGATATCACTTGATGGGACCCCACAGGAAGGTCTCGATGTTGGTTTTCTTAGGCTTTGGCTCTTCTAGGTTTTGTCAAGATTGAGATAGACCACCTTCCTCCATATTAAGTACTCTTTATATGTCCCGGCCCATTTGTTGCCTCCTCGTCAAGAGCTGACCAGACACATTAGGATGAATATTTGTAGGCAATACACACTCACTACTTCAGTCAACCCCCTGGGGGATTTGAGTTCAAGAATGGCTTTCTACATTGAGCACTTTTTGGATTCAAGACGGGATCATTGTTTGGCTCTCCTATCTTTCCCGCAACAAGTCCCATGCACTCAGTCTCTCCCCTCCTTTGGGTACATAGATCGGAGGTGCCTTGCTTTCTACCTTCAGGAGGCTCTGAGGCTTCGCCACCACTCTTTTCAACAGCATTTCCACATGAGACCACGCTAGGATCAGCTCATCACATCATCCTTGAAGATGGTTTCCCCAGTGCAAATAACCAAGTGGCCTCTCGATCATACTTTTCGGACTCTCTAGGTCATGTCCTCATGCATCCTCCTTACGATTATGGCCCTATTCCACACCATCCCCAAGTGGTTCTCAAAGATAGCTTGGGCTCTATTCCTACCCTAAGGCCATACTTTGGTTCTGGACTTCTTGGTTGTTCAAGACAGCTATTGCTGTTGTTCAGCTTCTCCTCTCAGTTCCTCATCTTGGCTTTGTTGTTGCTCTTGTTCCTTTCCCCTAGACAACATTTGGTGCTGCTACTGTTGACTTTTCTTGGGCCAAGTTGTTGTAGTCCCTCAGACCCGCTTGTTGGTATTTCATTGGACATTAATAAATTTATCTTATCTTACATATCTTAATGAAGCATACCTCTATGCAAATTGCACCACATAGATATTAAGCATGCACTTGTTCAAGTCACTAATCAAACTTGCTATTTAGTTAACTAATCACCCTTTCTTGGGCAGCAATAATGCAAGGCAGCGATAATATTCATCTGTTGCTGATTATTGTCTTGATTACCAACTCATTGTATTTGTTATTTAAAAATGATAGATCGCTGCACTCAAGTGTACCATTCAATGTTCAATGCATTATTTTTCCACCATTGCTCCATAAAGAAGCTCCACAGAAAATTGTGAAGCCTTATAAATAATACAATTTTCTGAGCAACAGTACCTCCTTTAATTTTTCTTTCATGGCAGTCATTTTGTAAGTAGTCCATACTCTTGCTAATCAGTACAAACTGTCTCTTGTCTTATTATTCTACTATACTTGTGAAGTTTACTTATTGCTTCTGCTAGTGACTAACTTGGAAGTGTCCTAGGCCTGCCACACCTGGACCATACAACATCTCTTGCGTATTTTGCTTAGAGATTAAATGGGGATATCAAAGAAACAATGAGAAAGTTTGCAGCACAATTCAACTGCATCATCAGAAAGATAAACTCAACTATGAAATGATCTCCAATTATCCTTGAATTATTTTATAAACGCCCTTACATCAAATTTTTCTTGTAAAATCAAATCAAAGGAAATTGATGTTGGAAAAATCCCTTGAGCGGTCAATTAAGTCAGAGGATGACACAACAACTGCTTGACTAGGAAAATGGTCACAAATTCTACAGATCCTCTCCTGCAATAAGTAGTGAGTAGATATGGTTATAACAAAATGATTCCAGTCCTCATTATCAAGTTCAATTTCTTGGGAGTAACAAAAACAGTCAGTTCAAATTATTGTCTCCACTTGAAAAAAATTATTGGAAATGCCTCCCAAATATAGCTTATAGAACCTTTGGTTCTTCAATGCGACCAATGAGCATGGTGCTATTTTGTCCAAAGATGCTTCACAAGATGCAACTTAGAGATCTTTCCAAATCAAACAATCAAAGGTTCAAAGGTAACCTACAACTTTTTCATGATGAACCTAATGGAAACTCTATGATTGGGTGTTTTCAAGATGCATTTATGCTGCAAAGAAAAATACTTTCAATGACTACACATGTTCATGGAGTTGAGAAGTTAACAGAGGGAAGTGTCACAAGAGGATCCTTGGAAGGAAACTCCAATAACATCTTGTTTCGAAATTGTCTACTTTGAAACATTTGCCCCAATGATCCAAGCAGATTTTGTTCACCTTGTCATTTCTCTTGCTACATGCTAGGTTCTTCGTGTTCACAAGATGAATATGAACAGTACTTTCTTGCATGGCGATATTCACGAGGAGATCTACATGGAGCAACCTCCAAGATTCATGTAGGACTCGTCTCTTGTTTGTATGCTATAATGTCCTCTGTATGCTCTCAAACAAGCCCCTACGTCTTGTGAAACAAAATGTACCAGGTAGATTATTATTGAGAGATGAGGAATTGTTCATAAACAATTACAATGAAGAAGTTTCTAAAAGGTACATGAAGCTCATAATCAAATTAAGAAATTTGTTTATGAATTTTTCCGCTTAATGTGACAAATTATGATAGATAAAAGCAATATTTTTGTGAAACTAACAATAAGGCCAAGAAATTAATTTGTAATGCTTACCTGAAAAGAATGATACTTTTGTATTGGTTGTTGTGATGTAACTCTACGCACATCAGGATCTTTTACCCCTGCATGAAATAATTGTTCACTGATAGTGTCAAGGTAACCAACCATGAAGAAAAACATTCAAATGGATATTTATTTTACTTTTGATGAAAGAAATTGAAATAAATAAATGGGTATGTCATGAACATTACTAATGTCAGGGTCATAATTGTCCACATTTGTAAAAGAGTGATGCCCAACAACATGTTGTTGCCTCCACATGAAACTAGAAAGAGAAACCAAACTTAGAATATATATTAATCAAAAACTTTCAGAAGATAGTATCATCATAAATAAAAAATTCTAGATAAAAATATCCATGTGTCAAACCTGCTTGCACCCAAAAAATCCAAAGATGTGCTCATCAAGTATCCAAACCAATTAACATTTGAATATGCTCCTGACCAGAACAGAATTATTCTAATTGTAAGAAACCAAAGAAGACTGGATATAGATTTATCAAGGCCAAAGATGAATAAAAGATCTCAGGGATTTACCATGATTAGCATCATGTTGAATTGACAACCCAATTTGAGCTGCAAAATAGCCCATTGCCAAAGCAGATAAAACTGAAAGTGCAAAACTTTGAAGCCCAAAGAAGGTTATGTAAAAAAAGAGCATGTAGCCAGCTATTACAAGAATGGACTTTGGCAACATATTTGGATGGACACGAGGATTCACCTGCCATATTTCCCAGTGGTTGAATAATTAATACGGAAGAACATAAGCCAAATTAATTCATAAGTATAACAATTCACATTCAATTAGCATTTGTAAAATTTTAATTTATTAAGAGAATAAAATTTTGTAATAACCCAACAAATTAGATTCTAACTATTTCAGAAAAACAAACCTTATTCTTTTCAAAATAAGCCTCCACTCGTTCCTTCAGAGTTAAATAAAATGGCTCAGTTCCTGATTCATAGTACTCAACTGTTGAGTGTTGTAAACTATCATTGGCAACCTCATCAACCTCTCCAATGTAATAGCGACCAAGCAATTTCCTGTGGATAAATAAGTTACATTAATACAATATGAATTCCAATGATCAATAGAAGAAGTTAACAATTCCTAATTTGTTGATAATAGTTGGCAATATCTGTACATAGAGGAAATGAATGTCAAAAAGTTGTACCCATGTGTCTTATCGTAGGAAAGATAACATCAAAAATGTATATCATTTTACAACTACAATTCATTTCAAAGTAAAGCTGAGAAAACTGTAGACACAACTTATGTATGTAGAAGCATCAACATAATTTGCTAGAAGTTCTCGTGCATCTGGTGTGAGACCCTTGCAGTGTGTACAATATTTTATCAACCCTGAGATCAGGTCTATTTTTTCTCCTTTCATAGCAGTTGCAATGTATCTTCTCTTGCAGGTCATAATGAATAACGGGACTTCTTGTCAACTAAGTTCCAAAGAACAATGATAAGTTACATATTATCAAGCATCTTAGGCATCTTAGGGAGTTACAAAGCATCTTGGTGTCCTAAGGGATCCAAAAAAACACTACCATACGAAGGGAAATACAAGCATTTTGTACTCTCACATGCAAAGAAACAAGTTATAAATATCCATGGCAAGGTGAAGCATTTATACTACCCTTGATATTCCCCTAAACCTAAGTTGGTATCAATCTCTATTTTTAAATATGTTTTTCTTTTCTTTATATGATTTGGATTAAGCCTTGATACAATAATTATATACAAAGAAAATAAAAACATATTTAAAAATAGGGATTGATACCAACTTACATTTAGAGGAATATCAAGGGTACTATAAATGCTTCACCTTGCCATGGATTTTTATAACTTGTTTCTTTGCATGAGAGATTACAAAATGCCTGTATTTTCCTTCGTATGGTAGTGTTGTTTTGGATCCCTTATGACATTGAGATGCTTTGTAACTCCCTAAGATGCCTAAGATGCTTGATAATGTGTAACTCATAATATCAGCAAATCACCTCCAGTTTCAAGTTCAGTTGATGTTACTTGTTTTCTCTCTATCCCTTTTCCCACCAAGTTTCAGTCAAGTTTCAGTAGGTAATTCAAGGGAAGCCATCCCTTCATACCGGAGGTTGATCCATAGCATACCATACCCACAGGCCAAGGATCATCCCATGTTTCACTAGATTGTTGAAGGTTCATTTCAGCAAGCGGGTGCAATCTAGTTGACAACAAACATCAATGGTTAAGCAAATGTCTATTGGTGGGAGTTTTCCTTGGCGGCATAACCATTGCGGCATAGAGTATACAAGCTCATACTATCGAGTAAAAGGTGACTTATGTGCCATCCATAGACACGGAATAAAATCTTGTAAGGGGTCGGATAAGAAAGAGCTAATCCTGGAATATATTAGAGAACAAGAGGAAGCTGACAAAAAAATCAAAAAATCAAAGATTGGTCATCCTCTTTCCAACAAAAGATCAAAGAGGCCTCCTCATGGCTTGACAAAATCGGTTGGCCCACATCCTTCCATGCCAATGCACCACCTTCTGAACTAGAGAATGTTGTGGTTACACAAAAAGAGGCTCATTGGATGCTGCCATCGCAATTGAAATCAGAGTGATTGCAGATCAGAGCATTGCTTGTTACATTTATGGCAATGAGCTTCCTTTCAACATTGTTAGATCGCCTTTATTAGCAGGGGGTGGTGAATACACTTTGCCATACTCCTAATTATGTTTATTCTCAGGCATGAAAAGGTGTGAACCACCTCATGGCAAAGGAGAAAGCTTCAATAGAGACATTATTGGGAGTGATCAAAGATACATGACTGAAACAGGTGTGCCCAATTTTCATGAATGGAAAGATTGCAAAAATAGGCCATTGATGAATGTTATAGCAATCTCTTGAAGGCAACGAATTGTGAGAAGCAAGTAAAAGATGCAAGTTTCATTGCCAATGCCCTCATACAATCCATTGAGATGGTGGGGCCTCAAAATGTTGTCCAAGTCATTATGAAAAATGTTAAAAATTCTAGGGTGGTTGGGTCTATTGTGGAGGCTACATATAATCACATTTATTAGACACCCCATGCAGTCCACTAACTCAGTATAAGAATGCAATAATCAGAAATACAATAACAAATGGCACGGATATTATCCTGGGAAAAGCTCCTAATCCAGGCATAAAAACCCAGATACACCTAAAATAGA
The DNA here is from genome assembly GCA_028749045.1 of Cupressus sempervirens. Taxonomy (NCBI): domain Eukaryota; kingdom Viridiplantae; phylum Streptophyta; class Pinopsida; order Cupressales; family Cupressaceae; genus Cupressus; species Cupressus sempervirens. The sequence goes on from CM053788.1 coordinate 353,267,240, forward strand.
TTTTTTATTGAGAGCTCAAGCTCTGAGTACAATGATCTCAAGCTTGTGATTGATAAAACTTAATTGTCAATCATGATGCTATGCAAATACAAAATATAAAATGCTTCACGTATCTCACAGATACTTATTACAATCAGAACATTTCAGTCACAAATAGATCATATATTGATGAATTACAGAATAACTTTGTAGCAAAACATTTTGTTATGGAAGCATGTGTCCAGATGCACCATCATTTTTTCCTTATACACCTTGTTCTTCGATGCTTGTTCAAAAAGCATACATGTCCACCTTAAGCTCAATATCATGCAGGAAGACTAGAAACACAGGAAGAGAACAAGTCAGCGCTCGGAGATCACCAAAGTACACCCAACGGCAGTTAAAATTTTGGTGTTTTACAGTCTACATCCACCCGACTCTTATTTTATTAATCCTTTAATATGAAGACAATAAAGCCAATGACCAATCATAGAAGATATTGACAAAATAGACATTTGCTAAGAAATACAAAGGGCTGAACCATTTCATTATTATAAACCATCAGTAATCAAGAGCCCAGACATATACACACATGTCACAATCACAAGCCACCTCATATATGAAGGAACCACAATGCCCAGTCATCATCACATACTCATTACGAATAAGGATTACATAATAATAATAACCGATAATGAGAAAGATGTTGACAAAGAATAAGGTCCTGAAAGTCTCTGTTGGTGACGTGGATCAGCACTCGATGAAACTTAACAAAGAAAATGCTCTGAGAAACTTAGCTGATCACACAGGTGAGAACGATCTCTATCGCAGCTACCTTAACACTCCCCCTTAACAAGAGAGAGATCATTTAAATGTCACAGTGTGTCTCAATCTGACAAGCACAATGAAGCTGCAACAAAAACTGTCAATAACAAAATCCCATCACAAATTTTCTTCATGTAAAATTGTTATCTACGCATAACAATATTCACCATAGCTACTCCTAGAGCTTGAGTTAGAAACACATAAAATAAAGTCAAGGACTCAAACTTCTCTCGCAAAGAAGATCTCCTTAACAAGGGATTTCACCTCACTCTAACTCCACTTGCAGAGAAGAACTCATTAACAAGGAATTTCACCTCGAGCTTCTCTCGCAAAGAAGAACTCATTAACAAGGAATTGCACTTCAAACTTCTCTCACAGAGAAGAATACATTAATAAGGGAACGCACCTTGAACTTCTCTCACAAAGAAGAATTCATTAACAAGGGATTGCACCTCGAACTTCTCTCACAAAGAACTCATTAAAGCACATAAAGATTGTCTGATTGTTGAGACTCCCTCTCAGTCGAGATTCCTTCTCAAGAGGGGCAGAAAACTCACAGTTTGAATGGCACAATAAACAAATTGACTCCAATGTTTGACCAAGCAAGGATCTTTTGCATTCTCCCTCTACCACACAAGTTTCCTCTTGATATTGATTTTCTTCCTCTTCGAAAAAACTAATCATCATGACAACCTGTAAGGGTCTTCCTTTTCGAAAAAACCAATCATCATGACAACTCGTACGGATCTTCCTCTTCGAAAAAACCAATCATCATGACAACCCATAAGGATCTTCCTCTTTAATGAAGTTATGTACCTCTAATTCAGTCCCATGACTGCAAGCAAAATCCCCATGTTCATTTCTACAGCCTGCATGACTTTGCATGCAATCTCTCATCATCCCATTGTTTCTCAATTCGTCTCGCAACCAGGAGAGATTAATAATAATTCATAGAATCAACCTATCATGAAGAGAAATATATAGATCAATGTTAAAATCATACACTATTCCCAGCATTATAGAAATATTCATGATCAATATTTAAAGGAATAATCATAGAATATTTATTTCTTTGTTGTCTAACCTTCCTCAAGAATGATCTCAGCACACACATAGATATGGATCAATACACAGCTATCTCTTTTAGCAATATTAAACAATAATCATGGACCAGCATTCATACGATGATCATAGCACTGCATGCATGCCATCTCACACAATGAATGCCAACGAACATCCCCAAGAACAAAATATCTCAAGGCTTAAGATTTCTGGTTCTGGATTTTTTCCTTAGACCCGCTTTGTTACCATGTTAAGTTTTTTATTGAACCAAAATATAAGAATGCAATAATCAGAAATACACTAACAAATGACACAGATATTATCTTGGGAAAACCCTCCTACTCGAGGGAAAAAACCCAACCACACCTAAAATAGATCTTTTAATTGAGAGCTCAAACTCTGAGTACAATGATCTCAACTTGTGATTGATAACACTTAATTATTAATCACAATGCTATGCATATACAAAATATAAAATGCTTCAAGCATCTCGTGGATACTTATTACAATCAGAACATTTCAGTCACTCAAATAGATCATATATTGATGAATTACAAAATAACTTAGTAGCAAAATATTTTGATATGGAAGCATATGTCAAGATGTTTGACGCAGGCACATACAAAAGTCTTTATCTCTGCACCATTATTTTTTTCCTGTACACCCTGTTCTCTGATGCTTGTTCCAAAATTAACTCATATCCCTTTCAAGCTTGATATCATGCTTAAAGACTAGAAACATACAAAGAGAAAGAGTCATCACTCGGGACTCACCAAAACATACTAGATGGTAGTTACACTTTTGGTATTTTACATGTTGATATCCACACGATTCTTATTTTATTGATGACCAATCATACAAGATACTTTTATCAAGAAATACAAAGGGATGCACCGTCTCATTAGTATAAACCATCGCCAAACAAAAGGCCAGACATATACACAGGTCACAATCACAAGCCACCTCATATATGAACGAGCCATGTTGCCCAATCATCATCACATACTCATTTTTAATGAGGATCACATAATAATAATAACTGATGATGAGTAAAGTTGTTAACAAATAATAAGGTCCTAAAAGTCTCTATGCTGGTGACGTGGACCAGCACTCAAAGAAACTCAACAGTGAAAATGCTCTGAGAAACTTAGCTGATTAAACAGGTGAGAATGATCTCTATCACAGCTACCTTATCTTTAACAAATTTAATCATGCAAAAGATTGGCATACAAATTGAATGGATTAAACAACTTATATTCAAGACCTTCTCCAATTTGGAGTTGTTTAAGGTAATCAAAATTTTACTTTTTGTTTTTTAGTTTTTATATTTTTAGCTGATATATGACTTGTATTTTTTAAGGTTGCATCTCACACAATCTTCATAAGAAGACATGTGAAGTTGTGAAAAGCCTTGAGTGCTATAGTCATCAACAGGTTGTGGAGTGTATGGATGTAGGCAAACACAAAAAGAACCGAGAAAGCAAGAGCATGGATTGAGTAGTGGGATTGTGTGAAATACATTTTGAGTTTCAGCAAGCCAATCATCAGCATGATTAGGTATGTTGATACAGATCGTCCATGTATGGGTGAAACTTATGATGGCAATGGACACCATAGTGGAGAAAATAAGAGCAATAATAGAGGCCAAGAAACATGACCTAACTGATACATTTTTCGAAATTGTGATACAAACTATTGTTGAACGTTGGAACAAGATGACCATCCCCTTACATCTCATAGCATTTTTCTTTATTAGATTATTTGCAGTCTCCTGGGTTCTTGCGATTTTTAGTTAGTTGGTCTAGAATCTTAGTTAATGCCCCATTTAGGCTTTCTTTTTAGTTTTCTTAATTTAGTCTATTTTTAGACATTATCTTTATTTAGACAACTTTGCTTTTAGGTTCATGTTTTTTATAGCATCTGTAAAGTCTATTTCGAAGTGTGTATTGTTAACACAATCAATTCTGTCTTTTGAAGTTTCAGCCTTACAACAAGGTAGTATAGTAAAGGCATACCAACAATGCCAGGAGAGTGACACCATATAGAGATGCAAAGATTGCTACTAGCTTCAAGGCTGCATTTAGAAAGATATATTTAGCTGATGAAACTCAAAAAATTGTCTTGTGTGAGTTTTGGCCAATTCGTTTCCATTCTTCATGCCAAATATAGGGTGTGTGTTGATGAATTGTGGTATGTAAATTGTCAAAGCTCCATTTTCTCGCAGCATCTTGAAATTATATCCCAAGTATGTATCTTTTTATTTTTATTTTTTTATTGTTTTTCATTTAATGTTATAATATTAAAATATGTTTGGTTATTAATTTTATTTAAACTTTTTTAAGATTTGATTCTTGAATTAGCATATTATATACTAATGTGTTGTATGCAAACTCAACAGGTAGCAAGTTCTTTAGCAGAGCAGAATTGGAGTACATACTCCATCCACTCAATCAAGCGCAATCGTTTGGGTGCAAAAAATGTAGAGGATTTGGTCTACATGCACCCTAGCCTTCATCTATTTTCCTATGAGCAACTTAAATACAAGGGCATGCTAAGGACTCAGGATAAAGCCCCTAAATGTGCCAATTTAGATGCCATAGTTGCACAGCTTGCCGAAGTCTCTATATATGAAAATAAGGCAGCATTTCACAAGACAGGTGTAGCTAGTGGGAGAGGGATTTTCCATTTCATTTTAATAAGGCAAGGCACTTGCAAATGAAAGGTCATTTCTTACTTCAAGTTGGTAATGAATGTGGATAAATTGGTTGTGGGGCATTAACCATAAAATCCACTCATTAGACTTTTCCGCTATTGCTAGAAAGACAAGAAACTTTCCCATTTCATTGTTAAGTTGCAAGGTCCACCATGGTTAATTTGTGTTCTACATTATAGGAACAATGTTAGGATTTTTCAACTGATTCTCCATATCTGGTGATGAGCTATTTGGAGAAGTATAGAAACCACCCTATTGCTTTTCCTTCCAACCTTTATTTGAATGATCTAAGAAAGTAGATGTCATTGTATGCAACCTCTTGGCATGCACCACACATTCCTTTAACCAATCTCTTGGATCTTCCTTCCCTTTGTCTTTTTTGAATTCGGTTAGGGAGGAAAGGGGATTTGTGAAATAACTCGAACAAAGGCATAAGGACATAGTTTTTCAAACTCATTTGTCTTATTTGGTTTTTTGTCCCTAGTTGAAACACCTTAAATGCATCCTTCATGGCCTAGCATTCCTAGTCAAAACAATGAGATTTTTGTTGATTAGGGGTGGATGGATTTTTCAAAGTGTTTTGATTCAAATGGTACATTTCAAAATGTTGGTTAAATTGATTGAATTGATAGGTTTAGTTTTTGGATTTTGATTGGTTGTTACTAGGTTACTTGTGTTGGTGGATTTAGTTATTGATAGGTTGTTTGAAATGTTTGGATGAGGTTAATTTGATTAGTAGGGGTGACACAAAGGTGTGGGCAATGTAGGTTGTGCCTTGTTTTGTTTTTGTGTAATATACCCTTTCTGAAATAAGGTTTAATACAAAATGATAACAATAAAATTTAAATATAAAAAAATAACAATATTGTTGATGTCAGTTTTGTACCACTACATAACATATAGCAATTGAATACTTGACATAGAATATCAAACACTCAATCCCTCTCTTGAAAAGCAAATACTAATGAAGAACATGAAAAAACTCCAAGGTTCCTTACACCTGTGGATACTAACTCAATTATATTAATGTGATTTGTTGGTTAATCACGTAGGTGGCCTAATGTTGTTCATTCAAGGATTGTCCAACTCTAGTTGCGATGACGATGTCTGGCTTTGTGGAGTATATGAGCGCCAAATGATGTTGATGGTGATGATGATGGAGGGTATGTTTGCCAATGACGCTTCTCCTAAATTCCTTCTTGATTGTACTCCAACTACTATACTACTTATTGTCTTACTCCTATAAACTATGAATGGAAAGATTAGCAAATGGACAGGGATCGAATCTAATGATAGCTTACCAGCAGCTCTACCTCCATAGATGCAATGATTCAAGGGAAAAAAGACTAGTTTACTACGCAAGGCTTCCTAACAAGCCACTAGGATGCTAGTGGCCTAGTTTATAGATCCCTATCAAACATCCACTAATATCACCATGTAACTATCCATCTACTCTTACTCTTAACAACTTTCTTGAAAAAATATCTACCTTAACAACTTCAAGGAAATTTAATCCTAACTATTGGAAGTAGAAACCATGCAATAACACCAAGTGTTCTTAATTACCATGCAAGTCACAACAATGATAAAGAGAGGCAATTTTGGTATTATCTTAAGCAACAATTTTCTTCAACCCTTTACAAATGAGAGCAAATGGCCTTATATAGGGGCCAAAATTACAACCAACAGTAGAGATTAAGAGGCAAAATCAACGATCCAGATCAATTAGGGTTGCCACCCCATTGGCCAATGAGAAGACGCCACCTCATCAATGGACCAATGAAAAAAATGAAAAAGTGGCAACCGATGAGAAGGCACCAAAATGATAGCCAATTAGAATCAAACACCTATCCTACCCAAAAGAAAGGAGAAATTTCCACTTGGGCTTACATCAAATGATCTTCTAATATAATTATACCCTTTTCTTTCATCTTTTTAGCGAAGACAATAAACTTGGCTATCATGTCGTTGACTTCCTTCATGGGAGGGCAAAGTGTGTGCTTCATCTTGAGCTCAACTGAATTCATCATGTCGCTCGCTGCTTGCAGTGTCTTCTCATGATCCTTCTCATATTCTTTTGCATATCTGATAAAGGCATTGAGGGAGGCAAGGGTGCCCATATGTTTCTTATTGATGGCAACCTTCCCCAACTCATCCAATCTCGATCCAAATTATATCTCATTGATGTCCTCCTCTTTGATATCTTCAAAATCAAGTGTCACCCCAACATCATTCATCATGGTTGAAATGGAAGTGTCAACGCCCAGGCTGTGTTGTGCAATCTCATTCTATATTTCTTCAAGTAACCTCAATCTGATGGTCAAGGCGACAAACCAGGACTCCACCGTACTCATTCCTCCTTCATCTACCAACTTGGTTCTTTCCAAATATCACTCTGGTAGCTTGATAAATGCTTGTAGCTTGGGAATGGCTAAGTCCTTGACTGGAAGGAAATCCTTCTACTCCCCTTCAAATGTTCTAAATTTGCCTCTAATAGCCACCAATGACTTGAATGTCGAGATAAAGTAAGCCAAGAAATTTTGTCCATCTTGAATTGTATCATGGATCCAATCCTTCACTTCATGCAGCTGGGTCGATATCTCTTTTGTGTTGCTCTCGTTGTCTTGTGTAAGGGCTGCCTGATGCAACTGTTGGATAGGCTGGCAATCTCTCCAATACTTGTTTTCAGCCTCCAACTTCACAATCCTCTTGTTTGTCTTCCTCAACCTTTCTCTAATTGAAACCATACCTTCTTGGATCTCCTGACATTCCATGTCATTCATGATTCTTCCCAAGTTATGCTCAAGTATCTCATACTCCTAAGGTACAATCTCATCCAATGCCTTGCTAACCATTTGTATAGCAAACTGAACTTTTCGGTGACCCTCATCATCACTCCTGATTACCTTTGCCACCATTTTTGCAATTTGTTTTGGTTTTTTGTTATCACCCTTTTCCATTAACCCTTGGATATCTTCAAATGTTCACACAGTCACTACCTCGCCTCTTGGCATAAGCATTTGCCTTAACCATAGTGGTGCAGTGCATCTCCCCAAATCTGGTTTCGGTTCAACTAGCAAAGCATCACCAACAGCCTCGGGCACCTAGCTTATTTCCTCAATATCAATTGGCCTATCCTCCTCGTCACTAGTGATTGTCACATCATCTCCATGTTGGTTCTCCAAGAGAGGAGAGCACTCGGTACTGTCACTGTAACCACTTGATTCTGAATCAGAACTCACCTCTACCGCAGCCCCTTGTCCACTTGTATTATCCTTACTGTCTTCATGGCAAAGGAGTCATAAAATATCTTATAATCTTTGGTGTTGTGCAAATGAAGTTGTGGATAGCACTCATGCACCAAACATTGCCCCGACCCATTGCCAATCACTCCTGAAGCCTTAAGTCCAAGATTTTCATATAGTCTCACGATCAAATAGAAAAGATAGGATCCCATATAGAATTGTTTTTGATTTTGCACTGTCCTAAGTTGCAATTTTAAATTTTTGCTTATAGTCTTGCGATCAGATAGAAAAGATAGGATCCCATATAGAATTGTTTTTGATTTTGCACTGTCCTAAGTTGCAATTCAAAATTTCTCTTTCCATTTTCAATTTCATCAATAGAGTAGTACATCCAGTTCTCGAATTGCATTCCTCAAGCCACACCCATGATTCGGCTAAGAAGCATAATAAGATCGTCATATTCTAATTTGAAATTTGGCCTCATGAGCTTTAACGACTTGGTAACTCCCTTCCTGCCTTTGTGATGGATGAAGTAAGCCTCTTGATTATCCTAAAATAACTTGGGTGCCTAATCCATCATTACCATTGTCATGCCTTTATACTAGGGAATATTAAATACTCCTTCGACCACTTGTCCGCCTAAGTTGGCTAACACTCTCTTCCCTTCATTGAAAATGATGGACTTAGTAACAATATCAAACTGGGATGCACACTCCATTACCAATTCCGGACAAGGCAAGGTAGGAGGAAAAGTCGTCGCGTGTACAATTCCACTCTTGTAGATCTTATTTGCCATGAAGATTGTCCTTTCTTCAATCTGTCCTTCAACTGTATCATGTTCACTATACCGATATTGGTATCACTTAGCTTTCGAGAAGAAGGTGGTTTTAGGCATCATGCTTTCCTTGTCTTTTTTGGTATTCATTACCTGTGGGTTCTTGCTTGCACTAACATCTACCATCCTAAACACTTATTTTTGCCCCTTCGTTCTAAATGATATGGACTGCACTTATCAATCTTCAACCTTCTTTCTATCAATAGAATCTAGCTTATTTTTGCATCTCCAAGTCCTATCTCTACACTTATCAATCTCCAACCTTCTTTCCTAAGGGTGAGACTACCACTTATTTCTGCCTCTTCGTTACCTTAGGATGGACTACACTTATATTTCTCAACTTCAATCCTAAAGTGGTCTAGCTTATTTCTATCTCTCCAAGTGTCCTATCATGAAATCTACACTTATATCTCCTAACTTCAGCCTATTAATGGAATGATGAAGCGGTGGATGATGAGTGCAAGAAAAAAAAAAGGGAAACAAACCAAGCAAGAACAAAGCATAGAATCTGCCTTTAAACCAATTTTCACCTCTAAAAATGAATAGAATTTTACCTTAAATCTGTCTTTACCAATAACCGGCCCTCTTCAAATTCGGATCAAATTTTGGAAATTTCAACCTTCCTTGCAAATAATGATGCCCTAGCAAAAATCAGAATTTTGACTTCCTTGAAATTGCCCATGCTTGCCAAAAATCAGACCTTGAATCATATAGCCTCTTCCCCAAATAGAATCGCCCAATTCTGAAATTCGCTGCCAAGAAATGGAAAAAATCTGCCTTAACAAAATTGCCCAAGCCTGAAATTCGCCTCTAGAGGAAAATCGCACATCCAAGGAGGCGGAGGAAAAAAGAATCAAAAAATAAGAGAGGAAACCCCTCTTATACCACATTTTTTGCCTCTCCAAGTGGGCCGACCTGCCTAGAGGAAATAATAAAATTAAATTAGCTCCTTAATTAATGGCCCAGATTTAAATGCAACATTAAAATTACTTAGCGCATAGTGAAATTAGCCCATTTAATTGCTAGTTTTCATCATAAATTGCAAAATAGAAACAAGGAAAGCCCAGGAAATGTTAAAATTTTCATTTAATAACGTTTTGGCAATTAAAATATCATTAAAATTGAATTTAACAAGCTAAAATCAATTTTCAATTCCAAATTACCAATTTCCTTTAACATTTTTTAAATCTTCTAGGCAAAATTTCAACTAGATTAATGAGATTTTGCAATTTAATCCAATTTCAATTTTGCAATACAATTTTAATTTAAATTTTTTTAACAAAATAAATCGTTTTCCTAGCCATCAAAATTCAAACTCTAAATCCAATTTAACTATCAAAAAAATTCTTTTTAGTAAAAAAATCAAGATTTTCCAAAATGTCTAAATCTAAAAAATTTATTTTGAAAATGCTCAAACTTATACAATTATATCAAATTTTCAAAATCCGTCCAAGTCCAAAAATTTGCAATTTTATTCTGCCAAGTATTCATTTTAACCATTGAAAAAATGTTGTTTTTTTAATTCAGTTTGGCCTAAGGATAAAATTACATGCTTCGGAAAATCAAGTTAACACCGGGTGAAAAAAAACAAATCAAATCACATCCCTTTTTGGCCCAAAGGCATCCAAGGTGTAAAATTTTCAAATCGAAAACCTTTGAACAACTCCAAAAAAATTGCCAAGGCAACCGAAAAATTCCAAAAATCCGCGAAAATTGCCAAGGCTTGCCCAAAAAAAGGGGGTCCCCAAAAATTTTGTGGCAATGGTATGAAAACGTCACAACAAATATAATATAAAATAATTACAAGTTAATTGTGTTTGAAGAAAGGTCAAGAGTTACATAATGAAGATTTTTGACTCCCTAAACATAAGATATAAAAGGGAGGAAAGGTCATTAGAAATGGGATATTGAGAAAGGAAGAAAGAGGGTAGCATAGATACTAACGAAAGATTAATGTAAAAAGAAAGGAATGGAAGAAAATAATGATACTCTCTCAACAGGAAAAAAATGCTAAAGGGTTATGACTCTCTCAAAGGGTGGTAATTATGGAAGGTTGTGACCATTGCAAAAGGGGTAGACATGATGAAGAGGTGTGACTCTCGCTCACATTGGAAAATATAAAGAGGAGAAGGGTTCGTTTAAGGAAGACATCCAAGGGAGATCAATATATTATTCTCAAACGCAACAATGGAAAGTGACGACTCAATTATTATGAAAGGTTGTTATCCTTTCACCAATTTTTTATAAAGAAAATTTCATTCTATATCCTTCGAGAAACAAGAAGAAACAATCCCTCGAAAAACAAGAAGAATAAAAAGTTGTTGGGGGGGTTGTTGAAAATATATATTCATGGTAAATGTGAAGAATGTCGTAGAGCATTAAAGGTTCATAAGCAAAGTCCAAAAACCTTAAATACAAACATAATAGGTAGGTAGATACATATGTACATAAATAATGGAGTATGCAGAGATAAATACTTGTAATAGAATATGAGATGTCTTAACTTTGAACAACCCACTGTGTACATAGCATTTGCGGTGCAAAAGGAGGGTAAAAGGATCAAAATAAGAGCACTTGCACATTTAACGAGACCAAGAGAGCACTTGCATCGTGTAAGGAGGTCAAATAAGGGCACTTGCATAGTGTAAGGATGTTGGGAGAAGAATTTCAAATTCAAAAACAATCTGATAGAGAAGAGTAAACAACAACACTATTGATATTAGGGAATTAATTACATGAACTACACACACCATCGTTTCAATTAGAAATACAACTTACCAAGAACTTTGGGTCTATGGTGTTAATACTGATTTTTCCAGAATTTCATCATTCTCCAACCATGACAATTTGGTGCTTCCAGACTTTTTTCTGTTACAAGGTGTCCGGTAAATTGCAGATCGCTCCTTGGCTGGATTATGAGTGTTTTTGTTGAACTATTGCACAAACTAGGCATCTCAGATAGCTACAGTTTCACAATCTGTTGTACTCAAAGCACAAACTTCTTGATGTAGGGTATGATTACTTAATCAACACCATTGTAGGGTTAGCGTCCATAACACCTACTAAAAGGGTTGTGTACTACATAGAGCTATGAAAAGCAAAGGAAATATCATAATCAAGATGTATAGAATGAGATCCTCTCTTCATGTGATTTTCTTTAATAAACCCACAATCCTCAAAACACATATTTTTTCCTTATTCCCTCCCAAAGAGCAACCGATGGTGGCAAGTTACCCAAAATATACAAACTGTTAGCATGAATACTAATGATATTCCTATGAGGCAGTATCCTAGCATTGTTGGAGCATTGGAGAGATCAATAGCACGATTGTGTGTTGCATTCATGACTATGTTTGTCATCGATGGCAACATACTGAGAAGATTGGCAGAGTAGCAAACAATATTTGTGACCGTATGGTTCGAGGATTGAAGATGAGGTCAAGCAATGTTGAGGACATGTTCTATAGAATGTCCTAATAACATGGCTAAGAGTGCATGCAAAAAGTCGAAGACTAGTAGTAGTTATTCAAGATTTACAAAAGACATTTTATAGACAGAGTTCCTGAGAAGTGGTTTCTAGTAATTGGATTACATCTCGTAACAAAGATAGAATCAAGTTGAGCGCAGTTAGACAGAGAGAAGACATCCTAATAATGACATCAACGAGTGTGAAAAGTCCAAAGTTGAGCATGTGAAAGATTTATAAACACTATGAGCCGACCAAAAGATGTAATGTAGCGTGTATTGTTTTATCTTAATGAGGTCCTATTGTAATTGTAATTGTAATTATAATTGGGAAAGCCTCAAGGCCAACTCAATGAATTGTTTTAAGGATTTGGTTTAAAGGAAGGTTTGTTTCCTTGGTTGTAATGTGGATTAAGTGAACGTAAATTCAATAAGTGAAGAAGATTAGTACATGCGAGTAAGTGATCTAAGGGATTATTGTGATGTGAATTTACGGATCTCGTATTGAGATCTAAGAATTGTTTGGTGCGTAAGAGGACAAAAAGGAAGTATGAGTTGCTGAGATCAGTCTAACTCCTAACAAGGTTGGCACAACTCCTAACAAGGTTGAAATCTCCTCACAAGGATTCAAAATCTCCTAATAGGGACTAATATATATTGAATGTGTTTCATTGGCTCCTAACAAAGTCCATTTTCTTACAGGGAACTTATATATTAGTACATCATTTTGTGGGTACCATCCCCACTAGGGTTTTCCCTCTTATCAAGGGTTTCGCTAGTTAACATATTTGGTGTTATTGTGTATGGGTATCTTCTTCTGGTCATTGTTTATGTTGATCACATGTTTGAGAATTAATAAGGTTAAGAAAAGTTGTATTGATCATATAACTGATTCACCCCCTTCTCAGTTCTCCTGGTGGACTTTACTTTCTAACAATTAGTATAAGAGCATCGGGCCCTTGAAGGAAAAGCTTAAGAACTTAAGGAGATCAATGAGGGATCATTTCGAAAAAAGAAAGTCCTAAGTTTGATGGAGTTAACCATGATGGTTAGAAACCAAAGATGAAGACACATATGTTATGTGTGGGTCCAGGATATTGATTGATGACTAAGAATGGGAAGATAGTGGTTCAAGAAAACAAATTTGAAGAATGTACTAAACCTGAAAGAGATTTGTTCATGTGTAACATGCTTGCCAAAGAAGCACTTTTGTCAGCTCTTCCTGAAAATGAGTACAGTCAAGTAAAATCTTTAAGGTTATCTACTGAAATTTGGAGAGCCTTGGAATCTACTTTTGGAGGAGATAAACATGCTAAAATGATTAGATTACAAAATTAGATATGTCTATTTCAAGAAGCAAAAATAATGGAAGATGAATCTGTAAGAAGTTATGTAGGCAAAACACCAAAATTGTTGCAGGAACCAAGGCTTGTGAACGAACTAAAGAAAACTTTGACACCACCATTCAAGCAAACAGCGCAAACAATTAAGCAAGTGATACCTTGTACTGAGAAGTTCTCTAGAGAGACTCTTCTTGGAAGACTAGAAGCAATAGAAATAAGTTTGAAATAGTTTGGAGATTTTCCTAGAGTGGAGATTGCCTTTAGTGTATTGAGTGTTCGTCCTACTCTATCTAGGAGTGCAGGTACTAGTGTAGATTATGCTAGCAGCAGTAGATCAAGATTTGAGGAAGATAGAAAGATATAAGAAGGAATTGCCCTGCTTGTGAGAAAAGAACTAGATGGTAAGAAAATCTTCAAAAGTTGGACTTGTGATGAATTTGGCCATTATGCTTCTAAATGTCCTAAAAGAGTGAATAAGTACAAAAAGAATTTCAAGTCAAGAAAGCCTAGAAAATTTTTGTATGCAAATGATGATGATAAAGTAGATGAAAGAGTTCTGAGCGAAAGTGATGATGAGTTAGAATTTGTTGTTATAAAAAAAGAAAGTCCTAGAAAAGAAGTTAGCAAGGAAAAGGCGTTGGTGTCACAAGTTGAGAAGAAAGTTGATTGGATCATAAATAGTGGTTGTTCAGATCATATGACTGGTTGTTCAAATCAACAGTTGTGATGGAGGAGTTGTTAAAGTTGCGAACAATGTGGCTTGTCATATTAAGCGAATAGGATCTATTACTCTTGATGGTAAAATGAACACAGAAGATGTTTATTTTGTTGATGGACTAAAACATAATCTTCCAATTGTTGGACAGTTGGTTAACAAGGGATATCAATTACAGTTCACAGATAAGACATGTTCATCAAGGATTAGAATGGTAAGATTATTGGGACGGGCACAAGTTCCAGAGGTAATTTTTTCAGCTGAACCATACCGAGATGATATGCTTGATTGCTAAACTTGATAACTATTGATGTATAGCATCAGTAGAAGTAATGATAAAATGACGTTATGCGAATTCTATTCATCGGACGTATGCTTACACACACACACACATATATATATATATTGTTATGTGAATTCTGTTCATCGGACGTATGCTTACATATATATATATATATATATATATATATATATATATAACATTGTCATAACATATGTTTGGATGATCATCATAATATTATCGGCAAACATTGTAATGTGTATATTATCGGGGGTCTTGTGTTTTACTGCCAATCACATAATTTGTTGTATTGTATTGTTTATCTTAACTAACAGTTGGTTGGTTATGCCTCTATGGAGGCATGACCCTACATGGCCAAAGGCCACGTAGTCATGACTCTACAAGGGGGCATGACCTTTCAAATGTATAAATATAAGTGCAAATTGATGGGAAAGATAATAAATATAAGGCATTACAATCCCAGTGATCTGCACATTCACTTTGCAAGACAACTCTCGACATTATTTATTGTAAGGCGACTTACTTATTCTCTCCACAATCTCCATTGTAAGACAGTATATCTTCAGCAATCCTCGGCACTAAAGTTAAAGACTTAGCAATCACCATTGAGAGAACAGACTCTACATCTCTGGTTCTACCATTGTTCAAGTAAGGATATCAATTATTGTCTATGTCTGCAGTAATAGTTTTATCTATCAAAGATCACTAAAACTAACAATAACAAGTTGTAGCATAAAAGGTTTTGTCATATAAATTTTGATAATATTGTTAAAGCAAGCAATACATTTGTTGTTAGGGATTTGCCTAAAATTGTGAGGCCTAGTAATGTTGTATGCAAGGAATGTGTTATGGCTAAACAAGAGAAAAGTTATTTTCCTAGCAAGAAGTTCACTACAACAGCAAAGTTGGAGATTGTTCACACAGATTTAAGTGGTCCTACAAAGACAAGAGGATTCTACGATGAAAGGTAATTTATGATACTTGTTGATGATTTTAGTAGAATTGTGCAAGTAGCATTTCTTAAGGAAAAGTCGGAAGCATTTGAGAAGTTTAAGATGTTCAAGATCTGATAGAGGTGGAGAGTTTACCTTGAATAAGTTTAACAATTTTTGTGAAGTGATTGGTATTAAAAGACAGGTTTCAGCCCCTAAAACGCCTGAACAGAATGGTGTAGCTTGGAGAAGAAATAGGTCTGTAACAAAAGCAGCAAGGGCTATGATGTTTGAAAATGATGTATCAAAGACATTCTAGAGAGAGCCAGTTAATACAACAATGTATACAATGAACAGAGTACAAATCAGAAAAGGTACAAACAAGACTCCTTATGAATTATGGTTTGGACATTCACCATCAATGAAGTATTTTAGAATTTTTGAAAGCAAATGTTATATCGAGAGGGATGATGATATTGGTAAGTTTGATAGAAGAAGCGATGAAGGTATGTTCCTTGGTTATTCATTCAAAAGAAAAGCTTCTAGATGTATTTAATCAGAGGACTAAGTCTATTGTTGAAAGCGCAAATCTAAAAGTGGATGAGAAGTTTGGAATTCGGGAAAGGATACTTAATGATGATTCTGATAAAGAAGCTAATCCTAAGGATAACCAAGAAAATATTGAGCTGTTTTAAGAAACTAACAATGATTTGCAGAATGAGATTCAAGTTGTGGAATAGAGGGAAGAACCAAAATCTGAACCTAGAGCAGAAGTAAGAGTTGAGACAGTGATACCAAATAAGAATTTGACAAAAAATCACCCTATTAATCAGATTATTGGAAGCAAAGGCAGAGGAGTTATGACAAGAAACATAGTACATGAAGAGTTATGTTTGATTTCTCAAGTGGAACCTAAACGTACAGTTGAAGCTAGCAAATATGACTTTTGGATTCAAGCTATGAGAGTGGAGTTAGATCAGACTGACACGAATGATACATGGAAATTAGTTCCTAGACCTAAGGGCAAGAACATTATAGGAACTAAATGGGTTTTCAAAAAATAAAATGTATGAACAAGAAGAGGTTGTAAGAAACAAAACTAGACTAGTATGCAAAGGATATTCACAACAAGAAAGTATAGATTATGAGGAAACATTTGCACCTATTGCCAGAATTGGAGCAGTAAGAATATTTTTGGCTTATGCGGCTAACAAGAAATTCAGAGTGTTTCAGATGGATGTGAAGTCAGCATTTCTAAATGGAGAACTTGAAAAAGAAGTCTATATTGCGCAGCCTAAAGGATTTCCTTTGACAAAAGGAGATGTGGTCTACAAGTTGAAGAAAGCATTGTATGGTTTAAAACAAGCACCTAGAGCTTGGTATGCAAGGTTTGTTTAATATTTAGCAAAATTGGGATTTATTAAAGGTACTGCAGATAGTAACTTGTATTTGAAATTGATTGAGGATGACTTGTTGATTATTGAAGTATTTGTGGATGATATAATCTTTGGAGGAAATGATGAAGCAAGAAAAGCATTTGCTAATGAGATGATGAAAGAATTTGAGATGAGCATGATTGGTGTGATGAAGTACTTCTTGGGTTTGCAGATTGCGCAAAACAGTGAAGGTATTTTCATTTCTTAAACTAAGTATTTAAAAGACTTATTGAAGAGATTTGGTTTAGAGAGTTGTAAGCTTGTTTGTACACCTTTGATAACTGGTCATAAGTTATCTAGCAAAGATGAGACACCTTCTATTGAGCAGAAGAAGTACAGATCCATGATTGGAGGTTTGCAATATTTGACTCATACAAGACCGAACATAGCTAATGCAAATGGCATTGTTGTGAGATTTCAAGCTAATCCTAAGGAAGCACATGATGCGACAGTAAATATGATTTTCAGATATTTGAAGGGTACACCTGATTTTGGGTTGTAGTATGATAGATCAAATGACTTTATGTGCATATACTGATGTGGACTGGGCAAGCAGTATGGATGACAAAAAATGTACCAGTGGTGGAGCATTCTTCTTAGGAGGAAGGTTGGTTTCTTAGCTAAGCAAGAAACAAGATTGTATCTCACAGAGCACAGTAGGAGCAGAATATGTAGCAGCAAAAACAATTGCAATCAGATAATGTGGATGAAACAGATATTGAAAGATATTGGAGTTGAGTTTACTAAACCTATTGTCATACTTGTGAGAACACAAGTACAATAAGTATGTCTAAGAATCTTGTATTACATTCTAAGATGAAGCACATATCTATTAAGTATCATGTTTTGAGAGAGAAATTTGCAAAGAAAGTGATCAGACTTGAATATATTAGTACAAAGGAGCAGATTGCATTTATTTTTACAAAGCCTTCACCTAAGGATACATTTGAGTATTTGCGAAGTATGCTTGGGGTTATGCCTTGCCTACTTCAGAGTAGATGATGCATAGATTGCAACAGTCTAGTGATACAGAGTACTATTGTTTATCTGGATTGAATGTCAATGCTTCCTTTATGAGGGAGTATCTATGTTTGAGCTAAGTCATGAAGGACTCTTGGTACC